>JANAVB010036419.1:19469526-19581350 GCA_029216955.1 Iris pallida | reverse complement strand
ATTTCTATAATTAACAAGGATCATTTTGGTACTTTATTTTATATATATTTGAGCTTTTTGTCTATCTCAAAAATTGTTGGAACATAGTGTAGTAGATTTAATTATTGAATAATTACGACTTGCAACTTTTATGTTGTTTGTGTTTTAGTCGTATTGGACCTCACCCCGTACTATTATAAAGACCCTAGGAATTTAGTTCGTGTATAGTGGCACTCCATATTAGACTTTTATGCTAGGTCCCCATTTAGTTAGTATCCAGTCAGGAGTCGTGTCACACCACTAGTGTAATCTTGATCATAGCTTAGAACTGAGTTTGTATATCATTATTGACAGGATACCGGACATCTATACCTTCGTACTAGTATTCTTGCTTTGCTCGAGGCAAGTACATCTAAAAACTCATTTACTGTCTTTTAATGCTAGAACATGTATTAACCCTGTTAAAATACTGCTTTCTGAATAACTGCAAGTTAAATCTTCACATGTTACATTAAATTGGTCCTACCATGCTTAGGACAGTTATCATATCTTCACATGCTTCTTACTGGTTCTCAGCACATGTTTCACTATGCTTTATACGGCTCTGAGTATTCACATATTTTATACTGCTCCCAGTACCTGCCGTGCTTATACTGCTCCCAGTATTTCCCACATGTTTTACTGTTCTCGTATCTCTCACATGTTAGAATATGGGTTATGGGGAAACTGATAGTTGAGTACGTGATCATAGCCCCACGCTACGACCTTGGCCGTGTAGGGCCGACATTATGCATGTAGACCTTGCCAGAGGCCAATATCCCGAGGCACTTGTACGTGTGTACATTTAGGCATGTACGGAAGTACATATTGTTCTTACTGGTGGTACTCCACCCTCAGCACCTCTTGACCGATCACGTACCAGCTCCAGTTTTAAATATTATATATATATCTGTCTATATGACATATGTATCCTTGTCATGATAGATTATGAGTTATACCATGATTCCAGATATGCCATGTTCCCTATGTTACTATGATACTGTGATCCCAGTTGTACCATGATGACATGTTTCCAGTATTTCCTGTTTTACAGACTTATCACACCATGATCCTTGTTGTACATCTCTTTCATTATATGTTCAGTACTTTAGTTGTAGAGGTTGTACTTGCTCCCGTCCTGACAGGATAACGTTGTAGGTATACTTTTTCGAGAAGGAAACGCTGTGTGTTACATATTATGGTACTGCATTGAGGACCTGGCCTTAGCTCCAGAAGAGGCCCCAGCGGGGAACCTTGCTTAGTTATTTTTCTTGTGTTTTGAGGTTAGACTTTGTTTGTTCTTATATTTGGATACTGGACTTTGTCTCCAGTTAGATACTTTGGTTATGTATTATTAAGTCTGTGCTTATGTTACCTTCGCTTATAGATGCTGTGTTGTGATGAACATTTAAATGTGATTTTAGAACTGTTAAGTAGCTTAGATCCTTTATTGTCTATTCTTAGAACAGCTTACTACGATTTAGCAAGCGTAGGCTGGACATGGCTCGGCCCGGCCCAACAATTTGGGTAACGGGTCGTGACATGTTTTTTTGGTGGCCCACGCAGGTCCAGACTTAAGTTGTTTGGTTACGTTATTGTACCAAGCATGCCTGCAATTAGGATCTAGGACAACTTGATAACACTAGGGATGACATTTAGAATACCTAGAGGATTACTAGGATTGCAACATAGGAGAACTCATCACAGCATAGGACCGTTAGCTATAATTAGCCTCTTGTTTGTATTTCAGTGGGTCAATTTAGACCAAGTTTGTACCCTTGGGATGACCCCTGAGGATCTCACTCTAATCTTATCTCGAAATCTGTTTCCGCTTATTTCTATTTACCCTCCTTTAAATTCGTTGTTGAATTTAATTTCTGATTTTCGTTATTAACTTTGATCTTGCATCGTGATAAATTTTGTGGATTGAATTATGATATATTCTGATAAGGTAAACGTCTGTTTTAGTTATGGAGTTTAGAATTTATCACAGCTATATTAGCTGGTATGACAAAAACGTAGAGCCTGATTTTGGATATACTATCCTATTCATAGAATTTAGATTTTCTCGCAGCCATACCGGTTGACGTGACGAGGATTCTAGATAACATGATTATAGGGTATATACCTTAGTTATGACTCTACCGTTTATTGTATCTAAGCTTACTGGTATGGCGAGAATTCTGGCAACATGATTTCAGAAAGACGTGTATGGTTATCAGATCATATCTCAACTTGGTTTACTTTGTTATGATCGAATGAGCAGGAATAAATTCTTATTATTATCATTCTTCCCCGTCTTGATTAACTTTGCCCTATCTACATCTACAACTAGAATTACAGGTTCTCTAGGACTCTCCAACATGATTGCTTTCATGTTATCTTTTGGACATAATTATTTTTATGTTCCATCTTTCCTATGACTTGACTAAACTTTTCTTCGTTAACCTCTTGGATAATTCTTCTCGTTATAAATCTCGTTGTCTTCGTACCATTCTTGGAGATATTCCAATAAACTTTCCCGTCTTGCTTGACCCTTTAACTTGTTTGGACACTGTTATGGATTGCTTGACCCAGTCTTAGGCCTTGTCACCTTCTATTTGATAGATGACCGAAATAGCCAAACCTTGTTGACTGATCCTGTAGTATAACTATAAATGTATTGTGTGATTGTGATAAGTACTTTTCCTAGGGATTGGTTAGATTAAGCTTATAGGACAAGTATAAGCGACTGACTATAGTAGACTTGGAAACCATTAAGAACGATTGTATTGGTATTATGACTTGATGATAGGGTATCTAAGATGGATAAATGAGATAGTATATTGTTATGACTATGGATTAAGGATTAGAATCTTGTGTTTAGCAAATTGAGGATTTAGCATTTGTAGAATTTTGGTTGGTTACCTATAGCTAATTACATGTGATTAAAGGGTAGAACGATATGTGGATTGATATAGAATAAGTTAGAATGAGTTATCGTATTGCGTACGAGATCGGAAAGATATCAGTTAAAAAGACAATGAACAAGACAAAGACATATGTATATTGGTAATTAATAAATTGGGAGTTTTGAAATCGAGGATTTATATTCGGAAGACTTGTTGAGTAAAAAGAAGAAGGCTCTACGCCAAGGATAGAAATTGAACGTATGATTTCAAGGAGAAACTGTAGGAAAGGATTGACGACAAGTGATGCTAAGGAACTGTGGATTGATTGAATATGGATACTTAGGATATGATAAGGAAATCCAGTATTTACAATTGCGGTTGGAAATATAGTTGATGATTAAGCATTTTAGGCTTATAGACATGTCCAGAGAATGACCTATATTGTAGGGTATACATAAATGTTCCATGTTAGTATGGAAGATTTTAAAGGATATATGACATAGTTTATGATAGAAGGACTTTGTTGAACCTGAATCAAAAAGATTGTAAAGAGAAACAGAAGTGATGATTTCAAGGATAGCAGATTGAGTATTGTAGCCAGAGCAGCTGCTTGTTATAGTTTGACCTATTGGATGATTTTTAATTTCGAGGACGAAATTTTTGTAAGGTGGGTAGGATGTAAGCCCCCTGAATTTCAGGGTTTATTTTTATTTTTCTTAATAAATTATTTTTCGATAAATGTTTTATTATTTAATTGTTTTAGATAATTAATGTTCCTTCCCGTGACTTTGACTTCTGGAGCGTCAGGGATACCAATCTCTGTAAACTCTCTTCATGGGTTTTGAAGTAGGCGAGATTATCTTCGTTTTGATATATCATGTCCCACTTGAATTCGTTCCCTTGTGCTCTTTTTGTATCGCGCAAGTTCGGGTCAACTTAGACCAATTAATCGTTGAATATTATTCCCACTTTTATTTTTGATCATCGTTTGCACGTTACCGTTGCTTTTAATTTAGGAGCACCAGATCAGCCATTTTCTCGAAACCAACTTCTCATAGATGATCTACTCGAGACGCTCTCCACCCATGACCTTCGTGTCCCACTCAGACACTCCATTTTGTGCTCTATTTTCTTCGCACAACTTCCGGGTCAATTTAGGCCGATTTATTCTCTATCGTGAAACCCGATTTATTTTCCAATTTGATTTCGGGACCCGACATCGACCCAACCCAGTCGACCCAAAGTATGGACGTGGCCCACATGAAGCCTACTACCCGCATGAAACTTGTGTCCCATTTATTGGAGTCCCCGTATATTATTTATTTACCCATGATTATAAATCCCTATTTTAATTCAATTATTGCACCCGGTCCGATTTTGACCCGACCCGGCTCGACCGAACCCGAACCCAAGCTCCACGTTGTCCTCTCATGACTGTCCAAGTACCCCACTTAATTTTTCCCTTTTTTCTATTTTGAAAAATATCTCTTCCTCTCTCTATTTTATAAATATCTCCTTTATTATATATATATACACATATATATATATATAAATAAATATCCTCCCTCTCCTTAAATCACTCCCACACAACACACACCTCACCATCAAGAGCACCCCTCCACCTCACAGCCGAACCCCCCCCTTAGCCGACCTCCTATTCCCTCTCTCAAATATCTCTCACTCACTATTCTCACTCTTTCTTTCTATTTACACCCTCACACATATAAACATACACACACACACATACATCTCTCTCTTACTCTCAACACACACACCCACGACCACCACCATCCTGCCCGAGCACCACCACAGCCCACTCTCCCTACATGGCCGAACGCCACCTCCACCCTCTCCTCCTCCTACACCATCATCATCACCACCATCATCAACTCCATACACCACCACCTTCACCATCATCTACATCCCCACCACTTCAACTCCACCACCCCCGTCCGCCGCCTGGCCCCGCTCCGGCAACCGCCGCCGCGCAGCCCCATGCCCAGCCCCCACGTGTAGCAGCATGCAGCTGCAAACAGCAGCAGCAGCAGCGAGCAGCGATGGCTGCCCCGCCACCCCCGCACGCGCGCGCATGGGAGCGTGCCGTGCGCCACTACGTGGCCGGACCACCGCCCCCGTGAGCTTCCCTCGTCCCGACGACCTTGGGCGACCCCTCCCCGGCCATCGTCGACATTCCCGACGCGCACAATAGGCTATTTGTGCATTTCGCACGAAATCCCGTCGTGACGCGCGAGTTTTGAACTCGGAAATGACGCTCCGTCGCAGCAACTTCGTACACGTTTTCTAGGAGATCCGACCGTTGGATCAGCGAACTCTTTGCTCCGTCTCAATCTCGGTATATCCATCTTCACTCCTGTCAATTTTCGCCCGTTACTTATGTCGTTTGATACCTCAAAACTGGCCACCAAGTTGACGTTTTAAATTGAACTATTTTTGGACAGTTTCGTGTAGCCGACTTCGTCAGCTCGTAACTTCGCCGTCGTAGCTCCGTTTTGCGCACCGTCAGTTCCGGTCCACAGCTGGTATAACCATCTTCCTGTCTCCTTTAGATTTCGTTTCATTTTAAGCACGTTCGGTTGGTCGAATTCGACGCCAAAGTTGGTCGTCCGAATTCTTTAATTTACACTTGTTAAATTCCATTTTTGAACCCGGGACTCTGGATTCAATTTCTGACACCACCAGTAGACTCGTGGCGTCGTTCTGGCATGTTTTCATATAAAATTTGCTTGATTTGGAGAACGTGGGCCCTGGCACGCATTTCGGTGCAAAACGGATCCCACTTTTCGAGTCAATGGGTCACTTTGAGTTCGGCTCATCGGAATCCCATTCCGGATATACCGTTGAGTTCGTATCATCATTCTGGACTCGTTGACCTATAATTTGCTGAGTTTTGAAGACGTTTGCTCCGGCACGCATTTCCGTGCAAACCGGATACCAAGTGTCGCGTCAACGTATCATTTTGAGATCGGCACATCGAAATCCAATTTCGGATATACCGTTGGGTTCGTATCATCATTTTGAATTCGTGGACATATAATTTGCTAGGTTTTGTAGACTTCTATCCCGACACGCTTTTCGGTGCAAAGTATATCCAACGACGGACATCATTTTGACCCGAAATTACCGTTTTGCCCCTGTGTCCAAATTGGACTTATGGGTAGGCTATCCTAGCTGATTTGACCGTTCTGGACACGTTGGGAATATTTATTTTATCATCCGACAACATCTGTAGATTTTGATTATGTATTATCCTTAATTTATAATTAATTATTTTTCTAGTTATTGTTACTTTCTGGTTTTGAATTTTTATATATATTTTAATTGCTGTAAAAATCTTGGAAAAATGGTATTTAAATATTATGTTAATTTAGCTAATTTATTATAAATTTTCTATCATTTAATAAGTACTTTTGGTATTTTATAAAAATAGGAAAATAGAACTCATTTTCAGTATATTTATGTTTGCTGATTTTTAATAAATATTTATGAGGGTTTATAAATCCCAGAAAAATTAGTATAAATTTCTATAATTAACAAGGATCATTTTAGTCCTTTATTTTATATATATTTGAGCTTTTTGTCTATCTCAAAAATTGTTGGAACATAGTGTACAGTAGATTTAATTATTGAATAATTATGACTTGCAACTTTTTATGTTGTTTTGTGTTTTAGTCGTATTGGACCTCACCCCGTACTAGTATAAAGACCCTAGGAATTTAGTTCGTGTATAGTGGCACTCCACATTAGACTTTTATGCTAGGTCCCTATTTAGTTAGTATCCAGTCAGGAGTCGTGTCACACCACTAGTGTAATCTTGATCATAGCTTAGAACCGAGTTTGTATATCATTATTGACAGGATACCGGACATCTATACCTTCGTACTAGTATTCTTGCTTTGCTCGAGGCAAGTACATCTACAAACTCATTTACTGTCTTTTAATACTAGAACATGTATTAACCCTGTTAAAATACTGCTTTCTGAATAACTGCAAGTTAAATCTTCACATGTTACATTAAATTGGTCCTACCATGCTTAGGATAGTTATCATATCTTTACATGCTTCTTACTGGTACTCAGCACATATTTCACTATGCTTTATACGGCTCTGAGTATTCACATGTTTTGTACTGCTCCCAGTACCTGCCGTGCTTATACTGCTCCCAGTATTTTCCACATGTTTTACTGTTCTCGTATCTCTCACATGTTAGAATATGGGTTATGGGAAAACTGATAGTTGAGTACGTAATCATAGCCCCACGCTACGACCTTGGCCGTGTAGGGCCGACATTATGCATGTAGACCTTGCCAGAGGCCAATATCCCGAGGTACTTGTACGTGTGTACATTTAGGCATGTACGAAAGCACATATTGTTCTTACTGGTGGCACTCCACCCTCAGCACCTCTTGACCGATCACGTACCTGCTCCAGTTTTAAACATTATATATACATCTGTCTATATGACATATGTATCCTTGCCATGATAGATTATGAGTTATACCATGATTCCAGATATGCCATGTTCCCTATGTTACTATGATACTGTGATCCCAGTTTTACCATGATGACATGTTTCCAGTATTTCCTGTTTTATAGACTTATCACACCATGATCCTTGTTGTACATCTCTTTCATTATATGTTCAGTACTTTAGTTGTAGAGGTTGTACTTGTTCCCGTCCTGACAGGATAACGTTGTAGGTATACTTTTTCGAGAAGGAAACGCTGTGTGTTACATATTATGGTACTGCATTGAGGACCTGGCCTTAGCTCCAGAAGAGGCCCCAGCGGGGAACCTTGCTTAGTTATTTTTCTTGTGTTTTGAGGTTAGACTTTGTCTGTTCTTATATTTGGATACTGGACTTTGTCTCCAGTTAGATACTTTGGTTATGTATTATTAAGTCTGTGCTTATGTTACCTTCGCTTATAGATGTTGTGTTGTGATGAACATTTAAATGTGATTTTAGAACTGTTAAGTAGCTTAGATCCTTTATTGTCTATTCTTAGAACAGCTTACTACGATTTAGCAAGCGTAGGCTGGACATAGCTCGGCCCGGCCCAACAATTTGGGTAACGGGTCGTGACACTTTCCATGCAAATTGAACATATAGGTAACTTCCTATTCCTTCCATAGATTTTCGATTTCTTTGCATGAATAGAAAGCCCTAGGTGTCCTCTCTCTGTTGGTATAGGCATTGTTAGGTTTCGTATCCAATACGTGTCCGTATCGGACACGTATCAGGCCATGGTCGTAGGTGTTTGACGAAATGCGCCAAAGGGCATTTCCTTTTATTTTCTGAAATGTAATTGATTGGAAAAATAGATTTTATGATTGCTTATGGATTTCCAGAGTCCTTATGGAGTTTTTGTGTCGTGTCGGGACACGGGGGACACGAGTACACGTGGGTGCACACACGCTCGCGAGCGCGGTTGGCTCCCCTGCTACCACGTGTCTCGTGTGCCCTACACATAGCACTTGGACATACCAAAATTGGTATGGACACGGGGGCAGTGTCTGCGCACACTCCCCCAAAGTTTCAGTGCACCTCATTTTGTGTCGGACACGTACGAACACGTGCACTGATTCGTGCACTGTTTCAGCGGCTGTCATTTTGTGCGCTGACACGCATGTCTCGTGTCGCGTACATGCGACGTGGACATGTGACAGGATGTCCTATCCCTAGCCCTAGTCTAGGTCGACCCTTGGACACAACCACGTGGGTTGTGTCGCTCTGTGTCGAGTGCACGAGTCCATGGACTCGCTGTACGACGCTGGTGCACGCGCATGTGTCTGTGGTGTTTACGAGTGTCTGGACACCCCGTGTCCTGTCATGTGGACACAAGATGACACGTATGACACATGTACACGTGTACGACACTTTACCTACCACGAATTTGATGTAAATTGTATTTTTTTGAATTCGAATTATGAATTCCCTATGTTTACTGATACGTGTACAGTTATTTCGATTTCTGGCATTTCAGTGTAGTATTAACCTATTTTTATGGGTTTAAATTAATTGTTTGTACACCTATATATATCTGGGGATTAGCTAGAATGCTAGGGTTCACATGGTAGGGATTTAGTTTTCATATTGCATTAGTTTCGAATTTGCAATTGGGTTGGGATTTCCTTTAACTGATACCTAGCTGATATACATTGTTTGAATAACTCTGAGATTTCACATTGAATGTTTACATTGAATGGGTTGGTTCAAATTCATATTGATTCCTATATTACTTAAGTTGATTTGAATGCACAGTTTTACAAATTCCTGTACACACACAAATCTGGAAATGGATAAACTGTATACATTACACACTGTTTGAAAAAAATGAGAAACCTGAGAACAAATGTTCGATTCATTATTGAATTGTCATTTACATTCCTGTCTTAATTCCTGAGAACATTCCTGAGTTGTACCCACTGTTACCTATCCCCTGTTCCTCCATTTCACCCACTGTTATCCACACATGTCTATGTTTTCCGAAATCTGTAGACACACACAGGTACACCGTTACACACTGTTTCCCTATGGCATTACACATATTGTTTCCTATTACACTGTTAAACCAATTTACTTAAATTCTCCTGAAAACTGTTATTTCCTGAGGACTGCTATGAGAGCCTACACACAGGTCTCCTATTAATATACACACACACTTATGACAGGGACACACTCATGTATACTCCTTGTCACCCATTCACGCATTATCTTACATCTCACTGATTTCCTATTCACTGAACTGTCATATTGACACTATCCACATTTCACTAAATTGTACACACACCCATTCTATTGACACATTACATTATTAATGTAAATACACACATGCAAATCAAATTTCTGAGAACACTACTGCTAACACAATGTTTTTGTGACTCACTATTGAAATCTGAGATTTCCTTTTTCACTGATTTCCTGAGAATTGTTAATTGAACAATGTGTTCTCATATAGCTCGACACACACACAATACTACTACACATGACACTCTTCCACACATATGTACACACTAGCACATGTCACTATGTGGAAGCTAAAATTTGAGAATGGTTTGACACACACAGGGAAACTGGAAACTGAACACTGTTTTCTAAAAATCTAAGACACAAATGTATACCCACACTCTACAACTGATAACATGATATCCCATATATATACTGGCACTGAATTATGATCACAAGCTCACACACATGATGAGAACATATTGCCAGCACACTGTCCTAAAATATGGGTACACACATGAATGTTTACTCACACACACAATATTGATAACCTATCTACACACACATATTTATTTCACCATTAAACTAAAATTGATATGAATGAATGTATGTATGTAAGGTAGGCTTGTATGATATGTAATATAGGTAATACAATATATGCATGAATAATGTAGTATGTAAATATATAAATAAGTTTGATGCTTGTATATGAAATATATATATGTAAATTATAGGTTTGATAGCTTGTATAGCAATGTGATGGTATATGAGTGCTAGCCCAGGCTTGGTTAGGCCTAGTGAGACTTGTTAGACTTGTTTGGGCTAGGACTTGACCTAGTTGACCTAGTTTGACTAGTCTAGTTGACTAGAGTTGACCGAGTGTTGACTTTAGTCTAGTTTGACCTAGACAGCATGCAGATGCATAGTAGATTACATTTATCATCTCATGTATATATCTTGACTTGTGTTGCTCTAACTAGGAGTCAGGTACCTCATCTCGGACAGTACATTTACTTCAGACATTCAGATACGAGGCGAGTACATTCTCTGATCATTTCATATCCTGCTTAGAATTATTTCCTGTATTAAATTACTTTACTTGATACTGTCACGTTGTTCACACGGATTAGTACAATATGGATCCCTCCCTGAGATGTTATCCCTTCAGGGAGCATCGGGGTACTCTATGTTCTGTGCGTTTCACTTACATGGCGTATCACTATGCTTCTTTGGTTCTTTGATTACTTGTGACATATACCCATATGATCACAGTCTTCTTTGAATCCTTATCCCATTTATGGGACTACTATGTACCACCCTTTGGGGGCTTATCACCCTTTGGGGGCTTATTACCCTTTGGGGGCTTATCACCCTTTGGGGGTTTACCACCCTTCGGGGGCTGTTACATAGAATCATAACATAACTTGGTTGGATTCTTGTGTATTAATTGGGGGTACGGGGGACTATAAATAGCCATGTGAACAATTCCAAAGTAGAATAGTCATGTACGTCGCTTTAGTATAGCCATGTTCAAATCAAGCCGTTCACATATTGACTTTGTGCTCTAAATCACTAGTCACTGATAGCTCTCTATTTATAGTAGATATTTCTATTACAGTTCTCTCTCTATTTACATACTGCATTTCCTTCAGTATCTATATCTTACTTTACTGTATGATTATATTTTCTAACCTGCTATGAACTGCTGAGTTGTATTGTGCTCGCTCCCGTCCTTACTGGACCTGTTAAAAATTTTACAGAGGATGATGAGGAACCCTGCACCCCTTACTTTGGAGCTTGTCTAGATGACACCCGCGACCTGGACCCCTGGGGAGGTTCAGGCGGCTGCTGAGGATGATACCCCTAGCATAGAGTAGATAGCTTAGACTATTTTTTTTCATGTTTAGCTGTTGTCATTGTTTCAGAGTTGTATATTGTAGAGATGTTGAGACTTGTATTTCATTTCTGTTGTACCTCAGTTGAGGATTTTCTTATCTATTTTATCGTGCCATATTCTGTCTCTAGATTGTGATTGAGTTGTACCTCTGTATTGGTCTCCTTATGGAGAGTATTACATGTTAGTTAGTTATAGTTCATGACCTAGAACAGCGTTCTACCGTCGATACTGCGGTGTAGGCTGGGCGCTGTTACGTTCGCGTACCCTCACTGTAGGTGCGGGTCGTGACACGTTTTTAGTGGTGGCCCATGCAGGTCGAGTTTGTGTAGTGGTATTCGAACTAGTGTGCCACTACAGCCTGCAGTAGGATTAGGATTATTTTGAGGTACTTAATCATATTAGGAAAAACTCTTAATTGGATTCCTGCCATCTAAATTCCTATTGAAGACTGCTTCCTTGAATAACTGTCCTCCCTTGAATTATCGTTTCTATCTCAGTATTGATTCCTTGTTTGATCTGTCTCCAGGATGGTGATTGAGACACGATCGCATTGCTCTGGCTCAGCAGACGCTGGTGAGAGGCCTACCACCCCTCGCCTGATTGTGGATGCTGGGACCACAGCACCCCATATTTCTGCTTATATAGGAGCTTCTGCAGCTTTTGGAGACGCACCTCTACCTGTCCGGAGGTCTTTTCCCGTCATTCCAGATATGTACCAGCAGCAGTTACCTTCAGGGACAGTAGATGCGGCTCATATGTTTACCATCTTCCAGCGATTCATGGAGTTTCAGCAGCAGATACAGCAGAGCCAGTCTGCTGATATCCGACAGAGCATACAAGATACTCACCAGTTGGTCAGGACGACAGTAGAGCTAGTGGCTGCTCAGCCACAGGGAGGTCAGATGCAGCCGTATCAGCCAAGGACTCCAGACATCCAATCTTTTAAGAAGATGGGACCTCGAGACTTCAAGGGTACAGAGGGCATCATATACGCTGACGATTGGATAGAGCATATTGAGGAGATATTCCGATTGGCACAGATACAAGCAGGATTACAGATCGAGGCAGTCGCTAGTCAGATGCAGGACTTGGCCCGTATCTAGTACCAGACGGACCCGAGGGTTGGTACAGCCGGTCAGACTTAGGCAGCATTCAAGAAACTATTCAAGGAGAAATTCTTTCCCGATACCGCACTCCGTGCTTTGGAGGCACAGTTCGAGAGTTTGGTTCAAGGGAACCAAACCGTTGAGGAGTACGCTGGAGAGTTCAGCCGTTTGAGCAGATTCATCGAGGATCTTACCGAGGTCGGGAAGGCGAAGTAGTTCCGCAGGGGTTTGATCAAGGAGATCAAGTCATATACCAAGAGCGGCCGCAACGCCACTTTCGAGCAGATTCTGGTAGGAGCCATGACAGCGGAGGACGATCTTGGGCTAAAGGAGAAGAGAATACGAGACACTAAGGGAACTAGTGGAAGTACGGGCCCGGCCAAGAGGCCCCACCTGCAGATTCAGCAGCAGTATCCGCATCAGATGCCCCACCTGCAGATTCAGCAGCAGTATCCGCATCAGACGCCCCACTTACAGATTCAGCCACAGTATCCACAGCAGATGCCACCACTACAGTTTCAGCAGCAGATGCTACTTCTACAGTTTCAGCAGCAGTACCAGCAGCCGAGGGTCTACCTTCAGCAGCGGCAGTTTCAAGACCGTGTACCCTTTCAGCAGGCGCAGCAGCCGCAGAGGCAGCAGCAGACCCTGGGATAGCAGCTTGTTATCATTTGCCCTTTTTGCAAGAGACCAGGGCATGATTGGGGCGAATGTCGGAAGAGGCTGGGCAGATGTTTGCTTTGCGGAGGATCCGATCATCGTCTGAGAGAGTGTCCCGAGTCATCGAGACAGACAGTTCAGGGAGCAGGAGCTAGGGCCCCGGTAGGCCAGCAGAGGGGATTACCCTTACCGACTCAGCAGCAGAGGTACATACAGCATCAGCAGCAGGCCAGGAGAGGCCAGCAAGGGCGAGTTTTTGCCAGGACAGTCGAGGATGCTCAGGGCGTTGGAGATCTAGTTGCAGGTTCCATTCTTTTGACTCAAATTCTGCAATTGCCTCTTATAACTGCCTTGAAATTTTGATTCATTCTGTTCCTTGTTGATTTATCAATTTTGTCATGTTGTTCTTGTGTTATGTTTGATTTCTTCTGAGATAAATCATATGGGCTAAGTCACCCAGTTATGGAATCTAGAATCTTCGATAGTCGTGTTTAGCTAGCATAGTGAGGACATATAGTCAGATTTAGGACGTATTTCTCGGGTGTTGGAATTTAAGGTTTTCGCTGCCAAGCATGCGGTAATGCAAAAATTTTAAATACCATGATTCTAGAGGTATGTGCCTTAGTCAAGGACTTTGTGAATATCGTAGCCTTGCTCACTAGCATGACGAAGATTCTGAGTTATATGATTTTGGACAGACGCATATGACTATCTGACGATAGGTTTGAGACTTTGATAGTGTGGTGTTTGACCTAGAAGGACTGCTGCCATCTTAATTTCGAGGACGAAATTTTTATAAGGTGGGTAGGATTGTAACACCCAGTTTCTAGAATGAGGACAATTTTAAAATTTTGTATTTTAATTTATTTAATTATGGTATTTAACAGTTTCTATGATTTTTATTGATTTTTAATCATTTTAAAACTATTTTAAATCATGACTTATGATTTGGTGTCTTGCTAGTGTAACCCTAGAGCCTATCCATGTGATTAGGGTATTTCATTATCATTTCTAGATTGAAGGGTATTTTAGTCATTTTTGTAATTTTAGGAATTATTTGGAATTATTATGTATTATTTAGATTTATTAGAATTAATATGATTTTTAGAGATTTTTAGTATAATTGATTTTGGTGTTTTAGTTGACTTTGACTTATGTTGACTTTTGAGACTAACCTAGTGGCTAACCTAGGTCATGACTATGTGATTAGGATATTGTAGAAGCATGGAATTTCAGAACCAGAAAGTCTATGCGCCAGACTACATGCGCCAGAGCTTGGGCAAAGTACTTCACAACAAAAAGCAACAAATATAGACATTAAAAGAGGACTTTTTATTTAACATATAAAAGTCTATTACATGTCTAAGAAAGACTGTACAAAGGAAAATTTCTACAAAGAAAAGATCCTAAGTCTACAGCCAACAGCCAACATGCGCCCTCAAGTAGGTCCAGCGATCAACATGCGCCCTCAGCCAGGCGCATCCCACCATGTGCCTTCAGCAAGGCACATCCTTTTCAGCAGCTCAGTTATGTGCATCCTCAGTTATGTGCATCCCTTTGGCAGCTCAGTTATGTGTATCCCTTCAGCAGCCCAGTTATGTGCCGCTCTTCCAGCCAGGCTCACCGCCGTCTAAATGCTTCGACTAATGAAGCATTTATTGAGCAGAACGAGGGTGGCAATCAACCCTCTAGCCAAGGAAGGAAAAAGAACCACAAGCCAACCTGTGGCCAGGGGAGGCTTCGAAAGAGCCTCCAAACACCAAGGAAGGCCGTGATCGAAACTGCGGCTAAAGGAGCAGCTTTCAACACAACCAGAATGGGCTACACCCATTTTGAAGGAAGAAAGAGCTACCAAAGCCGCAAGCACCGCCATTCCGATCTACGGCTCTTCCTGCACAACGAAGATGAGGCTCGAGCATCCCTATCTTTGGATGCAATAGGCACCTTCCGCCTGCCTCGGAAGCCCTCGACTCCGACTTTTGGATGTAACAGTCACCTTCAAGTGCATAAATGAAGACATTGCGTCGCATCTTCACCCTCGGGAGCATCTCATCAACAGAATGCACTTGAGTGCACAAGTTCATGTCGGAAAGACGTGAGAGAACGAGAAGCAAACCCTCTCTCTATGCCACTATTTATAGGCCGGGCAAATCAAACCCATGCGCCAAGTGGATGGCTCTCCGAATTCCGTGCAATGAATTTGTATTAAATGGATGAACCAGACGCTTCGAATTCAGCCAAGTCAAAACGGCTATTTAAAGTACTCGAAGAACGTAACAGTCGCACCATTAAAGATGTGTCAAACGGATGCGCCGGCCAGACCGCGCATCACACAGACGTGTCCTACAACATCAAAGCGCATTATATAGACGCGCCTTTCAGCACCAAGCGCATCACAGGGGATGCGCCCCCATGCGTCCCCATACGCCTAGTGGAACGCCAACCGACGCGCCCACTCAGCTGTCCATCGAATGTCATAAATATTAAATGCTGAACTGACAGAGTTGGCAGCACGCCTCCCAAAGTCTGAACAGTCAGCAGCTTTTTCAGAAGATGAAGCATCGCCAACGTCAGCATCATCATTACTTCCCTCCGACGGCTACTGCCACGTGGCCACCCAACCATCTCGCATGCGCCTCCGCGGCCATGCGCCCAAATCTGCATATGCCTCAAAAGCTGTACGCCTCAGACTTTTCACTGATCCCTAAAGACAGAAAGAAAGTCACTGTTAAAACTTTGCATGCGCCTCAAAAGCCATGCGCACCAGACTTCTCCCTGATCCCAAAAGACGGGAGTAAAGTCACTACTGAAGCTCTGCATGCGCCTCAAAAGCCATGCACCCAGAATGGTTCATGACTCCTAAAGGTTACGTGCCAAAGCCTCCTCATGCGTCCAATCCTAGGCGCATCCTACCAGATCATTCCCCCATCAAATCCGAGATCTCCGAGCCATGGGTCGATGACACGTGTTCTTTGACTCAACTCATCCAAGATCTCAGCAATAGAAAGATCTTCTTCTCTGCTACGTGCCGGCTCACAACAGCAACATGAAGAAGTCAATCCCTCGATCAGGACGCATCGTCCATGCGCCTCCATCAGCAATCAACACGTGGCGTCCCCGCGTACAGGCGCATCCTACATATGCGCATAAGCAGCCAGCCTGCAGACTATATAAAGAGAGGGACCATCTCCTTCTTCCACACCTACCTACGTACACACAGACCAACCTCCACAACGAACAGACAGAGACTTCGTACCACCAGAGAGGCAGATACAGAAACTCAATGTATTCCTCCTCTCAGCAAGCTCCAGCACCCAGAGCAATCCAGACCTTCAGAGAACCGATAACCGTCGTCAGATCGTCAACGGAGTCAACGCATTACCACTCACTCCATCGGCACTAGGGACCCAGATTAAACAAAAGTGTACTCCTAGGACTACATCTAAGTCATACATTGTAATATTATTCTGTTAGTATTGAAATTTGCAATCAAAGAATTTTAATGGCAAACAAGCTGGCGACTCTGCTGGGGACCTCTTTCTCCTCCATCGAGAAAGTTGTGTCGTAATCCGACGACGTGAAGGTGGGCTCCTCCCACAAGACGTTGGTCGTACGCCTCAATCAACAGGCGTATGAGGAGTTCATCTCTGAAGGAAGTGCGAGTCCTTCGAAGCGGCTGCCGAAGCCGAAGAAGACCCGCCGAGTCTGGGTGCACAAGGTCGACCCTCGGGCACCACCGCCGAAGGGGATGCGCCAATCCTGCATTCCCTTCCTGCTGACGTCCTCAGCAACCAAGATGCACCCGCTGGTACAGCACATCTCTCGGGGAAACGTACGGCTGACCACGTTCCCCAGCCATCTCTCTCTCAGGCGAGGAAGATGCATCGACGGAGCAGGGGCGCAGCCAATGCCCCGCGCATCACCTCTGATGCGCCACAGAAGATCTCTGTCTTTGACAGACTCACTCGCTGTAGTGGCGAGGAGAATTTGGATTCTGAGTACTATGCGCCCCAGCGGCCTGGTACGAAGAAATCCAAGACAGCACGGGCCATGCGTCCCAAACGTGCTATGCCAGCAACAAGCCAGAAGCATGCGCTCACAATCATGCGCGCTGCTGATGGTAAGTTGTACAAGGTCGACTCGAGTGCTGCGACGCCGAGAACGAGCTGACTTTCAAAGTAATTGTCTCACTTGGGCGCATCTACTGCGTGCACAACCAAGTCGAGTAAGGCAAATCCAGTGGTCTTGAACTTCCGTGCCTCCTCTGGTTGTGCGTTTGAGGTCCGTTCAAGTCACTTCAAATGCTGTGGTTCCCCCACTACTGATCGGGATGCCTGTTTGGTATTAGATCAGGGGGCGCAGCACTCACTTGACCACCCCGGCGCTTGGCCTTGCCATGCGCCGGAAGGGGGTGCGAAGGTGGCACTCTCCTCCAACGATCTGCGCAACGTGATTACTCACAAGCGCCGATTAGGAGAGTCGACTGACAAGCACGATGTACCTCTCACGGGGCATACTTGTGCTGTGGTCACTATTAACTGCTGTTGCAAAGCGGCAGTCCCACCAAGGCAGTCGGTGTTCCAGCGGCTGCGATCATCGACACCCCTCCGAAGTCGCCTCGGGAAGAAGGTGTCAACAGAAGAAGAACCAATGGTTGCTTCATGCAACGTGATCTCCAACTCCTCGTCAGTCCGAAAGGCGACTGGCAGTCTCTCTTCCTCGTCCAAAAGCCAGCCGAGGAAAACCAAGACAGCTGTCTCGTCCTCCGGAGTGTTCGAAGGCACTCGAAGGAAGAAGAAGATCTTGGAGGAATCTGGGAGTAGTTAGACCTTTGTCGAGCCTCCTTCTGAAGATGAGTGTGTCCAAAGCACACCTGGGGCATATCCTCGATGCGAAATCAGCCTCCCAGAAGCTCCTGAAGACGAGGATATCCCCCAGAACATAGCTGGGGGTAGTTTAACATCTGCGGACCCGAGTTCCGGAGACGAAGAGGCCCTTCAGGACGGAGCTGAGGGTAATCAGGCCCTTGCAGATGCGCCCGTGGTGAATGTTCTCCCGAACATAGCCGGGGGTAGCCAAGACAAAGCTCCAGGAGAGGCAACTCCCCTACAAGAAAGTGAGGCCGAGAGTGAGGCCTCAACCCATCCATCCACTCTCGGCCGCGTCATGACAGTAAACGTGACTGAGGCTGATGTCGAGTCTGATGCGCCGCCAACAGACCTCGTCCAGCGCATAGATACCCTGGAGGGAGGACTCAAAACCCTCTCTGCCTTCATGCAAACACTGACTCAAGCAGTGTTTGAGATACGGTCAGCTTTGACCAGGACACCTTCTATCGGTCCCGATCTAGGGGCCAATGGAGAGTCGAGTGTACCCCTTCAACGGGTATCCTCGGACACAAATTGCCGAGAAGCACCTCGGACGTCAGAGCCCTCAAATGCTCAACATCTGGTGGTACCGCCTTCCCCGACTCCCAGCTCCACGGAAGACGTGGTCGGGATGATCAGGGACCTGTGCGAGCGCTTTGAGTCCAAGACAAGACAAGAGGAGCGCCAGAAAATATGCATCCCCCAGCCTTATCCCCTCTAGTGGAACAAGGTGGTTTATCCTCCTAAGTATAAACCACAAACACTGACGCCATATGACGGGAAGGACTCTCCGCGTCGCTACCTAACGTATTTCCAGTCTCAAACGGGATATCTTCCGAAGGAGGACGCGCTACTTACTAGCATATTTGTTGGGGCACTAAAAGGAGTGGCGTACAACTGGTACTGCAGCCTCCCCGACAATTCAATATCTTCCTTCGACGACCTGACGCACCTCTTTCTCGACCGTTTCTACGACGGCGGGAAGGACATGACAATGGCGTCCCTTATAGAGATACGCCAGAAGGAGAAGTAAACAGTTCGAGTGTTCATCGAACGCTTCCGACAGGCCTGCTTCAGACTGGCCCCGGGCATGCCAGAACATGCGCTTCTCTCCTCCTGCAGCATGAACATGCTGCCTGCAGTCAAACTCTGGCTTAACTCTACTCCTCCTCCCGACTGGAGCTCCTTGATCATTGAAGCAGAAGCCGCAGAGAAAAAGGCGGCCAATGCTCGTCTTCTAGGAGTCAGTTTCCCTGCCTTCGAGGATAAGGGGAAACGGCCTGCAGCCAACAACCCTGGATGAGAAACAAAGGGGAAGCAGGCATTGACCGTCAATGCCTCAAAAGGTGCATCAGCACCTATTCCGAAGCCTCCACTTGCACCAAGGCCGAAGGAGGTTTATTCGTTCAACGACGAAGACACCCTGCAGCTCTTTGAGATACTGAAGCAGGGTGACAAGATCAAGCTTCCAGACCCGAAGCGTCCCGATGAGGTTGGAAAAGTGGACAACCCGAGGTACTGTCACTACCATCGGTTTGTCGGACACCCAACCAAGGACTGCTATGTCCTCAAGAATTACATCCAGCGCATGATCAATGCGGATGTAATCTCCGTCGACTATGAAGAGAAGACGGTGTCAGCCAACGTGGTGTCACTCCAGTTTGGCACCCCGTCGCCAACTACAACACAGGATGGCATCGTCCCCATCCCTAAGGCGACAATGGAGGTGGTTAACTTACCACCAACCCGTGACAACGTGAGTGGACTCATCCCACTCACCACATCTCGGGGAGAGATCCTATGGGTTCACCCCGATCTCGTCTCCGAGGTGACTCAACCGGAGGTACGCCCTACCTCCAAGTCTAAAGGCAGGAAGATCAAGTCTTGCCGTACGGTCTCTTCTTCAACGGAAGAGGCACTTCCTGTGCAGACGCGTTCACAACAGAACGTCCAACCCGACGAAGCTGCCGTCGAGGTGGTGCCTCCCGGCACCGTCCCTGTTGTCCAGGACGAGGGCCCTTCTAAGCCCTCAGTAACCAGTAAACATAAGCAGATAGAGGCCCGCTTCGATAGGCCTCTGCGAAAAGAGAATGCTTCGGGGCTAGCCAAGTCCCATAACTTCGACATACTGGCACAACTGGCCAGTACTCCTGCCCGCCTATCTCTGTTCGAGCTCCTTCGTCTTTCCAAAGACTCCCGAGAAGCTCTCTGCGAAGCTCTGAAGGATGCTGAATCCTTTCTCAGTCAGGTCAAGCAGCCTGAAGATCTCCCGACTGTGTGCAAGCACTGTCACTGTGCGAAGGAGGTTATCCCCAATATAATCTTCACCCAGCAGGACATGCTGTTCAAGCACAATCGAAACAACAGGCCGCTGTATTATACAGGGTACATCGGTTCAGTCAAGGTAAAGCGGATTCAGATCGATCCGGGGTCTTCCCTCAGCATCATCCCGAAGACGCTGCTCTCAACACTGGGGATCCCAATGTACCAACTAGCGCCCTCCAACACAACAATCAGTAGTTTCAACGCCAGCAAAAGTGAACTACTGGGCAAAATACGACTAAAGTGCCACATCGGTAACCTCATAACCGAGGTCACTTGTTATGTCGTGGATGCCGAAGTCAACTACAACATTCTGTTGGGTCGCCCATGGCTGCACGAGTACATGGTAGTGCCATCCACGCTCCACCAATATATGAAGTACGTGTCCACCAACAACGTCGTCCGTACGGAGTTCGCGACATCGACCCTTTCAAAGGGATTGAAGCCTACTTCACCGATGTCGACTTATACAAGTCACCTGACGAGGAGGAGGCCAATGACGCTGACGACGAAGCAGAAACGGCAGCAGAGCCGGACATGGAGCCTGAGGTCACTCCCGATGCTCCTTTGAAGATCCGACTCAAAGGCAAACCGCCTCAGAAGTTGCCCCCATGAGCATTAAGCTACCCGGAAAAGCACCAGCTGCTCCTGAAGCTCCCCTGAAGATACGGCTCAAGGAAAAGCCACCTCAAACATCGGCTCCCCTTGTGGCAAAACTACAGGGGAAGGCGCCAATCACCAGAGGCACAGTGGAGGCACCTCTGAAGGTGCGTCTTAAGGGCAAGCCGCCGCCATCCTAGCTGCCAGAGAAGGCCCATGTAGTCCTCTCGGACTCCCAGATCAGCACTGTGGTGGACCCTTCCGATCCTACTCCAGTGCTTACAGATGAAGAGCTGGGGGAATATATCTCGGCCGATGTAGATGCCCCATCTCTTGATCATGTAATCCCACGGGATAAAATCTCATATTTCATCAATAACAGAGTGTCTTTTAATTATTCTAGTCTTCCACATTGGAATGCCATGTATACATTAGATAACGCTCTACGGTCGTTGCAAACATAAATAACGACCGTCCATCATGTAAATCGAGTAGTCCCGTCCCAAGGGGTCTGTTACATAGTCCCACCACGGAGTCGAGATGAAGAATCCATCATCTTCGACAAGGTTGACCGTCATCAAGACCTCCCGCCACTCGAGCCAGAACCAGATGTCGGCAGAATGCAACTCTATCGGTACGCGGACAGGGCAAAGTACCTCATCCAAAAGATGGGTTACGACCTGAAAAGCGACAAAGGCCTGAACTACGGCAATGGTCGACGTCTCCCTCTCCGGCTTCCAACACCTAAAGGAAAGCCACAGGACTACTACAATAGAACTCGACGGAGGGTAGGCTATGTTATGCCACCGTCAACACCAGAGAGTTCAGACGTAGAAGAAGTAGAACATTCTCACTCGTCTGAGGCATCAACGTGGGATTCCGATACCAGTATCGGATCTGTCTTCAAGAGAGTGCTGTCAGCCAACATGACATCTGCACAATCTCAAGAAGAAGAAGGCGAAGACCAAGCGCCAAAATTCTTCGAAGAAGAACCCTGGGCTCAATGCCTAGGACAACAATAGGAGTCTCGTTTTGAACTACGTGAACCTTCCACCGAGGATGAAGTCGAGCAGATCGACCTTGGGGATAGATCTTCTTCCAAACCCATCTTCATCAGCAAAAGCCTAAAAGGAGAAGATCGAGAATCTTTAATCCAGCTGGCTAAAGAATATATCGACGTCTTCGCCTGGAGCTACCAAGATATGTCAGGACTTGATCCCCAGATTGCGATACATAGGTTGAACATCTTGCCTGATGCCAAGCCTATCAAACAACAACAGCGGCGCTTCCGTCCGGACATCATGAACGCCATCGATCAGGAGGTGGACAAGCTCTTGACCAATGGCTTCATCCGTGAAGAGCAACACCCAGATTGGATAGCCAACGTTGTCCCTGTCACCAAGAAGAATGGGAAGATACGAGTTTGTATCGACTTTAGGGACCTCAACTCTGCTTGCCCGAAAGACGAATTTTCGCTTCCAATCACCGACGTGATGATCGACAACACATGTGGCTTCGAGCGCATGTCTTTCATGGACGGGTATTCGGGCTACAACCAGATCAAGATATTCCCTGACGACGCAAAAAACACGTCATTCAGGACTCCAAAGGGCGTTTTCTGCTACACAGTGATGCCCTTCGGCTTGAAGAACGCTGGTACGACATATCAAAGAGCTATGAGCACCATTTTCTGTCAACACCTTCGCAAGACAGTCGATTGCTATGTTGACGACATCGCAGTCAAGAGACGTCTCAAAGGAGATCACCTGTAAGACCTCAAGACAGTCTTCGATCTCATGCGGGCGCATCAACTCAAGATGAACCCCGCTAAATCCTCCCTTGGGGTTTTTAGCGGAAAGTTCTTGGGCTTCATCATCACGGCGAAAGGCATTCATGTCGATCCCGAGAAGACCAAAGCCATCCTTGATATGGACCCTCCGAAGAACCTTCAAGAACTTCGAGGCCTACAGGGACGTCTGGCATACATCCGGAGGTTCATAGCAAACCTTTCCGGCAAATGTCAACCCTTCACCCAGTTCATGAAGAAGGGAGTCTCTTACGTCTGGACAGAGGAATGCCAAAAGGCTTTCGACGACATCAAAGCCTACCTGACGAGCCTACCAGTCCTGGTAGCACCCGTCACCGGCAGACCGTTTCTCTTCTACATCCGAGCCATGGATCACTCCCTCGACGCTCTGCTAGCTCAGAACAGCGATATAGGCTATGAGCAAGCAATCTACTACCTTAGCCGAACTCTGATCGGGGCCGAACATCGGTACAACCCCGTTGAGAAAGAGTGCTTGGCTTTGGTATTTGCCATCCAAAAGACTCGACATTATGTCTCGGGGCAGACAATTCATGTTATTTCCCGAGTCAATCCGCTCAGGGTCTTCATGACGAAGCCAGGATCATTCAACTCCCGGCTGGCCACATAGGCGATCTTGCTAACGCCATACAACATGGTGTTCGTTCCCCAAAAAGCTGTTAAGGGTCAAGCTCTGGCCGACTTTTTAGCTGCACACCCCATCCCAGAGTCCTTAAGACTCTATGAAGACATCCCGAATGAGATCCAAGAATCAAACGTCACCGAAAAAGGCTCCGTCTGGCGGATGTTTTTCGATGGTGCTTCAAGAACAGGCCCCAAAGGCCAAATCATCGCAGGAGTAGGGGTGGTATTAGTCTCCCCCGATCAACTGGTCATCCAGCGTGCTTACTCTCTTTCGAAGCCGTGCTCCAACAACGTTGTCGAGTACAATGCGCTCATTATGGGACTCCAGCTAGCGCAACAGCTGGGGGTAAATCATCTGGAAGCCTACGGTGACTCAAAACTCGTCGTAAACCAGATCAGAGGTCAATACGAGGTTCGTCATGAAGACCTGATCCCTTACCATGAAGTTGCATTAAACATCGTTTCAACCTTCACCGGGTTCTTCATCGAACATGTACCTCGCCTACAATATCTGGAGGCTGATGCTCTGGCTGGCCTCGCAGCCTCCTTAGCGGCACCCTTCGGGACTCAACACTACGTTACGGTAGTGGGCCGAGACTTGGTCTGCCCTAAAAACAACCTGCGCTCACAAGTGGCCCACGCCATGTCAACGGGTGCCGGTGTTAACGTCCGAGATTGGAGATTCCCGTTCATCGACTTCGCTGTCTACGGAATTCTTCTAGAGGACCTGAAAGAAGCCGTCTCAGTCAGGAGACGCTCTCTTCGATTCTACTACGATACAGCCACTAAAATGCTGTACCGACGCTCCTACGATGGACTTCTCCTTCGATGTTTGTCCAACGAAAAAGTAGTCGAAGCCCTTCGAGAAGCTCATGATGGAACCTGCGGGGCCCATCAACCTGGCCCTAAGTTGTAAGACCGATTACGACGTATGGACTACTACTGGCCAACTATGGCTGCTGACGCTGTCGACTATGCTAAGAAGTGCCATGCGTGCCAGCTTCACGCAGACTTCATCCATACACCGTCAGAACCACTACATCCTACAGTCGCCTCCTGGCCCTTTGAAGCTTGGGGAATGGACATTGTGGGACCGATCACTCCTTTTTCATCGAGAGGATACCGCTTCATCCTAGCAATCACTGACTACTTCTCCAAATGGGTAGAAGCTATTCGTCTGGCAGAAATGAAAAGCTCCAGGGTGATCAGCTTCATCAAGCACCACGTTGTTTACCATTTCGGGGTACCCCGGAGGATCATCCACGATAATGGTCCTCAGTTCATCAGCCATATTTCAGTCGATTTTGTGACAAGAATCGCATTCAAAAGTGGCATCGACCGCCTACAATCCCGCAGCAAACGGATTAGCAGAGGCGTTTAACAAGACTATCGTAGGCTACTCAAAAAGGTCGTGTCCTCCAACAAATACGACTGGGACAAAAAGCTCGGCGAATGCCTTTAGGCCTACCGCACAACGGTACGGACCCCGACAGGCAACACACCATTCTTCGTGGTCTACGGGAGCAAAGCGGTACTGTCTCTCGAGATTCAGATAACCATACTCAGTGTAGCAATCATAAACCAACTCACAGAAGAGGACAATCAACATCGTCGTCTGCGGGAACTGGAGGTACTTGATGAAAAGCGTCTCCTAGCTCAACAGCACATCGAACTCTACCAAGCCCGTATATCACAGGCTTTCAACAAGAAGGTCAAGCAGAGGACTTTTCAAGTAGGCGACCTGGTTCTGGCAGTCAGGAGGCCGATGGTGTTGACTCACAAAACACCAGAAAAGTTTGAGCCCAAATGGGAAGGACCTTTCATCATCGAGACGGTATACTCAAACGGTGCTTACCGTCTCGCCAAACCCAATGGAGACTTGTTCATGATGCCCATCAATGGCAAGTTCCTAAAGAAGTACTACTCTTGACATCTTTCAGACATGTGCTTCCACTAGGGGATCTGTGGACCCAATCATCAGGGCTCACAGACAATTCCCTTCCACAAAATCATACGCTTCTGGAACCCAGTTGTTCCGTAGCATCCTCCAGTAGAAGGACAACCACATCCACATCACCTCTGAGTTGTCCCCTATACTCTACAAAGCAGAATCTTACATCCCATAAGACTACGCTACCCACCATGTTCACCACGTCCACATTACCTCTGAGTAAACATCCCGTACAGACAACCCCCGCGTTGCCGTACATTGATCGCAGAACTTCCACGTCCATATTACCTCTGAGTAGTTCCATGTATCCTCCAGAGTCATTTCTACCACGTCCATAACACTTCTGAGTAGGAAGATTCTATCATTTGAATCCCATATTTGCCACGTCCACATTACCTCTGAGCAAATATATTGATTCTTTCAAACTTATTATCTGTACCTAAAACTAAGGTACGCAAAAGATAATAGGTCCATACAAATCATCAAAGTTCATGACAAGCAAAAATGAACACATCACAGAAAATGGTGTACTTCTTTATTTTTGAAAAAAGAGAGTAAAGGATTACACTATCCCCAGCAAGAGTTGCAAAAATCCAAAAAAACAGAGACTACAAGCCCTAATCTCCAGGGTTGGCGAAAAGCTCTGCAATTCGGCGTTTCAAGTCTGCCGCCCGAGTCTCCACAGTCGCCAAGACTCGACGTTCAGTTTCTTGACGCATCGCTTCAACAGCCTCAGCAGAAGTTTTATTCTCGTGCTTCTCATCAAGCTGTTGTCTCTGCTGAGCCAGGGTAAGAGCTCGGTGAGTGAAAGATGCTTCCTCCTTCTTGAATGCTACGTGTTCAGCCTGGACACGTTCGACGTCCAATAGGAGTCGGGCCCGCTGGTCCTCAAGACGGCGGATCTGGGCGTCAATCTCCGCAATATTAGCGTCCAACGCAGCTCGCGTCTCCACTGTCTCCCGCGTAGACTGAGATAATTGCTCCACTGCAGCTTCAGTCTCAGCCACTTCGCGTTCCCAGACACTCAAAGTGGCCTAGTAGGAAGACTCAGTCTCGGCGAACAGCTTCTCCTTCTCCGCATCTATCAGGATGGAGAGGTCATTTCGCTGGATGCGCTCTAATTCGAAAAGCTGTTGGTCCAACTCAGCCACCGTGGCTTCCAGAATGACGGCCATATGATCGTGGCCCTGGTGAATACGGATCAAGTTGATATGAGGCAGTGCCAGAGTTCTTGCTGTCGCAAAGCTCCCCTTGGCATCCATCACTGCCGACACCCCCCTCTGTAGCATTTTGTACACTGCCTCGACGATGAATTTCACATATTCATCTGCGTCTGCCAGCACCTGCGACGTCATAGCAGGGGTTGGAGGAGCTACTCCAGTCGGTGGACCGGAAGAAGACCCGCCGACCTCAACCTGCGAGGCTGGAACCTCGGTATCAATAGGCTCTTCATCAACAGGGGCCTGACTACTAGCCCGAAGAGCCAAGGGAACAGAAGAAGCCAGAACAGGCGTCAAGATAGTACCCCAAGTGGAAGAGGCAATAGAGGGTTCCATCACACCCTTACCCTTCCCAAACTCGGAAGTACTACCGACGTCAGTGGCCACCTCTCTAATCCCCAACATGCTGTCAGCAGCCAATACTTCCCCTGGCAGAACGGAGAGATCAATACTTGCCTCCTGACTCGTCCCTGAAGGCAGGACCGCCAGACGAGTCGCTTCATCAAATCCCTCTACAGGGCCAGGAGCTGTCGCTACCTCCTGATTGGTAGCCACCTCAGCTTCTGCAGCTGAGTCTAGGGTAGGGTTCGGCAATGATGCAACCGACCTCCCCTTATCATAACAAGGAGGGAAATCAACCCTTTCCTCTGTTCCAACTATCTCTGTTGCCCCCGCAACAGACTCTTGCAACCCTGGAACGACGTCATCTGAAGACGACGAACTCCACCTCACGTCATCACCGGGAAGCCTCGTGTCTGCTGGACCCTCGGCATCCAAGGCCCCCGCCGCGGTCTTTGTCATCTCGGAAGTTGCTGCATCCTCAGCTTCCCTTCTGACATAATCTAGGGACGCTGGAATCTCCACGACAACAACATCCTCCGGATTCTCCTTCATAGGAGACATCATAGTCGGCGGGATGCGGACTTCAGACGAGCCCGCCATCTCTTTTGGCCTGCTCCCACCAGATTTTGGAGTACGAGGCCTTCTTTTTAGCGGCTCCTATAAAAAGGGGAAGCATTGATTACAAGAAATGTTGAACCCAAACCAGACTATGTGGGACATCCTTACCTCTGCAGATGCTGAATCCGATGACACCGTCGGTGACGATGTCTTCTTTAGCTTCTTTGACGCAGGAGACCCAGCCCCTGCATCTGTACGTCGTTTCGGTTGATCAACCGAAGGTTTGGCCTGACCCCCTGGGGATGCGGCCGGGGCACCTTGATGACCCACCTCTCGTGGACGGTGCAATCGAGCCCTAGCCGATACATGTCCGGTCACCGCTAACGGGGTGCCTGCAATGAGACTTGTCTCCCTATCATACCCGGAAGGCGCGGCAGCCATAACACAGTAAAACTTGGCGGCCGAGTAAAGAATGGGCGACCGCGGATCCTGGACGGGCATCATAAAGCGAGCTCCAGTACATCCAGTATTATAGTAATGCCAAGCTCGTGCGCCATCCAACAAACTTCCAGCATACCCCAGGGTGATACTGGGATTGTCCAACATCAGCTGCGCATAACCGAATTGTCGTACAAAGCGGCTCGGTAAATACGGTTCCATGAAGCACTGATTCATGTTTCGGTAAACCAGATGGGATGGCCGAATAATTTACAACCAGCGGAATCCCCATGGAGGCAGAGCGGTGGCATCTTCACCTGATTCCCTTAAGTCTTCGTTGGCCTCAAAACCCAAGAAGATTGGACCAACTTTGGTGATATCCCATCCCTGAAGATGGGATAAAACCCTTCTACAAACAGGAACGCTAGTGTGCGACCAACTCCTCTGGTGGAAACGGCGGAGGAATGCATCTCCGGCCCTGTAGTCTTCTTCTGAACCTGGACTCATTAGATTGGGATGGTGTAAAATTAACCACCCCATCAGATAGTGAAACGGCAGTTCAGCGTGCGAGAATTTATTTTTCGACCTCGGTCATGAATCACATTTCCCGCGAACTCGCATAAACCTCGCAGCAAGTTACACACCATTACGGGGAGTAGAGCCAAGCGCCGGCCAAAGACCAACTTCACAGCTGGCAAGATTAAGTGCCGGGTCACCCTCTCTATAGAGCCGGATCCGCCCGGAAAGACGTAATCCCGAAGCCAAACCATAAGATACGCGACCAATACTGCTTTCGACGACATCCGATGAGCAAGATGCCAGAAACAGCTGTAGGAGCGTTCATCAGACTGCTGGTCCTCGTTCTCCCAGGGATTCTTCTCATCTAACCTGCTCATCTCAGAGAGAACTTCGCTACGAGAGAGCGCTGGCGGAGTGGAGAACTGCGAGGGATCCCCCTTGCCTTGCCTAAAGACCTAATCTTTCCAAACGGTCACATGAGGCTGTGACCCGCTCTTACCCTTTCTCTGTATATAATAATGATGACTCGCCACTTCCTTAAAGACGGCCGTCATCTCCTCAGCCTTGTCCCCCCAGGACTTGAAACTCTTCGTTGGTCGAAAAGTACTCTTCATAGGGTTCCGATCCCCAAGGGAGCTTTGATGTCTCATACATCTCATGAAGTGCGAGCCCTAACTCCCCCACCGGAGTAAAAAAGGTCCCGGTATGGATATCAAACATCTCCAAAAGTGCGAGGAACATATGTCTGTTAATGTCAACACCTGCCTGGGTAGCACGAATCGCGGCAGTCAGCCCAATCTCTCAGAGCTCAGTCCGAAACCGCGACAAAACCCAGAGTGTCAGTTTATCCATTTGGAAACGTAATGACACCAACCCTCTACCTGAAACTCTCCTTTCGGGTATGAGCGTTCCATCAACAGCATGCGATGTGCAAAAGTTAGGGCACTATAAGCAAATGTATCGAGGGGAACATTACTGTAAATGCTCCCAGGACGTAGAGTCCGCCAGGTGAAAGAAGACCCAGACCGCACTGCGGTCAAAGTATATCTCTAATCGAAGGTAGAATCAATTTTGATGATGCCAGTCACCGCTCCCCCCTGAGAGGGAGTAAGATCCCAAGACATCCTCCTCTTGGAAGCAAGACGACAGAAGGCCGCCAAAGGCCATTGACGTTCAAGTTGCTTAACGGTCATATGTGTAACGCCCCAGTCCCAAAATACATAGGACTAGGATACGTATACATGCCAGCTACGCATCGAGAGGACTCCAGCCCAGCTCGAATACGTATAAGCTGTCTGGTTTCTTAAAGCAATCTACAAATATCTCAATCCACTGAAGATAAACTCTTGTATAAACTAAGTAAACTAATGCTGGTCAGACATTAGCAAACCGGTTACTACAAGTAACAAGAAAAGATAATATACAATAAAGTGGACCAGACTCTAATGCAATTATCTTAAACAAGCTTCGAATGAAAGATAAAGCTTGTAAAACTAGGCTAAACAGCAGCAATGTCAAAGTAATATAATATAGGACAAAATTTAATTATGGAAGAGAACGATAAAACATCAACTAAATATACCTGCAGTCTTGGTGTAGCAACGTCATCCATCAATGTATCATATCTTCAGCTAATACCAGAGCGATCACCAGGTCCTCAGAGGACTAGTAAGACACATAATATACATGCCTATTGTACAGTAAATAACATGCAGAATGAAGTAGAAAAATATAAAATAGACAAAGATCAATAAGACGTCTCAATATCGTAACGCCATGGGACGCTCTCGACCTTAAGACAAAAGATAAGTCTCTACTACCGTAATGCCATGGGACACTCCCGGTCCTAGAGACGGGATAACAGGTCGATAAAAAGTCTCTAATATCGTAATGCCATTGGACGCTCCCGATCTAGAGATGGAATAACAGGTCGATAAGAAGTCTCTAATACCGTAACGCCATTGGACGCTCCAGTCCTAGAGATATCAGGGCTAATATCGAATCAATCAATCACGACTACAGGTCAAGTCAAGCTCAAGGGCGAAGGTAGAAGACTGGTCAAAATCGTCACAAGACTCGCGTAGAATAATAACGGCATAAGATGACTCAATAAGGAACGTGCACGTAAAATAAGAAAGTAGAAGTAACATAAACATGAATGAAAGATATGAAGTAGAACTGGAAAGAGATAACAATATAGAATATGCATGTAAATACTGTAAAGTTTGGCAAGGTGTACTTGCCTGGTGTCGCGCTGTGAATCTGAAACGTCGCTCCCGTGTCAACGCCGCCGGAACCCGACGCTCCTAAATAATTAATTAACTAAATTAATCCACTACTCATGAACTTAAAATATGACTTAATTAGTTAAGATAATGTTTTAAGATTATATTCAATTTCTTGTGGAACCCTTTAGACCCATACAATCACACACAAGCTCCACGAGACACCGAGCACAGTTTTTGGATTTCCAACTCCCAATTAGTCAGTTATATTGCTACTTCAATCATATATTTAAAAAATCATATAAAAATCATAAGAATATTATTTAAACTAATTTTCTATTCATTTATCTTAGAATTTCCAGAATTTATATTTCTAAAGAAATTATACTACTAGTTGTCTATCGGATCGACTAGTCTACCCAAAATTTGTCTAGAACTTCCTTAATTATCTAAATTATAAAAATTCTCAAAAATACAATTTAAATAGAATTAAAATATCCTAAATATTATAATATGAAATTTTGATGCAAGGGTTTCATGGTACTAATGGTTTGGAATCTTCTAGGTCAACAAGTCACCCTAAAAATGACTAATTTTGACCTATAATTTTTTCGACCAGAATTGAATTGATAAATTCATGAAAAATGCTTTAAAATTATAATTTAAATATATTAACCTACATAAAATTCATTTTTGAAAAATTCCTACAGAAACTTATAGTTCCTTCACAACGTGGTAAGTTTTGGCTCTACCGAAACATGAAAATAGCTATCATAATTAATGAAACTTTTATGGGTGAAAATACTATCCAAAAGACATCAAAATACTATTTCTACAGAATTAATACCATAATTTCTACAGATTTATAGCATAGGTTTGAGATGAAAATTTTTGGGTTTCTTACCAAAAGTCTTTGCTAGTTGGGTTGTGGAGGCTTCTCCTTGCTAAAGCTCCCACCTTTACTGCTATCCTTACTTGATAATCCTCTCTTGATGAGTTTGGAGGAGTTGGCAATGGTTTTAGATGGTTGGATGGAGAAGATAGAGTTTTTAGGGTTGGTTTGGTAGAGTTTGGATGGAAGAAGGATGAAAGAAGGAGCTTTTATGGAGGAGGATGAGTTATGTGATGGATGGGATAATGTAGTAGAGGGGAGGGGATGATATTTTCGAAATTAATGGTAAAGGAGCTGCTCTTGGGTGATAAATAAGAGTTTTTGGTGTTAGGGTTAGGGTTTTGATAAGGGTTGATATATATATGGGCCTATGGGTTGAGTTTATATATGTAGGAGGGTGTTTCCATGCATGGCATAACCCGCCAATGTAGGGGATTATTTTTGGACGAAAATTACATGAAAGTAATCTTTGGTTGGTCATATGTGGGGTCCACATGGATTGGTTTAGTTATTTGATGAGTTGACTAATTGATTGATTGTGGATTTAAATAAAAGGTTTCCTAATATGGAACTAGTTAGATTTCTAAATATAAATACAATCTAAATCTGAATTAAATATACAATATATATATTTATTAATATATATTAATTCCCAACATGCCTACACAGGTTTGGGTTGGACTTTGGGTCAAATATAAATTAATGCCAACTAGGATTACACTAGGATTACACGTAGACTCTTTCTATAAATAGAAACTTTCCAAAATTGAAAACATATTAATATTAATAAATTATATATACAAAATATATATCAACATGAAGGTATTTGAGAGTACTACTTGTCTATTTAGATTAAGATTTGGTTCGGGTCAAGTCGGGGCTAAATTGGTACAACCGGGTCTCCTAGAAAGTCAATAATCTAATAATTAAATAAATAAATCATCGGTGGAGTTAAGTCGCAACTTGGCCTGTTTTTCCTAATTAGAACACACCTATGGCTCGGCCTTCCCTACCATGTGTAATAGACTAGTCAAAGTACACAACTACACTATTCGTACTAAAATTCTGAGTCAATATGTATCTCAAACTTAACCATAACTAAGGCCATATATATAATATTAGACTATTATAAATATAATCATATACACAAAATTGTATTTAAATCTAATTGACTGTATAACATCCCAAAATAAATCCATAATAATTATAATGTCATGGCAACCTAACATAGCTTCCTACCAGGTGCGGTTAGCTAGGTTAGGGTCCAAATATATTTTCTAATTTAATCGAACTCTAAGAGTCAACCAATAAGTCTCTTGTGGCATTCGCAATTAAATAGCACATGGAGACTCGATCGAGTGGCACACTCTTAGCATGTGCGTCGTAGGCTCAAAATGAGTCAAAACCATAATTGGGTCGAATAGTTTTGATTTATGTCGAGTCCCGAACTCACGTGGGAAGTTAGGTCTGGAATTATGGTAAATAATCTAATTGCCTAAATTTGACCCGAAGTTACGCAAAGTCAAAAGAATGCTAGGGAACAAGTTTGGGTGGGACATAATATATCAAGTTGAAGGTCATCATGTCTACTACAAAACTCATGAAGGACGTTTCAAGAGATGGGCATGTCTTGTGCTCAAAAAATCAAAGACACGAAAGAGTACATATATAATCATAATTAAATATACAATATAACCTAATAATTAGAAATACTAAAAAATAATTCCCAAAAATCAGGGTCCTCACAATCTGTCCACCTTAAAAGAATTTCGTCCTTGAAATTAAAATAAGGCTCACTAACAAAGAACCGTGCTAGAGTAACTAGGAATAGTTTAAGGGATATGCTAGGTCACTACAGTGTCTCCTAATAAGTCAAGTAATAATCAAGCCTAAACAATTTTGATTTGCAACATTCGTAAAGCTATATATGGTTATCTCTAGTCGCACTTTTTGGTACTAGCGGTCTTGCAACAATCATGTTGAAGGCTTGTCCACCTAACCATTTTATCAAGACAAATATATAAGTCTCCCTTCACCTAACCAAGTTAAGTGGTATCTATCAATCTGTTACCCTCATTTCCTGTATTTCTCGTATTTTTCCGTATTTTGTATTTATACTCGTATCTGGATTTTGGCATGTATTTTATTTTTTTTGACTTGTGGAATTTCGATATTTCTCGTATTTTGGGTTTTTGGCTTGGCTCGGTTTTATTGGGGATGGTTCGGTTTGGTTCGGTTTTATGTGTTGGAATACCCTAGCCCTATGTTACACCCTCAACCCACCGCAACACCCTCTTTATAACTCCACCAACCTCTTCTCTCTCCTCATAACTTCCACCATTAATTTCCTTCTTCTTCTTCTTCTCCTTCCTCCACAACTCCCCAACCCCTAGGCAAGTGCATCTTGCCACTACATGAGGACCCTCTTTTCTTTGTCTATTTGCTAGCTTAGGACATGGAGATCAACATTAGTTCTTGGGTTTTTATGATTTGGAGTCTCTGTTGATGTAGATCTAAGTTATTTCTATTTTTGGATTTTGCATGGTTTGAGCTATCTATGTTAGTTTTCTATAAGTTTTGATGTTTCTATATAGAAGAGCTTTCAGTTTCACTCCAGTTGAAGCCTTGGAAATCCGAATTTGGAGTTCGGATGGCCAAGTTATGAACTTTTGAAGTTTTGGCTTCAGCCATGTGTTCTTGCTGTTTGGAGAAGACAGTGAGCAGTGTGCAGAGCTGTTTAGCTACGCACACTGAGCTACGCGTGCTCTTTAGCGCTGCGTACGCAGACTTGAGTATGCTTTCTGTTGGAAGCGTGTCTCCGTGAGCGTGCGTGACTTTTTATGCAGCGCTCTCTGTAGCGTGCGTGACTTTCACGTATGCTGCTTCCTTGAGCGTGCGTGACTTTCACGTATGCTGCTCCTTTGAGCGTGCGTGACTTTCATACACTGCTCCCTTGAGCGTGCGTGACTTTCACACACTGCTCTCTGTAGCGTGCGTGACTTTCACACACTGCTCCCTGTAGCGTTCGTGACTTTCACACACTGCTCTCTGTAGCGTGCGTAACTTTTCACATACGCTGCCCCTTGAGTGTGCGTGACTTCTCACGTACACTGCTCACTTGAGGGTGCCTTGGTACGCAGACTTGAGTGAGCCTTGCGTGCGTGCTTTTGCACGTATGCTGCCCCTTGACCCCTTGCTTAGTCCACTGACCCTTGGAGTTTTAGTTTTATTTCTTAAGCTTGGCTCTTCTATAACCCCGTATTTTGATATTTTATTAGATATTTTACGCCCATTTTATATCCTTACGCCTTTTTGTCATGAACTTGATTTTACTTGTTATGTTTGGAGTGACCATTGTATATGACTTGGTATGGCAAGGAACTAGCATAACACGACAGTGACCCGTAGTGGTGCACTTCTGACATGACCAACATGACTTGATAGTGGCCCGTGGCGGCGCACTCCTGACTTGACATGACTTGATAACCTAACTTGACCTGTCTTGACACCGTGGGTGGTTCTTCCTTGCTTGCTTGTTAATCCACTTGTCCAGTCTTGCATCATGTCTAGGATGGGACTCCTGAGTACCACGGTCAGGAGTACCCACTAAAATGGATTAAGGTTAATAACTAGAATAACTCAGTAGTCATGAAGAGATGACACAGCTACAGGCAATCCCGTTACCTGGGCGCTCTTAGGATCTGTAGCCTACCGTCGAGTAGGGCACATTTCCAGCGCACCGTCGAGTATTGCACCCTCTAAGTCACCTAAGGGTATATTTGTCTTCTGGGCGATGTACCCACCTGAATTCAACCCTAATCTTTCGTCCTGGATAGCCTGGATGGTCTGCAGGGCTTGTGACTGTGGAACAATCTCACTGCATCTTGTTAGTAATTAGGCCTGTGATAACCCTAGTTAGTTAAAGTAGTAAGCCGTAGGATCTGCTTGGCCGTGATTGATTGAATGAGGTATAACCAGTCTAGTCATGTCTTGATCCCATGCAAGATTGCTTCATGTCTTGATTACTTACATTACTTATTTTGCCGATAAATGGTGGGAAACCAAGCTCTGTTCAGATAAAGGGTTACAACCCCGATCCTTGTTTGGTTTACGGGTTGTAACCTGGCTATCGGAATAGTTCCATGGTTATCTCGTCGTATATCATCCTGACATGTTTTCGTAATGTTAGCTTTAATATTAGATTTTCTGTGCTGATTGCTGGCTTTTGTTCTTATTTCGTGGCCCCCTTGTGGCACTTGCTCTTTCTGGGGTTGACCCAGCTGGTTTTGTGTTGCCAGATTTCGGAGCAGCTCCCGAGGATCTACCAAGCTTCCAGCCCAATGGTGAACACTAGACGGAACCCGGGCCAAGAGTGGGTTTTCTATTTTGTTTCGCTCACTCTATTGTAAAAAAATTATTCTTTTGAGGCGTTTAGCCGACGAGCACCTGTTAGCTCGATGCACTTTACTTACTGTCTGCCTACGGGCTGTAAACATGATTAACAAATACTAGGGTTGATCATGTATGACTTAAATACTTGCTAGTCCTCGCATTTTGTACGACTAGCTTCATGATCAGCTGATATATAATATTTGGGACGCCTTTTATTGTATATTCGGTGGTCAAACATCTTGTAATTATATTACTTGCTTGTGATTGAGACATTAGGCTTGTTCATGACCATAAGAGACTGTTGGCTTGTAGTAAACCCTCATATTTCTAGACAGCCGTGACCGTATATCGAGGTGGTTCCCATTTCAATATACGTAGCTGGCTATGTCTGCCCCCGCTCTCCAGTATTCTGGTTCTGGGGCGTGACACAATCTGTCAAATCCTAATTTTACAATTGACAGGATATAATATTAAATGGGTTGGATTAGGCTATGTCTATTTTCATCTCTTAGAGGGTCTATCTCTACACTAAAACTACCACTCTATTCTTGATCAAATGGCCACCATAAGGGCGTAACCCAGTATGATCATATATGTATGCCTATAATGAGAACGTCTACCCACCTTTGGTCAAACTACCTTATCAAACACATGATGCCCTATGGCATATGGCATCTCTAATCCTACTTATCTATCAAGCAATCACAATACAATAAGCAAACTAACATACACTATAACATAAGAATTTTTGCTAAATCCTATATAACACGATTATTCGTCACTCCGAAATTGGAAGGGACGAAAAGCAATGATACGAGAAAGCAAGGGAATAGTAATCGAGAGTAAATACGAAGTTCAAGGGCGGTAGAAAATTTCTAAAAGAATTGTCAAGGTAGTTGTGGATTGAGATTCCTTAAGAGTTTAATCATATCGCAGGTCCGCTCGGTACAGTGACGTAACCGAAACGGCTAACTCGACCTGCATGGGCCACCACAAAAACATGTAATGCCCCAGTCCCAAAATACATAGGACTAGGATACGTATACATGCCAGCTACGCATCGAGAGGACTCCAGCCCAGCTCGAATACGTATAAGCTGTCTGGTTTCTTAAAGCAATCTACAAATATCTCAATCCACTGAAGATAAACTCTTGTATAAACCAAGTAAACTAATGCTGGTCAAACATTAGCAAACCGGTTACTACAAGTAACAAGAAAAGATAATATACAATAAAGTGGACCAAACTCTAATGTAATTATCTTGAACAAGCTTCGAATGAAAGATAAAGCTTGTAAAACTAGGCTAAACAGCAGCAATGTCAAAGTAATATAATATAGGACAAAATCTAATTATGGAAGAGAACGATAAAACATCAACTAAATATACCTGCAGTCTTGGTGCAGCAACGTCATCCATCAATGTATCATATCTTCAGCTAATACCTGGAGAGATCACCAGGTCCTCAGAGGACTAGCAAGACACATAATATACATGCCTATTGTACAGTAAATAACATGCAGAATGAAGTAGACAAATGTAAAATAGACAAAGATCAATAAGACGTCTCAATATCGTAACGCCATGGGACGCTCCCGACCTTAAGACAAAAGATAAGTCTCTACTACCGTAATGCCATGGGACACTCCCGGTCCTAGAGACGGGATAACAGGTCGATAAGAAGTCTCTAATACCGTCACGCCATTGGACGCTCCCGATCTAGAGATGGAATAACAGGTCGATAAGAAGTCTCTAATACCGTAACGCCATTGGACGCTCCCAGTCCTAGAGATATTAGGGCTAATATCGAATCAATCAATCACGACTACCAGTCAAGTCAAGCTCAAGGGCGAAGGTAGAAGAATGGTCAAAATCGTCACAAGACTCGCGTAGAATAATAATGGCATAAGATGACTCAATAAGGAACGTGCACGTAAAATAAGAAAGTAGAAGTAACATAAACATGAATGAAAGATATGAAGTAGAACTGGAAAGAGATAACAATATAGAATATGCATGTAAATACTGTAAAGTTTGGCAAGGTGTACTTGTCTGGTGTCGCGCTGTGAATCTGAAACGTCGCTCCCGTGTCAACGCCGCCGGAACCCGACGTTCCTAAATAATTAATTAACTAAATTAACCCACTACTCATGAACTTAAAATATGACTTAATTAGTCAAGATAATGTTTTAAGATTATATTCAATTTCTTGTGGAACCCTTTAGACCCATACAATCACACACAAGCTCCACGAGACACCGAGCACAGTTTTTGGGTTTCCAACTCCCAATTAGTCAGTTATATTGCTACTTCAATCATATACTTAAAAAATCATATAAAAATCATAAGAATATTATTTAAACTAATTTTCTATTCATTTATCTCAGAATTTCCAGAATTTATATTTCTAAAGAATTATACTACTAGTTGTCTATCGGATCGACTAGTCTACCCAAAATTTGTCTAGAACTTCCTTAATTATCTAAATTATAAAAATCCTCAAAAATATAATTTAAACAGAATTAAAATATCCTAAATATTATAATATAAAAATTTGATGCAAGGGTTTCATGGTACTAAGGGTTTGGAATCTTCTAGGTCAACAAGTCACCCGAAAAACGACTAATTTTGACCTATAATTTTTCCGACCAAAATTGAATTGATAAATTTGTGAAAAAATTCTTAAAAATCCTACTATAAATATATTAACCTATATAAAATTCAGTTTTGAAAATTTTCTACAGAAACTTATAGTTCCTTCACAACGTGGTAAGTTTTGGCTCTACCGAAACATGAAAATAGCTATCATATAAGGGTGAAAATACTAACCAAAAGACATCAAAACACTATTTCTACAGAATTAATACCATAATTTTTACAGATTTATAGCATAGGTTTGAGATGGAAAATTTTGGATTTCTTACCAAAAGTCCTTGCTAGTTTGGTTGTGGAGGCTTCTCCTTGCTAAAGCTCCCACCTTTATTACTATCCTTACTTGATAATCCTCTCTTGATGAGTTTGGAGGAGTTGGCAATGGTTTTAGATGGTTGGATGGAGAAGATAGAGTTTTTAGGGTTGGTTTGGTGGAGTTTGGTTGGAAGAAGGAGCTTTTATGGAGGAGGATGAGTTATGTGATGGATGGGATGATGTAGTAGAGGGGAGAAGATGATATTTTCGAAATTAATGGTAAAGGAGCTGCTCTTGGATGATAAATAAGAGTTTTTGGTGTTAGGGTTAGGGTTTTGATAAGGGTTGATATATATATGGGCCTATGGGTTGAGTTTATATATGTAGGAGGGTGTTTCCATGCATGGCATAGCCCGCCAATGTAGGGGATTATTTTTGGACAAAAATTACATGAAAGTAATCTTTGGTTGGTCATATGTGGGGTCCACATGGATTGGTTTAGTTATTTGATGAGTTGGCTAATTGATTGATTGTGGATTTAAATAAAAGGTTTCCTTATGGAACTAGTTAGATTTCTAAATATAAATACAATCTAAATCTGAATTAAATATACAATATATATATTTATTAATATATATTAATGCCCAACATGCCTACACAGGTTTGGGTTGGACTTTGGGTCAAATATAAATTAATGCCAACTAGGATTACACTAGGATTACACGTAGACTCTTTCTATAAATAGAAACTTTCCAAAATTGAAAACATATTAATATTAATAAAATATATATACAAAATATATATCAACATGAAGGTATTTGAGAGTACTACTTGTCTATTTAGATTAAGATTTGGTTCGGGTCAAGTCGGGGCTAAATTGGTACAACCGGGTCTCCTAGAAAGTCAATAATCTAATAATTAAATAAATAAATTATCGGTAGAGTTAAGTCGCAACTTGGCCTGTTTTTCCTAATTAGAACACACCTATGGCTCGGCCTTCCCTACCATGTGTAATAGACTAGTCAAAGTACACAACTACACTATTCGTACTAAAATTTCTAGTCAATATGTATCTCAAACTTAACCATAACTAAGGCCATATATATAATATTAGACTATTATAAATATAATCATATACACAAAATTGTATTTAAATCTAATTGACTGTATAACAACCCAAAATAAATCCATAATAATTATAATGTCATGGCAACCAAACATGGCTTCCTACCAAGTGCGGTTAGCTAGGTTAGGGTCCAAATATATTTTCTAATTTAATCGAACTCTAAGAGTCAACCAATAAGTCTCTTGTGGCATTCGCAATTAAATAGCACATGGAGACTCGATCGAGTGGCACACTCTTAGCTTGTGCGTCGTAGGCTCAAAATGAGTCAAAACCATAATTGGGTCGAATAGTTTTGATTTATGTCGAGTCCCGAACTCACGTGGGAAGTTAGGTCTGGAATTATGGTAAATAATCTAATTGCCTAAATTTGACCCGAAGTTGCGCAAAGTCAAAAGAATGCTAGGGGACAAGTTTGGGTGGGACAAAATATATCAAGTTGAAGGTCATCATGTCTACTACAAAACTCATGAAGGACGTTTCATGAGATGGGCATGTCTTGTGCTCAAAAAAGCAAAGACACGAAAGAGTACATATATAATCATAATTAAATATACAATATAACCTAATAATTAGAAATACTAAAAAATAATTCCCAAAAATTAGGGTCCTCACAATATGCACTCCTTTTGCTGTAAAAAACCAGTCCTTCTTGACCTTCAATACTGTTGCTTCGGTAGAAGTAAGGCGGTCTCCAAACAGGAACTCAGGTTTCAAGAAGGTCACTTTATCAGATGTGGCAGATTTTAAAACACCACGCTCCATCATCCGTTTGAGGAATCCATACTGCTGTTTCCGGATTTGATTCATTCTCTCGGGATGCTGGTCTAGCATAATAACGGCTTGAACAGGGTTTATCACTTCCTCGTTATAATCTACTCCCGTCTGACAGAAGGCAGCGTCCAGAAGTACTTCATTCAAGAGTGGGATAGGCATCGACACTAGCAAAAGATTCAAAAAAATGTTAGAAATAGCAAAAGAATCTGAGTCTCACCGTAGCGTGTCTGAAAAAGAAGCTTCGACGCATCATCAGGGTCTAAACCCATACACGTCAGCGGTAAAGCCTCGGCGCATCATTAGGGTCTAAACCCATGCGCGTCAGCGGTAAAGCCTCGGCGCATCTTCAGGGCTTAAACTCATGCGCGTCGGCGGCAAAAACCTCGGCACATCATCAAAGACTCAAGGTCTATGTGCGTTGGTGTACGGAAACTTACCAACCACCTCCGGTCGAACTTCGATGGGCCGACGGGGAACATGAGCTGCCGCAGCTTCCGCCGGCTCCTTTCCCTTGCCAGCACCGCCGCGAGAAGTCTTGGGAGCCATTCTTTGAGAGAAAAAAAGTTAGGGTTTTTGAAGAAGAACTCTAAAGAAAGCAAAAGCAAGGAGAAGAAGAACTCTCTCTCCCTCTCTCGCCTATTTATAGGGCTTGGTCGCACGCGTGAACCGATGATGTGTTATCTCAGCCGTCACCTCGGGTTCTGTGAAAAGATAACCACAAATAAAACCAAAAAGATCATCATTAATCTTTTTCGGTTACCGAGACGTCATCATTTGTATTAACTGAGCGGAGCATGCGCCCCATCACTGATGTGCGGAGTATCTATGCTCCCCGACGGTCATGCGCCTCCACTACCATGCTTCTTATTCAAAGTATTCCAAAACTTATCCAAAACTTTTGAAAACTTTAAAGGGGGTCTTGTAGAAGCATAGAATTTCAGAACCAGAAAGTCTATGCGCCAGACTACATGCGCCAGAGCTTGGGCAAAGTACTTTACAACAAAAAGCAACAAATATAGACATTAAAGTAGGACTTTTTATTTAACATATAAAAGTCTATTACATGTCTAAGAAAGACTGTACAAAAGAGAATTTTTACAAAGAAATGATCCGAAGTCTACAGCCAGCAACCAACATGCGCCCTCAAGTAGGCGCAGCGATCAACATGCGCCCTCAGCCAGGCGCATCCCACCATGCGCCCTCAGCAAGGCGCATCCTTTTCAGCAGCTCAGTTATGTGCATCCCTTTTGCAGCTCAGTTATGTGCATCCCTTCAGCAGCCCAGTTATGTGCCGCTCTTCCAGCCAGGCTCACCGCCGTCTAAATGCTTCGACTAATGAAGCATTTATTGAGCAGAACGAGGGTGGCAATCAACCCTCTAGCCAAGGAAGGGAAAAGAACCACAAGCCAACCTGTGGCCAGGGAAGGCTTCGAAAGAGCCTCCAAACACCAAGGAAGACCGTGATCGAAACTGCGGCTAAAGGAGCAGCTTTCAACACAACCAGAATGGGCTACACCCATTTTGAAGGAAGAAAGAGCTACCAAAGCCGCAAGCACCGCCATTCCGATCTACGGCTCTTCCTGCACAACGAAGACGAGGCTCGAGCATCCCTATCTTTGGATGCAACAGGCACTTTTCGCCTGCCTCGGAAGCCCTCGACTCCGACTTTTGGATGTAACAGTCACCTTCAAGTGCATTAATGAAGACATTGCGTCGCATCTTCACCCTCGGGAGCATCTTATCAACAGAATGCACTCGAGTACACAAGTTCATGTCGGAAAGACGTGAGAGAACGAGAAGCAAACCCTCTCTCCATGCCACTATTTATAGGCCGGGCAAATCAAACCCATGTGCCAAGTGGATGGCTCTTCGAATTTCGTGCAATGAATTTGTATTAAATGGATGAACCAGACGCTTCGAATTCAGCCAAGTCAAAACGGCTATTTAAAGCACTCGAAGAACGTAACAGTCGCACCATTAAAGATGTGTCAAGCGGATGCGTCGGCCAGACCGTGCATCACACAGACGTGCCCTATAACATCAAAGCGCATCATACAGACGTGCCTTTCAGCACCAAGCGCATCACAGGGGATGCGCCCCCATGTATCCCCATACGCCTAGTGGAATGCCAATCAACGTGCCCACTCAGCTGTCCATCGAATGTCACAAATATTAAATGCTGAACTGACAGAGTTGGCAGCACGCCTCCCAAAGTCTGAACAGTCGGCAGCTTTTTCAGAAGATGAAGCATCGCCAACGTCAGCATCATCATTACTTCCCTCCGACGGCTACTGCCATGTGGCCACCCAACCATCTCGTATGTGCCTCTACGGCCATGCGCCCAAATCTGTATATACCTCAAAAGCTGTGTGCCTCAGACTTTTTACTGATCCCTAAAGACAGAAGGAAAGTCACTGTTAAAACTTTGCATGCGCCTCAAAAGCCATGTGCACCAGACTTCTTCCTGATCCCAAAAGACAGGAGTAAAGTCACTACTGAAGCTCTGCATGCGCCTCAAAAGCCATGCGCCCAGAATGGTTCGTGACTCCTAAAGGTTACGTGCCAAAGCCTCCTCATGTGCCCAATCCTAGGTGCATTCTACCAGATCATTCCTCCATCAAATCTGAGATCTTCGAGCCATGGGTCGATGACACGTGTCCTTTGACTCAACTCATCCAAGATCTCAGCAACAGAAAGATCTTCTTCTCTGCTACGTGCCGGCTCACAACAGCAACATGAAGAAGTCAACCCTTCGATCAGGGCGCATCGTCTATGTACCTCCATCAGCAATCAACACGTGGCATCCCCGTGTACAGGCGCATCCTACATACGCACATAAGCAGCCAGCCTGCAGACTATATAAAGAGAGGGACCATCTCCTTCTTCTATACCTACCTACGTACACACAGACCAACCTCCACAATGAACAGACAGAGACTTCGCACCACCAGAGAGGTAGATACAGACACTCAACGTCTTCCTCCTCTCAGCAAGCTCCAGCACCCAGAGCAATCCAGACCTTCAGAGAACCGATAACCGTCGTCAGATTGTCAACGAAGTTAACGCATTACCACTCACTCCATCGGCACTAGGGACCCAGATTAAACAAAAGTGTACTCCTAGGACTACATCTAAGTCCTATATTGTAACACTATTCTGTTTGTATTAAAATTTGCAATCAAAGAATTTTAATGGCAAACAAGCTGGCGACTCTGCTGGGGACCTCTTTCTCCTCCACCGAGAAAGCTGTATCACAATCTGACGACGTGAAGGTGGGCTCCTTCCACAAGACGCTGGTCGTACGCCTCAATCAACAGGCGCATGAGGAGTTCATCTCTGAAGGAAGTACGAGTCCTTCGAAGCGGCTGCCAAAGCCGAAGAAGACCCGCCGAGTCTGGGTGCGCAAGGTCGACGCCTCGGGCACCACCGCCGAAGAGGATGCGCCAATCCTGCCTTCCCTTCCTGTTGACGTCCTCAGCAACCAAGATGCGCCCACTGGTACAGTACATCTCTCGAGGAAACGTGCGGCTAACCATGTTCCCCAGCCATCTCCCTCTCAGGCGAGGAAGATGCGTCGACGGAGCAGGTTTGGACCAATTTGGAGAGTTTGGCTAACAAGGAGAAACCCCTCTTTTTGAAGCTTTTCATGCAAATTAAACATATAGGTAACTTCCTATTCCTTCCATAGATTTTCGATTTCTTTGCATGAATAGGAAGCCCTAGGTGTCCTCTCTCTGTTGATATAGGCATTGTTAGGTTTCGTGTCCAATACGTGTCAGTATCGGACGTATCAGGCCATGGTCGTAGGTGTTTGACGAAATGCCGCAAAGGGCATTTCGTTTTATTTTCTGAAATGTAATTAATTGGAAAAATAGATTTTATGATTGCTTATGGATTTCCAGAGTCTTTTTGGAGTTTTCGTGTCGTGTCGTGTCGGGACACGGGGGACACGAGTACACGCGGGTGCACACACGCGCGCAAGCGCGATTGGCTCCCCTACTACCACGTATCTTGTGTGCCCTGCACACAGGACTTGGACACGCCAAAATTGGTATGGACACGGGGGCAGTGTCTGCGCACACTCTCCCAAAGTTTCAGTGCACCTCATTTTGTGTCGGACACGTACGAGCACGTGCACTGATTCGTGCACTATTTCAGCGGCTGTCTTTTTGTGCACTGACACGCGTGTCTCGTGTCGCGTACACACGACGTGGACACGTGATAGGGTGTCCTATCCCTAGCCCTAGTCTAGGTCGACCCTTGGACACAACCACGTGGGTTGTGTCGCTCTGTGTCGAGTGCACGAGTCCATGGACTCACTGTACGACGCTGGTGTACGCGCACGTGTTTGTGCTGTTCACGAGTGTCTGGACACCCCGTGTCCTGTCGTATAGACACAAGACGACATGTAAGACACATGTACATGTGTACGACACTTTACCTACCACGAATTTGATGTAAATTGTATTTTTTTGAATTCGAATTATGAATTCCCTATGTTTACTGATATGTGTACAGTCATTTCAATTTCTGGCATTTCAGTGTAGTATTAACCTATTTTTATGGGTTTAAATTAATTGTTTGTACACCTATATATATCTGAGGATTAGCTAGAATGCTAGGGTTCACATGGTAGGGATTTAGTTTTCATATTGCATTAGTTTCGAATTTACAATTGGGTTGGGATTTCCTTTAACTGATACCTAGCTGATATACATTGTTTGAATAACTCTGAGATTTCACATTGAATGTTTACATTGAATGGGTTGGTTCAAATTCATATTGATTCCTATATTACTTAAGTTGATTTGAATGCACAGTTCTACAAATTCCTGTACACACACAAATCTGGAAATGGATAAACTGTATACATTACACACTGTTTGAAAAAAATAAGAAATCTGAGAACAAATGTTCGATTCATTATTGAACTGTCATTTACATTCTTGTCTTAATTCCTGAGAACATTCCTGAGTTGTACCCACTGTTACCTATCCCCTGTTCCTCCATTTCACCCACTGTTATCCACACATGTCCCTGTTTTCCAAAATCTGTAGACACACACAGGTACACCGTTACATACTGTTTCCCTATGGCATTATACACATTGTTTCCTATTACACTGTTAATCCAATTTACTTGAATTCTCCTGAAAACTGTTATTTCCTGAGGACTGCTATAAGAGCCTACACACAGGTCTCCTATTAATATACACACACACTTATGACAGGGACACACTCATGTATACTCCTTGTCACCCATTCACGCATTATCTTACATCTCACTGATTTCCTATTCACTGAACTGTCATATTGACACTATCCATATTTCACTAAATTGTATACACACCCATTCTATTGACACATTACATTATTCATGTAAACACACACATACAAATCAAATTTCTGAGAACACTACTGCTAACACAATGTTTTTGTGACTCACTATTGAAATCTGAGATTTTATTTTTCACTGATTTCCTGAGAATTGTTAATTGAACAATGTGTTCTCATATAGCTCGACACACGCACATTACTACTACACATGACACTCTTCCACACATATGTACACACTAGCACATGTCACTATGTGGAAGCTAAAATCTGAGAATGGTTTGACACACAAAGGGAAACTGGAAACTGAACACTATTTTCTAAAAATCTAAGACAAATGTATACCCACATTCTACAACTGAGAACATGATATCCCATATATATACTGGCACTTAATTATGATCACAAGCTCACACACATGATGAGAACATATTGCCAGCACACTGTCCTGAAATATGGGTACACACATGAATGTTTACTCACACACACAATATTAATAGCCTATCTACACACACTTATTTATTTCACCATTAAACTAAAATTGATATGAATGAATGTATGTATGCAAGATAGGCTTGTATGATATGTAATATAGGTAATACAATATATGCATGAATAATGTAGTATGTAAATATATAAATAAGTTTGATGCTTGTATATGAAATATATATATAAATTGTAGGTTTGATAGCTTGTATAGCATTGTGATGGTATGTGAGTGCTAGCCCAGGCTTGGTTAGGCCTAGTAAGACTTGTTAGACTTGTTTGGGCTAGGACTTGACCTAGTTGACCTAGTTTGACTAGTCTAGTTGACTAGAGTTGACCGAGTGTTGACTTTAGTCTAGTTTGACCTAGACATCACGCAGATGCATAGTAGATTACATTTATCATCTCATGTATACATCTTGACTTGTATTGCTCTAACTAGGAGTCAGGTACCTCATCACGGACAGTACATTTACTTCAGACATTCAGATACGAGGCGAGTACATTCTCTGATCATTTCATATCTTGCTTAGAATTATTTTCTGTATTAAATTACTTTACTTGATACTGTCACGTTGGTCACACGGATTAGTACAATATGGATCCCTTCCTGAGATGTTATCCCTTCATGGAGCATCGGGGTACTCTATGTTCTGTACGTTTCACTTACATGGCGTATCACTATGCTTCTTTGGTTCTTTGATCACTTATGATATATACCCATATGATCACAGAGTCTTCTTTGAATCCTTATCCCATTTATGGGACTACTATGTACCACCCTTTGGGGGCTTATCATCCTTTGGGGGCTTATCACCCTTTGGGGGTTTACCACCCTTCGGGGGCTGTTACATATAATCATAACATAATCTGGTTGGATCCTTGTGTATTAATTGGGGGTACGGAGGAGTATAAATAGCCATGTGAACAACTCCAAAGTAGAATAGCCATGTACGCCTCTTTAGTATAGCCATGTACAAATCAAGCCGTTCACATGTCGACTTTGTGCTCTAAATCATTTGTCACTGGTAGCTCTCTACTTATAGTAGATATTTCTATTACAGTTCTCTCTCTATTTATATACTGTATTTCCTTCAGTATCTATATCTTACTTTACTGTATGATTATATTTTCTAACCTGCTATGAACTGCTGAGTTGTATTGTGCTCGCTCCCGTCCTGACTGGACCTGTTGAAAATTTTACAGAGGATGATGAGGAACCCTGCACCCCTTACTTTAGAGCTTGCCTAGATGACACCCACGACCTGGACCCCTGGGGAGGTTCAGGCAGCTGCTGAGGATGATACCCCTAGCATAGAGTAGATAGCTTAGACTATTTTTTTTTTATGTTTAGCTGTTGTCATTGTTTCAGAGTTATATATTGTAGAGATGTTGAGACTTGTATTTCATTTCTGTTGTACCCCAGTTGAGGATTTTCTTATCGATTTTATCGTGCCATATTCTGTCTCTAGATTGTGATTGAGTTGTACCTCTGTATTGGTCTCCTTATGGAGAGTATTACATGTTAGTTAGTTATAGTTCATGACCTAGAACAGCGTTCTACCGCCGACACTGCGACATAGGCTGGGCGCTGTTACGTTCTCGTACCCTCACAGTGGGTGCGGGTCGTGACAGTTGGTGTAATCTGGTATTAGTCTATCTTGACTATAGGTTTACACTAGTACACTTTGTGTGTATTGAACAGGACCACTTGAGGTTGTTCTCTTTGTACTGACTATATAAGAGAACAAAAACCTCTGCTATTATGGATGATTATGCTCTTAATCCGGATATAATAACAGACATGTATATGCAGTGTACATTACTTTGACTCATGTCACGCCCCGCTCCCGTAGGAGCGATCGTCCTCGCTAAGGCGTGATGTCGCAAGAGCCTAGATTGCGCTCGTGCAAGGCAGGTTCCATAATGGCCGATTACATCGGCGGCGACGGGTCGTCGCACAGAAGTTCCAAGCAGAAATATTGAAACATACAGCAAAAATTTAGAACAATCACACATGAACACAAGTCATTCAAAAGAAGCTCTTTATTGACATTGAATACAAGATTACATTTGTGGGCGCAAGGCCAAATTACAAGTCTCTCATGCTCACTTTTCTCTCATTTACAAGTCACTCTGCTCTCTCTCATCTTTCGATTACAATGCTTGAGCCAGCGGAATGTCACAGACTTAGTATTTTTGCTAGCACTTCGTCCCATGCGGCGCACTGTCTTTCTCCTCAAAGACTCGTGCAAGCCTTCCCAACCTGCCTTAGCTAGATTGCTAAGAAAATTAGAATAGTGGAGCAAAGATGGACTCGTAAGGTTCTCTTTATTGACTTAGAGAATACTTACAATTTTTAGGTGGTGAGGAACAAATGAGAGCCTCCCCCTTTTATAAGTGCTCATAGAGCAATACAAGAAAAGTCCTGGAAGAAATATTCCAAGGATTATTATATTCTACCATAATTGGAATGGCATATTCCAGGTTTATTCTCTAGCAACATAAAAGGAAACTTCAAGGGCCTTCCAGAAGCTTCTTGGGCCTCCTAGAACGATCTTGGGCCTTCCGGAGAGATCCACAATCTTCTAGAGCCTTCCGCCATCTTCTAGAATGTTCTAGAAGCTTTTCGCATAACCTTGGTCCGCGAACAGGTTATGCAACTGGGCCTCGGGCGGGGTACAACATTTGGGCCATTACATTCTCCCCCATCTAAGGCGTTGACGCCCTCGTCAACCATGCTCGCTGAGAAACGCCTGGATCTCGGCTTCGAACTGATGCAGCGTATCAGCACGTTCCCAGCTTGACTCGCCGTAAGGCAAGCCCTTCCACTGGATGAGGTACTCCACATACGAGGACACGCCTCGTCGCCGAATGGTCCTCCTGTCCAGCACGGCTTCCACCTCCTTGTCGAAGGAAGTCGTCATGGTCGTCGTCGGTCGCTTCGGAACTCCGCGCTGGGGATCCTCCAAGTCTTCATGGTACGACTTCAAGCAACTGGCATGGAAGACTGGATGAATCTTTAACTTAGCAGGGAGTTCAAGCTTGTAGGCCACCTTGCCTACCTTCTTGAACACGAGGATTGGGCCTTCATACTTCCGGATTAGTCCCTTGTGCACCTTACGGAACACCTTGAACTGTTGCGGTTGTAGCTTCACCAGCACCATGTCCCCCACCTTGTACTCAACCGGCCTTCGCTTCGCGTCGGCCCACTTCTTCATCTTCCTCGCGGCCTTCTCCAGAAATGCCTTGGCAATGTCCGTCTTTGCCTTAAAATCTGAAGTGAACTGGTTGGCCGCGGGACTTCTACTCGAGGACCCCGCACTCAGTGTGTGCGGGGCAAGCGGTTGGCGACCCATCACCAACTCGAATGGACTGCTGTGCGATGACTCGCTCCGTTGAAGATTGTAGAGGAACTGAGCGACGTCGAGGTGATGCACCCAATCCCTCTGGTTGGCACTCACAAAGTGCCGCAAGTACTCCTCGAGTAGCGAGTTGACCCGTTCGGTCTGCCCGTCTGTCTGTGGGAGGAAGCTGGTCGAGAAGTGTAAGTCCTTCCCGAGGATTTTGAACACTTCCTTCCAGAACTTCCCCGTGAAGCAGGGGTCTCGGTCGCTGACAATGTTGACCGGGATGCCCCAGAACTTCACCACGTGGCTGATGAACAGTCGCTCGGCCTCCTCTGCTGTGCAGTCCCTCGAAGCAGCAATGAAGGTCACGTACTTTGAGAACCGGTCCACCACCACGAGAATGGACCCAAGCGCCCCCACTTTCGGCAGGGCGGAGATGAAGTCCATCGAAATGCTCTCCCACGGTCGACTCGGCACGGAAAGAGGCTCCAGCAGGCCCCCGGGCTTCTGATGATCCACCTTATCCTGTTGGCACACAAGACAAGTACGAACATAGTCCTCCATATCCTCACGCATGCGAGGCCAGTAGTATGGGGCCTCCAGTAGCGCCAATGTTCGCTTCTGTCCCGGATGTCCAGCCCACTTTGTGTCATGACACTCCTTGAGCAGCTGTCTCCGAAAGCCACTCCACCTAGGCACGACCACCCTGTCGCCCTTGGTGTAGAGAAGTCCGTCTTTCAGCCAGAACCTTCTCGTCTTGCCCTCCTTGGCAAGCTTCACTAGGGCCAGTGTTAGTGGGTCCTCCATGATCCCCACTCGAACACGGTCCAGAATGTCCTCCTTGAGCAAGCACACAGATGCGAGCTCGGCCTTCATGCTAAGCGCATCAGCCACCTGATTTTTTTTGTCGGGTTTGTACTGCAACACCATGTCGAACTCGGCTAGAAAATCTTGCCATCTCGCCTGCTTCGGAGATAGCTTCTTCTGGGACTGGAAGTAGCTCGTGGCAATATTGTCCGTCATGACCACGAACTTGGTGCCGAGGAGGTAGTGCCGCCATGTCCTCAAGCTATGCACGACCGCGGTCATCTCCTTCTCCTGCACCGTATAGCACCGCTCAGTGTCATTCAGCTTGCGGCTCTCGAACGTGATGGGGTGTCCTTCCTGCACCAACACCCCACCGATGGCGAAGTCAGACACGTCCGTGTGCACTTCGAACGCCTTAGAGTAGTCCGGTAGAGACAAGACAGGCTCCTCCGTCACAGCCCGCTTCAGTGCCTCGAATGCCTCATCGCATCGGGGCGTCCAGCTCCACGCCCGATCCTTCCGCAGCAGATCGGTCAGAGGCGCTACAATGGCAGAATATCCTCGGATGAACCGCCGGTAGTAGTTCGCCAAGCCAAGGAATGATCGCAGCTCCGTCGGCTTGGTGGGAGCCTCCCATACCCGTATGGATTGGACCTTTGCGCCGTCCATCCATATCTTGCCACGCCCGATCCAGTGCCCCAAGAACGACACCTTTTCTTGTGCGAATGAGCACTTCTCCCGCTTAACGAAGAGTTCGTTCTCCCTTAGCACCTGGAAGACAGTCTTCAAATGCTCGATGTGCTCCTCCATCGTGTTTGAGTACACGACGATGTCGTCGAGGTAGACTACGACGAACCGATCCAGATAGGGATGAAAGAGCTTGTTCATCAAAGTACAAAAAGTCGCAGGAGCATTTGTTAGACCGAAAGGCATAACCATAAACTTATATGCGCCATACCTCGTCACGCATGCCGTCTTAGCCTCGTCACCCTCCGCAATCCGGACTTGATAATATCCCGAGCGCAGATCAAGTTTGGAGAAGTATCTCGCGCCTCCCAATTGGTCGAACAAGTCCGCCACCAACGGGATAGGATATTTGTTCTTGACGGTTATCTTGTTTAGTGCACGAAAGTCGATGCACAAACGAAGGCTTCCGTCCTTTTTCTTCTGGAACAGCACCGGTGCACCATACGGGGCCTTTGACGGTCTGATAAATCCCGCATCCAGTAACTCCTTGAGTTGCTTCTTCAACTCGTCCAGCTCGGGCGGGGCCATACGATATGGAGCCATGGCGGACGGCTTCGTGCCCGGCTCTAACTCGATGGCATGGTCTACCTCCCTCCGCGGAGGTAGCCTCTTCGGCAACTCCTTTGACATGACGTCCCCAAACTCCACAAGGACGTCATCGATCTCAGGCGGAAGATCCCCCTGCACGGGCGCCTCCTCCGACTTGAGCACAGCAAGGTAAGTCATCTTTCCGTGTCACATCCCCTTCTTGAGTTGTAATACGGAGAGAGCCTTCCCCTTCGAAAGCTCGCCTCGTGCAGTTGTTACCATGCATGGACAGCTCTCCTCCATGATCCCGACGACTCCCAGATGCGGCATTGGGACTGCCTTTGCCGAAGTGAGGAAGTCCATCCCAAGGATCATGTTGAAGTCGTCCAGTGGTGCTGCCGTGAGACTGGTGACACCCGTCCAGTCTCCCACTTGGATCTTCACCCCTTTGGCCACCCCCTGTACGGGATGCGCCTCAGAGTTGACTGCCTTTATCGTGCTTGAGTCTTTTTTCAGCGCCAAACCCAAGCGTCGGACCTCCGCGTCCGAGATAAAGTTGTGGGTAGCCCCCGTGTCGACCATCGCCCTGGTGTTGTGGTCGTTGATCTTCACGTCCACGTACATCAGCTCTCGATTCGGGGTCTTGGACACTACCGCCTTGCTCTTCAGAGCATTCAACAGGCGCAGGGCACCCATATGAGCCCCTTTCTTAGGCTCCATGTCCTCGGCCTCCTCGCCTTGGACTGCGTTCACCCTCTTGTCCTTGTTCGGACAATCTCGTGCGAGGTGATTTCCACCGCACACATAGCACTCGATCTTCCGCTCCGTCGAAGGCTTTGCTTGCGGCTTGTCCTTCGACGGCGGGCCTCCCTTTCCATTGTTCTTATTCGCTCCCCCACTATTGAACTTGGTGGTGGTCTTTTCCTTGGGCTTTGGGGTATCATTTCGTCGATACTCCATCAGCTTCTCGGCTGCCGCAACAGTCGTGTTCAGATCTGACACGTCTTGCCTCTGCAATTCTTGTGCCGCCCATGGTTGTAGACTCTCCAGGAACGCGAACAGGCGATCCTCTTCACCCATACTGGAAATGGTGAGCATCAGGTGGGTGAACTCCGCCACATACTCCTTGATCGTCCCGGTGTGCTTGAGTTGATACAAACTCCGTCTTGCGACATACTCTACGTTCTTCGGGTAGAATTGAGACTTGATCTCCTTCTTGAGATCCTCCCAAGTCTCGATCTTCCAGAGTCCCTTTTCTATATCAATGCACCTGCGTCGCCACCACAGCGTAGCATCATCAGAAAAATATAGGGACGCTGTGTTTACCTTGTCGGTCTCATCCTCGATGTGGACCGCCTTCAGGTAACGCTCGACGTTCCAGATGAAGTTATCCACCTCCTTCGCGTCCCGTACGCCAGTGAAGGATTTGGGTTCTGGATACTTCACCCTCTGTATCGACTCCATCCTCGGAGTCGGACCACCAGCAATGGCCCTCTTGAGGACCTCCGCCTTGGTTTGTAGCTCTTTGCATAGTTCAGCAATCTCCGCCTTCGTGGTCTTTCGTTCCTCCTTGAACTCGGCCTGCATCTCGAGGAGATGCTCTTGGAACTCCGTCATAGCCGTGGTGACATCTGCCTCCAAACCCTGGGCAAATTCCTCGTGAGCCATTTGGTTCTGCTCCACTTGATACTCGACCCCGTCACGCCTTTCTCCAGCATCTCAACCCGGCCAGCCAACTCGCCAAGAGCCCGTTCTACCGACGGTTCCTTGCTCTTGCCCTTCCTCGAAGTCTTCGCCTTCTCCTTAGGCGATGAGGGTTGTGCCGGTTCCTCGTTGATGATGGCTTCGGTCGAAGACACGACGGCGATCGAACCTGGCTCTGATACTACTTGTCATGGACTTAGTATTTTTGCTAGCACTTCGTCCCATACAGCGCACTGTCTTTCTCCTCAAAGACTCGTGCAAGCCTTCCCAACCCGCCTTAGCTAGATTGCTAAAAAAATTAGAATAGTGGAGCAAAGATGGACTCGTAAGGTTCTCTTTATTGACTTGGAGAATGCTTACAATTTTTAGGTGGTGAGGAACAAATGAGAGCCTCCCCCTTTTATAAGTGCTCATAGAGCAATACAAGAAAAGTCCTGAAAGGAATATTCCAAGGATTATTATATTCTACCATAACTGGAATGGCATATTCCAGGTTTATTCCCTAGCAACATAAAAGGAAACTTCAAGGGCCTTCCAGAAGCTTCTTGGGCCTCCTAGAACGATCTTGGGCCTTCCGGAGAGATCTACAATCTTCTAGAGCCTTCCGCCATCTTCTAGAATGTTCTAGAAGCTTCCCGCATAACCTTGGTCCGCGAACAGGTTATGCAACTGGGCCTCGGGTGGGGTGCAACATTTGGACCGTTACAGAAAGCTTCAGAAGGCGATGTCCATACATTATGTCCCGTATAAGTCTTTGAGTTCACGCGACCGTACGCTTCGAATCGTCAAGGAACTCCGTGCCTCGACGCATCCAAGCGAGCTCCGCGCCACGAGCTTCTACCTGTGCCTGCGCATGAAGACTGTGTGAGTGTCAGTACTCAACTGTACTGGTGGAGTGAGCTCCTCGCCTACCCATACAAAATTGACACATTCATTTATTTTGTGCAGCTTAAACCTTTTCGATTGTCTTTCTAGTCTTGCCTTAGGGCCAATTTTAAGACTTGACGCCTAACCAACTCGTTATGCGACGACATAGTCGTGCTATCATGTCAACATGTATTTCGATCGAGGCATTGCCTCATCGCTTACGTAGTCGATAAAACTTTGACTCGGGACGGCAGGGTCGTGCCATATTCTATTTGTGACCTCAACATATTCGAGACAGTGCTTCGCCGAGGAGCAACTTATGCGAACTCTGCCGTACCAAGGCATCAAGGGGTCGACTCGTGCAGGTCGTGCCCTTATACTTTGCCTAGACTTGTCTGTGCTTCAAGATGAGGTCGTGCCTAACGACTTTCTGACTTAGCCAACTTTTACTTTACGGTCCTTTTGACTTAAAGTGATGGCACTCGACTTAACTTATGCAAACTTAGGCAAACGATGCCGATACACGAAAGCCAATACACGAATGCCAATACTTGATACGCGAAAGCCTTGCTTTGTGCCGAAGCACGTGTCTTGCTAACTTTATACACGTCGTGCTAGACTGTCTCATGATTCGACCGACGCCGTGCTAGTACACGACGCTATCCAAAAGCAAACATGCGGATTGCCGCTCTTGCCGAAACATCTACATGAGTGGTCACTAGCAATGTCAAGCTATCTTGGACACGGCTCGGCGGGGTATCGGGCCGCCCTTCAATGGGTAGCTAGCCCTGGAAGCGCCAATACTCCCATACGGTTATCCGGCATCCTGCTTTGAGCCGCACTCGCTTCCCTCGGGTCGAATGATCCCGGCACCCCGGCAATCATTCGAGAAGACTACACCTTGTCGACAAGTTGTCCAATGACCATGCAAGACCCAAGTCGATCTATTGAATCCTTTCTTAACCATGACCATGCTTTCATTCTTTCTATGGAGACTCCCAAGTAGCGGGACCGATCTCGTGAACGAGACTTATCAAGACGTTGCGAGACTCCCAAGTAGCGGGACCGATCTCGTGTGCTTCCTTATCAAGACTTAATGAGACTCCCAAGTAGCGGGACCGATCTCGTGTGCAGGACTTTCAAGACTTAGCGAGACTCCCAAGTAGCGGGACCGATCCCGGCGACAACCAGTCGCGTGGACTTCTTTTGTTCGTGGCATGCTATTCGCTAAACCGACCGCGGCTCATGCCTTAGACAGGCCTGGTTCTCTAGGCGACGCTATCGCTCAAGTTGTATACTTTATACGACGAGCCTTGTTCTCGAGGGACTACACGACTTGACAACCGCAGATAGAGCGGGACAGTGCTAGAAATGGCTTCGATAGTACAACACAACTCTTGTCTAACTTATTCTTGGAAATGACTCGACGAGCAAAGGCTATACCGAGCTTCGCATCGAGGGAACATGCTAGGCATGGGGTCGACTTGAACAACCAAGTTCTCGGGTGCCTAGACTTAAGCCAACAAGCCGTGCAATACGACTTTAACTCACGGGATGGTGCGAAGGCTATGCCAAAGCCTTGGACGACGGGACAGTACATGATTTATTAAGCATTTATGCGGGCGATGCCTATGACTTAGGCCAATTCAAGCGTCGGGGCAAAACGATGGGACCGTGCATGCTTTATCAAGCATTCACGCAGGCGACGCCTATGACTTAGGCTAATTCGAGTGTCGGGACAACTTAGCAACTTAGGCCAGTTTCCTTCTCACAAGCCACGGGAACGAAGGATCGTGTATCATTTGAAAGCACGCTGAGCCGACTTCTAAGCAGGCCGTGGGACCATTTTCCATGTTCTAAGATATTCCGACGGGTTGGGATTATTCCTTTTGCTATGTGAGTTCGTAGCTTTTAGATTAGCCTACTTGTGCAAGTTAAAAATATGCGAGTTATTAAGTGAAGGCTAAGATGAGACAAGTTTACTGAAACTACCACACCTGAGCGAGGAGTCGCCTCGACCAAGCGAGTCTTTCAGCAGCCGTTGCAAGGCTAAGTCCGAACGACGTCGGCATTTCGATTCCTCCGATTGGCTTTGTGGGATGGGACACTACAACATACACCACTCAGAACAAGGCTCATCCTCGAGGCTTTCCTGAAGGCAAGCCATCCTACCATTTCTATGGCCAAGACTTTATCGAGCTTAGACACGAAACTATAACAATCATGTGAGGTTCGCCATAATTATCGTACGTACTACGCCTACGCATTTCTTCGATTTCGAGCCACGCTCGCACGACTATCAATCTTTCCATGACACGATTCCAAATTCTCGATACTCTTCCAATCCTCAAGTCTCGTTTGAACTCAACGTATCACTTGGCTGGATCGTGCACGCACTCCAGACGTCCCTAAAATACATGCATCCACCAAACCGCATGATAGAGAAGTCATCATTCTCACTCGAGTCACATCGTGCATATACTCAGGCGTCCCGAAAATATATGCATGTCAGCCGAATCTCGTGAGGGGTATTCCTATATCCATGATTCACACTATCCGTTCATACCAATCCTCAAGATAAATCTTTCGATTGATAACCCTTGAAATAGGGCATCTAGCCTAACCGTTAGGCTATCTTTTCGAGGCTAAGTTAATGTCAGGATTGGAATCATAGTTTCCCAACAATAATGCCAACACTGACCCCAATCCTAGGGTCAAACCAAAGTCGGTAGTACGGGATTTTCTACCCCAAGCTCGCGTCACTCAGATTTCTAAACATCGAGCACGATCACCTATTCGCATCAATGTATTCGTTGCGCGTATTCGGATCCATTCAAATCACCAATTCTAACCAATTCATGTATTCGATCACGAGGTCGCCTAGCTTTGACAATATGTTGCGCCTCAATCTCACGCGAATCCGATTATCCACGGTGGTTCATGAATCACCATGCAACGTTTCCGCGGAATAATCATTCTGATCGGGGCGTAACTCTTGTTTGAGTCTAGACTAATTCATTTTGGATACGCGGATTGGACCTACTCAATCATTAATTTCAATTCTTCAAGCACACAATTCATTCTCGAGTCACCTTCACGTCAAACTACAAGTCGAAGCATACAAATTGCCACGCCATACAAGTGTCGGTCACCTCCACTGTATGAATCACCATACCAGCGCTCACGTGGAGTGATCGCCCCAATCGACGTGACGCATGTACGAGGCTGGAGTTGCGCCCGCATAAGACAAGAACATCAACGTTGTGGTTGTCAACGAAGCAAATCCAAGCATTCTTATTTTCAACCAAGCTACGATCTCAGTTCGATAGTCCGTTCGTCATTCGTTCAACTAGAGAATCCTCGAGCCAAGTCTATCTCTTCCTCGATACATTTCAATATCCCGAGTATAGCACCCATCGAAACAATAACATTTGCACGATCGTTATTCGCCGAGTCAGAGTACCCCCGAGTTATCGCATATCGATCTTTGATACGCCTCAATACCATCGACGATATGCGTAACCTGACGATCTTCCTTTGCAACCAATTTTAAGTCATGCGACTGATGCTATTGTCCGAACTGGATATACCACAATTTCCTCGATATTCAAGATCAAGTTCGATCGCTATTCCTCAAGTTAGTTTCAAGATCGTTGCCCCAAAACTCAAGTAACATTTCATTTGACTCAATCCAAAATCGTACACGCGATCCTCTAAGTTTCCTCGATCATGACCATTCATTTTCATTCATCGTTCCGAATCATTTTCTAACACGCGTTGCCCATTGACAAGTTGTCCGAACGATATCTCGTTCGGGATATTCGTAGTCACGACCAACTAAACGTGACGCGTTCTAAGGCTATGTGCGATTGGATTGCCTCGTCGACGTACTCGTTGTTACTCGAAATCCTCAATTTTTGCTCGAATGATTTCCAAAAAAATCCATACACCACTCGGATTCGAGCCATCCGATCCAGCCTACAATCACGTTTTGCATTCACTCGATATCACATCCTTCATATTCGTTCGACGGATCCTTACACGACGTACTAAGTCATTCGCACTATTCTTCGAAATCAAAGCCAATCGTCCGTGCACGCCTGTGTATTAGTCCAATAGCGTTCTTATCGATATATACTCTAAGTGTATCTCCATTCCCGACCGAGCGGTACTTGATATCGCTCGTAACTCGTTTGCACCAAAAGGTCGAGATGCGTGACACTCGGCACAACTTAGCCAAAAGGCCGTGTGTATAGCTATCCCGTGCGAACTATACTCCGAGTTTGCACGCTCAATTGCTAATTTTGACATAGGCTATTCGGCATGCACGCGACTTGCTAACTTTAGCACGAGTTTTCTATCGAGACAAGTTTAATACCGTTCGGCAGAAAGGCCTACCGATGCATTCGGCGATAGCCTACCGATGCGTTCGAGTGAACGCTTGTACGAGCTTTTAAAAATATTTAGACTTATTGTATGGACATGCCGATGGACATTTGAGAGAGAGCGCATACTTCTTTATCGAAGACGAGCTTTCAAAACTGAAAAATTTTGACATGAAGTCCAAGGACGGAAAGCCGTGCTCTGATACCATTATGTCACGCCCCGCTCCCGTAGGAGCGATCGTCCTCGCTAAGACGTGATGCCGCACGATCCTAGATTGCGCTCGTGCAAGGCAGGTTCCATCACGACCGATTACAGCGACGGCGACGGGGTCGTCGCACAGAAGTCACAAGTAGAAATATTGAAACATGCAACAAAAATTTAGAACAAGCACACATGAACACAAGTCATTCAAAAGAAGCTCTTTATTGACATTGAATACAGATTACATTTGTGGGCGCAAGGCCAAATTACAAGTCTCTTATGCTCACTATTCTCTCATTTACAAGTCACTCTGCTCTCTCTCAACTCTCGATTATAATGCTTGAGCCAGCGGAAGCTTCGGAAGACAATGTCCATACATTATGTCTCATATAAGTTTTTGAGTTCATGTGGCTGTACGCTTCGAATCGCCAATGAACTCCGTACCTCGACGCATCCAAGCGAGCTCTGTGCTACGAGCTTCTACCTGTGCCTGTGCATGAAGACTATGTGGGTATCAGTACTCAACTGTACTGGTAGAGTGAGCTCCTCGCCCACCCATACAAAATCGACACGTTCATTTACTTTGTACAGCTTAAACCCTTTCGATTGTCTTTCTAGTCTTGTCTTTGGGCCAATTTTAAGACTTGACGCCTAACCAACTCGTTATGCGACGACATAGTCGTGCTATTATGTCAACATGTATTTCGATCGAGGCAGTGTCTCATCGCTTACATACTCGACCAAACTTTGACTCGGGACGGCAGGGTCGTGCCATATTCTATTCGTGACTTCAACATATTCGAGACAGTGCTTCGTCGAGGAGCAACTTATGCAAACTCGGACGTGCCAAGGCATCAAGCGGTCGACTCGTGCAGGTCGTGCCCTTATACTTTGCCTAGACTTGTCCGTGCTTCAAGATGATGTCGTGCCTAACGACTTCCTGACTTAGCCAAATTTCACTTTACGGTCCTTTCGACTTAAAGTGATGGCACTCGACTTAACTTATGCAAACTTAGACAAACGATGCCGATACGTGAAAGCCAATGCGCGAATGCCAATACTTGATACGCGAAAGCCTTGCTTTATGCCGAAGCACGTATCTTGCTAACTTGATACATGTCATGCTAGACTGTCTCATGATTCGATCGACGACGTGCTAGTACTCGACGCTATCCAAAGGCAAACATGCGGATTGTCGCTCTTGCCGATACATCTATATGAGTGGTCACTAGCAATGTCAACCTATCTTGGACACGACTCGGCGGGGGTATCGGGCCGTCCTTCCAATAGGTAGCTAGCCCCAGAAGCGCCGATACTCCCATACGGTTATCCGACATCCTGTTTTGATCCGCACTCGCTTCCCCCAGGCCGAATGATCCCGGCGCCCCGACAATCATTCGAGAAGACTACACCTTCTCGACAAGTTGTCCAATGACCATGCAAGACCCAAGTCGATCTATTGAATCCTTCCGTAACCATGACCATGCTTTCATTCTTTCTATCGAGACTCCCAAGTAGCGGGACCGATCTCGTGAACGAGACTTATCAAGACGTTGCGAGACTCCCAAGTAGTGGGACCGATCTCGTGTGCTTCCTAATCAAGACTTAACGAAACTTCCAAGTAGCGGGACCGATCTCATGTGCGAGACTTTCAAGACTTAGCGAGACTCCCAAGTAGTTGGACCGATCTCGGCGACAACTAGTCGCGTGGACTTCTTTTGTTCGTGGCATGTTATTCGCTAAATCGACCACGGCTCATGCCTTAGACAGGCCTGGTTCTCTAGGCGATGCTATCGCTCAAGTCGTATACTTTATACGACGAGCCTTGTTCTAGAGGGACTACGCGACTTGACAACCGCAGATAGACCAGGGCAGTGCTAGAAATGGCTTCGATAGTGCAGCACAACTCTTGTCTAACTTATTCTCGGGTGCCTAGACTTAAGCCAACAAGTCGTACAATACGACTTTAACTCATGGGACGGTGCGAAGGCTATATAAAAGCCTTGGACGACGGGACAGTACATGCTTTATTAAGCATTTATGCGGGCGAAGCCTATGACTTAGGCCAATTCAAGTGTCGGGGCAAAACGACGGGACCATGCATGCTTTATCAAGCATTCATGCAGGCGGCCTATGACTTAGGCTAATTCGAGTGTCGGGACAACTTAGCAACTTAGGCCAGTTTCCTTCTCCCAAGCAACGGGAACGAAGGATCGTGTGTCATTTGAAAGCATGCTGAGCCGACTTCTAAGCAAACCGTGGGACCATTTTCCATGTTCTAAGACATTCCGACGGGTCAGGATTATTCCCTTTGCTATGTGCGTTCGTAGCTTTTAGATTAGCTTACTTGTGCAAGTTGAAAACATGCGAGTTATTAAGTGAAGGCTAAGATGAGGCAAGTTCACCGAAACTACCCCCCACCTGAGCGAGGAGTCACCTCGACCGAGCGAGCCTAAGTACACGAGATCGGTCCCGCTACTTGGGAGTCTCGCAACGTCTTGATAAGTCTCGTTCACGAGATCGGTCCTGCTACTTGGGAGTCTCGCTAAGTCTTAAAAGTCCCACATACGAGATCGGTCCGCTACTTGGGAGTCTCGTTAAGTCTTGATAAGGAAGCGAGTGCGGCTCAAAGTAGGATGCCGGATAACCGTATGGGAGTATCGGTGCTTCCGGGGTTAGCTACCCATTGGAAGGGCGGCCCGATGCCTCCGCCGAGCCGTGTCCAAGATAGCTTGATGTTGCTAGTGATCACTCATGTAGATGTGTCGGCAAGAGCGACAATCCGCATGTTTGCCTTTGGATAGCGTCGAGTTGTAGCACGACGTCGGTCGAATCATGAGACAGTCTAGCACGACGTGTATCAAGTTTGCAAGATACGTGCTTCGGTACAAAGCAAGGCATTCGCATATCGGCAACATCTGAGCCGACTTCTAAGCAGACCGTGGGACCATTTTCCATGTTCTAAGACATTTCGACGGGTCGGGATTATTTTTTTTGTTATGTGCGTTCGTAGCTTTTAGATTAGACTACTTGTACAAGTTGAAAACATGCGAGTTATTAAGTGAAGGCTAAGATGAGGCAAGTTCACCGAAACTACCCCACCTGAGCGAGGTGTCGCCTCGACCGAGCGAGCCTTCGAGCAGCCGTTGCAAGGCCAAGTCCGAACGCCGTCGACATTTCGATTCCTCCGATTGGCTTTGCGGGACGGGGCACTACAACTCATGAAAGAGTGATATTCATTATGGGTCAACAACCTCTATGAATTGGATAATAACATTGTATGTATGATCGACTGTTGATTATAAATGGAATCCATGTCCCGATACATTGGGTTGATGATGTCCCCTTAAGGAGCTCATAAGGATTGACATATAAATCCTGCAGGTGGATTATATCCGACATGACAAATAAAGTTGAACGGTACTACTTAAGGATAAAAGATGTCGAATCAATATAGTTATCAGTAACATAATTTGATCGACGGACATTCGATATCTTAACATGGGGAGCCAAACGAGCATATAATAAAAGGAGCCTACAAACATAATTTGGGATTAGGGAGATAGTGCAACAATAGCTCATTAGTGGACCGAGCTATTTTAATGGGTCTGGATTGTGTGTTCGGGTTGAACACGGGATATCCAGATCCGTTAGGAGGCCTAACCCTAATTTCTTCTTATGGTCCCTACCGTAGCCTATATATATCCTCTATTCTCTGGCCGCTAAATTACTGATCAGAAATCTGAAGCTTTCTCTAAATTTTTCATTCAAGTAAGGAGAGAAAGTCTGCCAAGAAGAAGAAAAGGTTAGGAGATCGTCGTCCACACGACGTCCAACTCGAGGAAGGAATACGTGCAGAAGATCTTGGGGTCGTCCGTTCGAGATTGCCAGGAACTACTTGTCTTCTTCCCGCCGCAGGTATAATTCATGAACCCTAGTTTCCGCCTATGAAGGGTTAGAACACGTATTAAATCTATTTAATTTTCTACCGATCAATACGCACACCAAAGTAAGGGTCCTGGGAATCCCCAGTTCCATCAGTTATAACTTTTTTAAGAAAATAAAACATAGGAATAGTCAGTATAATTAGTTTAAAAGTAGAAATATTTAGTATGAAACATAAAAATAGTTAACATAACATGTCCTTATTTTTACCTCTCATTTTGTCAACACGTGCAGTACTATTTTTTCATTATATACTTAAAAAATATTAAAAGAATTTTAAGTCGCAACACATTTCTACCCAAATTCAAGGTACACCCCACCCAATTACCATAAATTAAGGTAATCCCACTTTTGAAGGAAACCGTCTCCCGTTGACGGTCAACTCTTTTGACCGAACTTTTTTGACAAAAATATTCCCCTCCATTATCTTCTTCCCCGTACACAATCCTGTTGGCCCCCTCCCCACCGCGCGCGCCCCCTCCGATGCCCCCTAGCCAGCCGCCTGTGCGCTCCCATCGGCTACCACCTAGCCAGTCGTGCGTGCGACCCCTCTGGCTACCCTCTCCCGGCCGTACACATGCCTCCCACCACGCTCCCCCGCCAGCTGCCCCCTCCCATGTCACGCTCCGCTCCCGTAGAAGCGATCGTCCTCGCTAAGGCGTGTTGCCGCACGAGCCTAGATTGCGCTCGTACAAGGCGGGTTCCATAACGGCCGATTTCAGCAGCTGCGACAGGGTTGTCGTACAGAAGTCCCATACAGAGATATTGAACATGCAGTAGAAATTTAGAACAAACACAAGTTATTCAACAGAAATCTCTTTATTGATATTGAAACAAATGTTACAATGGGGCGCAAGGCCAAGATTATAAGTCACTCAAGTTCACTCTTCTCACATTACAAGATCACTCAGCTCTCTCTCATCTCTCAATACAAGTCTCGAGCCAGCGGATGCTTTGGAAGGCGATGTCCATACATTATGTCCTATATAAGTCTTGAATACATGCGGCCGCACGCTTCGAATCGCCAAGGAACTCCGTGCCTCGACGCATCCAAGCGAGCTCCGCGCCCCGAGCTTCTACCTGTGCCTGCACATGAAAGCTATGTGGGTGTCAGTACTCAACTGTACTGGTAGAATGAGCTCCTCGCCCACCCATACAAAACCAACACGTTTGATTTACTTTTGTGCAACGTAGTCCCCTTTATGATTGTCCTTCTACTCTTGCCTTAGGATCAGTTTTAGGACAGACGCCTTGGCCTATTTCGTGTCTCTAGATCATCCCGTGCTTGCGATAATGGTGTTAACTCATACTTTGCCTTTAGACCCTTCTCGTGCCAACAATGTTAACCTATCAAGTCGTGTGCTTGCCTTTCGGCACATAATCAGAGACGCAACTATGTGATAAGACTCCATTCTCGTGTGACCGTGCTATAAGTCCTCGTTGAGGTCGTACCTCGCAACTCAATGAGACTCAATCATATCGCCGTCTCGCGGCCCTTGTCATCCCGCGGCCCTTGTCGTCCCACGGCCCTTTGCTACTAAATCATCAACTGACCCACTCAAGACTTCTGAACTTGTTTGACCGACTTTGCCTTGCGGTGGTTCCTGACTTAAACTCCAGATAACTCAGATCCAACACATGCAACTTATATGCCAAGACTTATGACTCGACGCCATACCCCTGTGCCAAGCATGTCGCCTATATTGAAGCCACGTCTTAGGGCCCAAGCATCATGTTCTAACTTGTATACACCTTCGACATGACTCAATTCCAAAGACATATGCACGGATAGCCGCCATTTTGTCGACATCTATATGAACACGGGTCACTGGCAGAACAAGCCATCCTGGACTCATAGCTGGCGTATAGGATGGTCCGGTCAAAGCAAGTAGTGAGCCGCAATGACCGTCCACCGAATACCTGTTGCCTCTACCTGGCACAGCTATACCTGTTTCCTCCAAGGACGGATCGGTCCTGTGGCCCCAGGTTGTCGATCCGAGGAAAACCCTTTCTTTTACCTTGTATAAGTGGTCCATGACCATGTAAGACTCGACTCAAACTGACGTCTCACACAGTCATCCGAGAAAACCCTCTCTTTCAAAACTAAGTTCAAGACTTCTATCCTTGAGATCCCTCGACGGCCCACGGTCGCGAGCATTCTTTCCATGTTACCATATTATTTCATTCCACTCATGAATGCCTATTTGATAGTCCTTTCTCCAAAACTCACCTTGAATCAATTGTAGTCCTTGTCTTAAACACTAAGTTCGTACACCGTGCCTTAAGCTAATGGTGCTCTACGCAACACTCCTGCCCAAGTCGACGGGCCTTGAGATCGTGGGCTACTTAACTTTGACAAACCGCGAAAGAGCGGGACGGTACTTGTAACGTCTTAGGTCGACCGGCATACTTTGCCGAACTTAACTTTACAACAACTTAACGAGCAAAGGCTGCGTCAAGCTTTACCTTAATGGATCGTGCCGTGCATGCATTCGACTTGAACTACCAAGTCACTCGGGTGCCTAAACTTAGGTCACAAGCCGCTCAACGCAACTTAGCTCATGGGCAAGCTAAGGCTATGCCAAGCCTTAGACGACGGGATCGTGCATGCTTTATGAAGCATTCATGCGGGCGACGCCTATGACTTTGGCTACGATCATAACTTCGCCTACTCAACCAACTTTCCTTCTCCCAAGCCACGGAACGAAGGATCGAGTGTCATTTTCAAAGCACGACGTACACCAACTCTAAGCCGACCGTTGGACCTTTCCATTTTCTAACTCAATTCGACCCGTCGGGATTATTCCCTTTAGTTATGTGAATTCGTCTCTTTTATTATCAAGCCTACTTATACAAGTTAAAAATATGTGATTTATTATGTGAAGTCTAAGATGAGGCGAGTTCACCAAAACTATCCTACCTGAGCGAGCGGTCGCCTCGACCGAGCGTTGTCTTCGCGTAGCCGTTGCAAGGCTAAGTCCGAACGCCGTTAGCATTCCGATTCCTCCGATTGACTGAGCGGGACGGGACACTACATCATACACCACTCAGAAAAAGTTTCGTCCTCGAAACTAACTGAGTATACTTATTGTCTTATCACTTTAATCAACATTCACGGACTCTCGCACACACTACTCCTATGCATTTTTTAAATCTGAGCCACGCTCGCACTACCCTCAATTTTTTCTTTGAAATACTATTTCAAAATCCCAGACCCTTTTTCCATTCCTCTAGTCTCACTTGATTCAACGTATCACTTAGTTGGATTGTGTACATATTCTAGGCGTCCCCAAAAAATATGTATTTCAGCCAAGCCTCGTGATAGAGAATCCACCATCACCACTCGAGTCGGATCGTACATATATTCGGACGTCCCTGATATACATGCATGTCAACCGAGCCTCATGAGTGGTGCCTCCACAATTCCTATCGCTCCGTACCGGAATGTCTGCCTAACCGCTAGGCTATGTCTTTCCGTCAGTATTGGAATCGTAGTTCCCAACAAACGATATCAACAATGACCCCATCCTAAGGTCAAACCAAGTTGATAGTACGGGGTTTTCTACCCAAGCTCGCATCATTCCGATTTCTAAACACCGAGCATCGATTTCCTACACACGTCCCAATATTCGTCGCACGGGGTCTGAGTCATTCAGCAAAGCCATCCTATCGTAAGTTTACTCAATCCAATCTTTTATACATCAATATCGCTCAACCAACAAGCCATTTCGTATAGTCTATCTCTTTGACCACGTTCGACGTAATCGCCTATCAATCCTTCCAAATCAAACATGCTACAACACAATTTATCGCTAAACCATAATTCACATTCCATACTCCCTAATTCGTTTATCCCAATTCACGTATTCGATCATGAGGTCGTCTAGCTTAACAATATAATGTGCCCCGATCTCACACGATTCAGATTACCCACGGTGGGCATGAATCACCATGCACATTCTCGCGTGTTAATCATCCTCATCGGGACATAACTCTTGTTTTGTGTCTAGAATAATTAATTTTTGATGTACGGATTACACCTACTCAATCCTCAAGTATCTTTCATTTATCACCTTTGCATCAAACCAACAAGTCGAGACAATCAAAGTTGTCGCATCCTGATTTTTCCAGTTCGATCATTTCTGCGACATGAATCACCATGTTAGCGCTCACGCGGAACGAGCGCCCCAAATTCGATGCAACGCATGTGCGAGGCTTGTCACACCCCGCTCCCGTAGGAGCGATCGTCATCGCTAAGGCATGATGCTGCACGAGCCTAGATTGCGCTCGTGCAAGGAAGTTTCATAACGGCCGATTACATCAGCGGCGACTGGGTCGTCGTACAGAAGTCCCAAGCAGAATTATTGAAACATGCAACAAAAATTTAAAACAAGCACACATGAACACAAGTCATTCGAAAGAAGCTCTTTATTAGTATTGAATACAAGATTACATTTGTGGGCTCAAGGCCAAATTACAAGTCTTTTGTGCTCACTTTTCTCTCATTTACAAGTCACTCTGCTCTCTATCATCTCTCGATACAAATGGTTGAGCCAGCGGAAGCTTCGGAAGGCGATGTCCGTACATTATGTCATGTATAAGTCTTCAATCCACGCGGCCGCACGCTTCGAATTGCCAAGGAACTCCGTGCCTCGACGCATCCAAACGAGCTCCATGCCACGAGCTTCTATCTGTGCCTGCACATGAACACTGTATGGGTGTCAGTACTCAACTGTACTGGTGGAGTGAGCTTCTCGCCCACCCAAACAAAACTGACACGTTTATTTACTTTGTGCAGCTTACAAGTCCCTTTATGATTGTCTTTCTAGTCTTGCCTTAGGATCAATTTTAAGACTTGATATCTAACCAACTCGTTATGCGACGACATAGTCGTGCTATCATGTTAATGTATATTTCGATCGAGGCAGTGCCTCGTCGCCTAGGTACTTGACCAAACTTCAACTCGGGACGGCAGGGTTGTGCCGTATTCTATTCATAACTTAACATATTCGAGACAAAGATTCCCCGAGGAGCAACTTATACGAACTCGGCCGTGCCAAGGCATCAAGGGGTTGACTCGTGCAGGACGTGCCCTTAGACTTTGCTTAGACTTGTCCGTGCTTCAAGATGAGGTCGTGCCTAACGACTCCCTGACTTAGCCAACTTATACATTACGGTCCTTTTTGACTTAAAGCGATGGCACTCGATTTAACTTATGCAACTCAGGCCAACAATGCTGATACGCGAAAGCCACTACACGAGTGCCAATACTGATACGCAAAAGCCAATACGCGAATGCCAATACTTGATACGCGGAAGCCTTGGTTTGTGCCGAAGCACGTATCTTGCTAACTTGATACATGTCGTGCTAGACAGTCTCATGATTCGACCGACGCTGTGCTAGTACTCGACGCTATCCAAAGGCAAACATGCGGATTGTCGCTCTTGCCGACACATCTACATGAGTGGTTACTAGCAATGTCAAGCTATCTTGGACACGGCTCGGCGGGGGTATCGGGCCGCCCTTCCAATGGGTAGCTAGCCCCGGAAGCGCCGATACTTCCATGCGATTATCCTGCATCATGCTTTGAGCCGCCACTCGCTTCCCCCGGGCGAATGATCTCGGCGCCTTGGCAATCATTCGAGAAAACTATACCTTGTCGACAAGTTGTCCAATGACCATGCAAGACCCAACTCGATCTATGGAATCCTTCCTTAACATGACTATGCTTTTCAACTTTCTATCGAAACTCCCAAACCGCGGGACCGATCTCGTGTGTTTCCTTTCAAGACATAGCGAGACTCCCAAGTAGCGGGACCGATCTCGTGTGCGGGACTTATCAAGACTTAGCGAGACTCCCAAGTAGCGGGACCGATCTCGTGTGCGGGACTTATCAAGACTTAGCGAGACTCCCAAGTAGCGGGACCGATCTCGGCGATAACCAGTCGCGTGGACTTCTTTTGTTCGTGGCAAGCTTTTCACTAAACTGACCATAGCTCGTGCCTTAGACAGACCTGGTTCTCTAGGCGATGCTAACGCTCAAGTCATATACTTTATACGACGAGCCTTGTTCATAAGGGACTACGCGACTTGACAACCGCAGATAGAGCGGGACAGTACTAGAAATGGCTTCGATAGCCCAGCACAACTCTTGTCTAACTTATTCGGACGACTCGATGAGCAAAGGCTATGTCGAGCTTCGCATCGAGGGAACGTGCTGTGCACGCGTTTGACTTGAACAACTAAGTTCTCGGGTGCCTAGACTTAAGCCAACAAGCCGTGCAAGACGACTTAACTTGCGGGACGTACGAAGGCTATGCCAAGCCTTGCGGGACATGACCGAGCATGCTTAATTAAGCATTCATGCGGGCGACGCCTATGACTTAGGCTGATTCGAGTGTCGGGGCAAAACGACGGGACCGTACATGCTTTATCAAGCATTCACGCAGGCGACGCCTATGACTTAGGCTGTTTTAAGAGTCGGGACAACTTAGCAACTTAAGCCAACTTCCTTCTCCCAAGCCACGGGATCGAAGGATCGAGTGTCATTTGAAAGCACGCTGAGCCGACTTCTATGAAGACCGTGGGACCATTTTTCATGTTCTAAGACATTCCGACGGGTCGAGATTATTCCCTTAGCTATGTGCGTTCGTAGCTTTTATATTAGCCTACTTGTGCAAGTTGAAAACATGCGCATTTTTAAGTGAAGGCTAAGATGAGGCAAGTTCCCCGAAACTACCCCACCTGAGCGAGGAGTCGCCTCGACCGAGCGAGCCTTCGAGCAGCCGTTGCAAGGCTAAGTTCCAATGTCGTCGACGTTTTGATTCCTCCGATTGACTTTGCGGGATGGGGCACTACATCATACACCACTCAGAACAAGTCTCGTCCTCGAGACTTTCCTGAAGGCAAGCTATCCTACCATTTCTATGGCCAAGACTTAATCGAGCCTAGACACGAAATTATAACAGTCGTACGGGGTACGCCTACGCGTTTCCTTGAGTCCGAGCCACGCTCGCACTATTATCATTCTTTCCCTTAACACGAATTCAAGTTCTCGACATTCTTCTATTCCCCAAGTCTCATTTCAATTCAACGTATCACTTGGCTGGATCGTGCATGCATTCCCAGGCGTCTCCAAAATATATGCATTCACCAAGCCGCATGACGGAGAATTCGTCGTTCTCACTCGAGTCGCATCGTGCACATAGTCAGGCGTCCCTGAAATATATGCATGTCAGCCGTATCTTGTGAGGGGTGTTCCGATATTCGTGATTCACTATATCCATTCAAAATAATCCTCAAGATCAATCTTTCGATTGATAACTCATGAAACAGGACGTCTCGCCTAACCGCTAGGCCATTTCTTTTCGAGGCTAAGTTAATGTCAGAATTGGAATCATAGTTCCCCAACAATAATGCCAATACTGATCCCAATCCTAGGGTCAAACCAAAGTCAGTAGTACGGGATTTTCTACCCAAGCTCGCGTCACTCAGATTTCTAAACATCGAGCACGTTCACCTGTTCGCATCAATACATTCATTGTGCATATTTGAATCCATTCAAATCATCAATTCTAACCAATTCATGTATTCGATCACGAGATCGTCTAGCTTTGACAATACGTTGTGCCCCAATCTCACGCGAGTTCGATTATCCACGGTGGTTCATGAATCACCATACAACGCACCCGCAGAATAATCATTCTCATCGGGACGTAACTCTTGTTTGAGTCCAGACTAAGTCATTCTCGATACGTGGATTGGACCTACGCAATCCTCAATTTCAATCATCAAGCACACTGAGTCATTCTCAAGTTCACATTCACATCAAACCACAAGTCGAAACACATAAATTGCCATGCCATGCTAGTTCAATCACCCCCGCTGTATGAATCACCATACCAGCGCTCACGCGAAGTGATCACCCTAATCGGCACGACGCATGAGCGAGGCTGGAGTTGCACTCGCATAAGATAAGGACATCAACGTTGTGTTTGTCAACGAAGCAAATCCAAACATTTCATTCCATCCAATCCAAGTTCGATAGTCCGATCATCATTCGTTCAACTAGAAAATCCTCGAGCCAAGTCTATATTTTCCTCGACACGTTTCAATATCCCGAGTGTAGCATCCATCGGAACAATGACATTTGTACGATCGTCATTCGTCGAGTCAGAGTACCCCCGAGTTATCGTATATTGATCTTTGATACGCCTCAATACCATCGACGATATGCGTAACCTAACGATCTTCCTTTGTAACCAATTTTGAGTCGTGCGACTGATGCTATTGTCCGAATTGGATATACCACAATTCCATTCGATCAAAATCCAAAATCATAAGCACGATCCTATAAGTTTCCTCGATGGAGACATTTATTTTCATTCATCGTTCCGAGCATGATTCGATATCGTTTTCTAATTCGCGTTGCCTATTCACAAGTTGTCCGAACGAGATGCTCGTTCGGGATATTCGAAGTCACGATCAACTAAGCGTGACGCGTTCTAAGGCTTTGTGCGATCGCCTCGCCTCGTCGACATACTCGTAATCCTCAATATTTGCTCGAATGATCTCCAAGACAAACCATACACAACTCGGATTTGAGCCATCCGATCTAGTCCTCAATCATGTTCACATCATTCGCTAAGACATCCTTCCGATTCGTTCGACGAATCTCTAGCACAGTCGCTCGCATCGTCTCGACGTACTAAGTCGTTCGTACTATTCCTTAAAATCCACATCAATCTTCTGTGTACGCCTAAGCGTTAACTCGATAGCGTTCCTATCGATAGACACTCCAAGTGTAGCTTCGTTCCCGACCGAGCGGTACTTGATATCGCTCGCAACTAGTTCGCACCAAAAGGTCGAGGTGCGCGACACGCAGCACAACTTAGCCAAAAGGTCGTGTGTACAGCTATCCCGTACGGACTATATTTCAAGTTTGCACGCTCAATTGCTAGGGTCAATGCAGGACTAGTTAGGCACGCACGCGACATGTTAACCTAGCACATGTTTTCTATCAAGACAAGTTTGACACCTGTAAAACCCCAAAATTTTGTGGATTTTTATTAGTAGTTATTTTGGCTTAAATTAAATTTTAGTATTCTAAATCTTTTTTTTAAAATTTATTTATCTATTTTTGTTGTATAATAATAGATATTTCTATTTAATATATATATATATATATATATATATATATATATATATATATATATATATATATATATATATATATATATATATATATATATATATATATATATATATATACGAAGCATTTATTTTTATATATTATTAGGGTTAAGAATTTTTCCCAAGTATTTTAAAGATTAAATATAAAGAATATTTTCTAGATAATAAATACAAAATATTCCTTTGTATATAATATATTTTTATAATCTTTTTCTAAATCATTTTAGTATACATTTTGAATACTAGGATGTATATATAGGTGTATTAAATATTAGACAATCATATATAAATAGATAATGGTTATGCATATATTAGATATTATATTATAATTACCTATATCAATATATAGTAAGTTTGCTTGGATACTTGTTTAACAAAAAAAAAAACCGCTACTGTACCTTTCTTCTAGGGCCGAGCCCGACTCTGCCCGCGTAAGTCCAAAGCTAACTCTCGTTAGCTTCTTTTTTTTTTTATTTTTTGAATGAACCTACTGTTCATTCTCTTCACAGCCCGAGCCGCGAGCATTGCTCGATAGATAGGAATCCGATTTTTGAAACTTCTCCAAATCTATACGAAATCTTTTCAAATTTTTTTTTTTGTGCAATCCTAGTATGATTCTCTACAGGATTACACTAAATCTTGGTGTATTTCAATTCGAGAAAAATTGAAATAAATTCGACCAAATATATAGATATATATTGACCGAGACTCCTCCCCAACCCTCTCTCCTCGACTTCGAATCTCTGGAAGGCTCGTCGCAACCCCCTGACCCACGCACGCCTGCGCGCATCCCAGACGAACTTCCTGGACCACCACCACCCTGCGAAGCCGCGAGATCGACCGCAAAAGTGGAGTAGCCCGACGAAGCCAACGACAGCAGCTGCTGCCAGACCCCGACTTCGCGCCCAACTCCCACGACGCACGTTCCACAGTTTCACGTTCCGTCTTCTCAGGTATGAAGACGAACTATATGGCTATATGTCTCTTCAAACGCTTTGATTTTAAACGGTTTATACTGTCCCAGAAATTGAAGCCAAAACTGGCATTCGATTAGTCAAGAACCAAACAGATTTCGTAGTTAAACCCTCCACTTTGGAAGGCAAGAACTCGCCAATCCAAGAACAGATTCTGAAACCTATCTGAAAACTTTTTGTTGACAACATATAGGCCTTCGATTTCCTTTTCATAGTTCTCAGTTTTATTGAGTGAGTTAAGAGATATCGAATTGTAAAGTTCGCGAAAAACCTATAACTACTGCTTTCAAAAATCATAAAATATCCCCGATACGACGTGCGTCCCGCAAAACCGGGCGACGTGGCCGCGCAATATATGCATCGAAAGACGCGTATGAACATTGCCAACGTGTGGGAACTGACGGAACTCAGTTTCGTCGCGTGTGCGCGACGAAATCAACGCGTATCCGTCAAGATACCCCCGTATCGACACTTTGCAAACTTGACCATAACTTTGTGCACGTTCGTCAAATCGAGACGAAACTTGCGCCAACAGGTCCGAATCGAAATTCTGGTCCTGCATGCCAAGTTTGGTCCGATTCTGAGAAGGTTGATCGGAACGCCAAAATTGGCGGGCCCGCGACCCGATCCAACGGGCGATTTTGTGCACGGCTCATCGGAATCCAAAATTGGACATACCGTTGGGTTCGTCTCCTCAAACTGAATCCGTAGACATGTAGTTTGACGACTTTAGAGACCATAGACTTTGGCACGCGTTTCGGTACAAAGCGGGTCCAACGGCGGACATCGTTTTGATCCGAAATTACGATTTTACCCCTGTTCCAGAATTGGACTTTTGGACAGGCGTTTCCTAGGTATATTTTCTTTACCGAGATTATTTTTGATGTTTGTTTCAGCGTCTGGAGTCATCTATGATTTGTGAGTTTTGGTGCTGACACTTGTTACTCTTGGATTGCCCTTCTCGTACCGCAGGCAAGTATACCTTGCTATGATTTCTGATTATGCATATTTATTTCAGTATGTTTACTTATTTATTTTCTATTCATTTGTTTAAACTGTGCGTCCAAGTCACACTTGGGTGCAAGCGACTATATTAGTCGTTCTTTTCGTTTCTTTTCTTCATTTATGCATATCTACCTAGAGTTAAGAGACGACCTCATGTGTATGAAGTATTCCATGCTTCATTGGCCCTGACACTTGTGTATCACGAGTCACGAGTCTCATATAGATCTCGGACGTACGTATCGACTGGCCATCGGTGCGCACATGCCGTGCGATAGGCAATAACTGCTAATAGTTATGGTTGTCTAGAAGACTTAGCAGTTATTAGGAATGACGTGATGTGGATACAGCATGTGTAGTGCATGGGATGGAAGGAGACAGTTATTAGGCTCAGGGGCTTTCACTTATTTACTTTTCTCTGGATGCCCTTAGTGACTCAGTCGAGTGCTAATGGGCCGTGCATTTACTTTTCTCTAGCTGCCGTTAGTGACTCACCCAAGAGCTAGTGGCCGTGCATTTTTTTTCTCTAGACGCCCCTTAGTTCTCGCTCGAGTGCTAATGGGCCGTGCATTTACTTTTCTCTAGATGCCACTAGTGCCTTGGTTGAAGCGCTAACGCGCCGTGTTTCTAGCTTCGGAAGGCCCCTGTGTGGAACGTTGTCTTCTAATTACATTTTCACATAGACGGTTAGGTAGCCCAGTTGTTGTTTATATTTCAGTTATTGTAGCATGTTTTTCTGTATCTTGTTACGTCCCTCTGAGGACCTGGTGATCTCTCCAGGATTAGACGAGCAGGACTATCCCGAGGAGTACGGTGCAGCATTGGATCCATCATACATCGGTGACGAGGCATCTCCTGCTCATACTTAGTTTTTACTCTTTATATTCTGCGACCATGTATTGGACATCTTTTACATTTCCTTTCTTGCTATTTAAGGAGGTTGGACTCCATTTTATTTGAGACTATTTTCATAGCTGTTTGGAGTGGGTATGTCCATCCGGCTATATTTTGACATCATCATTTATCGTATTTAGTAGACTTTATTATATTCTCTTGTTGAGCTGTGGATGAGATTTAGTTATATTATTGTGGCTTATCATGTGTTATTACTACAGCTTATGTACCAATACGGAGATTACCACATATTGGTGTATTCTTCGTATAAGTACAGCTGGCATGTACGTATTCCTAGTCCTACGTATTTTGGGACTGGGGCGTTACAACACCGTTCGGCACAATGGCCTACCGATGCATTCGACAATAGCCTACCGACACGTTCGAGCAAACGCTTGTACGAGCATTTGAAAATATATAGACTTATTGTATGGACATACCGAGGGACATTTGAGAGAGAGCGCACACTTATTTTCCAACGACGAGCTTTCAAAACTGAGAAATTCGACGTGAAGTCCAAGGACGTAAAGCCGTGCTCTGATACCATTATGTCACGCCCCGCTCCCGTAGGAGCGATCGTCCTCGCTAAGGCATGATGTCGCACGAGCCTAGATTGCGCTCGTGCAAGGCAGTTTCATAACGGCCGATTACATCGGCGGCGACGGGGTCGTTGCACAGAAGTCCCAAGCAGAATTATTGAAACATGCAGCGAAAATTTAAAACAAGCACACATGAACACAAGTCATTCGAAAGAAGCACTTTATTGATATTGAATACAAGATTACATTTGTAGGCGCAAGGCCAAATTACAAGTCTCTCGTGCTCACTTTTCTCTCATTTACAAGTCACTCTGCTCTCTCTCTCATCTCTCGATACAAATGGTTGAGCCAGCGGAAGCTTCGGAAGGCGATGTCCATACATTATGTCCTGTATAAGTCTTCAATCCATGCGGCCGCACGCTTCGAATCGCCAAGGAACTCCGTGCCTCGACGCATCCAAGCGAGCTCCACGCCACGAGCTTCTATATGTGCCTGCACATGAACACTGTGTGGGTGTCAGTACTCAACTGTACTGGTGGAGTGAGCTTCTCATCCACCCATACAAAACTGACACGTTCATTTACTTTGTGCAGCTTACAAGTCCCTTTATGATTGTCTTTATAGTCTTGCCTTAGGATCAATTTTAAGACTTGACCTCTAACCAACTCGTTATGCGACGACATAGTCGTGCTATCATGTCAACGTGTATTTCGATCGAGGCAGTGCCTCATCGCCTAGGTACTTGACCGAACTTCAACTCGGGACGGCAGGTTGTGTCGTATTCTATTCGTAACTTAACATATTCGAGACAGTGATTTGCCGAGGAGCAACTTATGCGAACTCGGTCGTACTAAGGCATCAAGGGGTTGACTCGTGCAGGGCATGCCCTTAGACTTTGCTTAGACTTGTCCGTGCTTCAAGATGAGGTCGTGCCTAACGACTCCCTGACTTAGCCAACTTATACATTACGGTCATTTTTGACTTAAAGCGATGGCACTCGATTTAACTTATGCAACTCAGGCCAACAATGCTGATACGCGAAAGCCACTACGCGAATGCCAATACTGATACGCGAAGGCAATACGCGAATGCCAATACTTGATATGCGGAAGCCAGTACGCGAATGCCAATATTTGATACGCGGAAGCCTTGGTTTGTGCCGAAGCATATATCTTGCTAACTTGATACATGTCGTGTTAGACAGTCTCATGATTTACCGACGCTGTGCTAGTACTCGACGCTATCCAAAGGCAAATATACGGATTGCCGCTCTTGCCGACACATCTACATGAGTGGTCACTAGCAATGTCAAGCTATCTTGGACACGGCTCGGCGGGGGTCTCGGGCCGCCCTTCCAATGGGTAGCTAGCCCCGGAAGCGCCGATACTCCCATGCGGTTATCCTTCATCCTGCTTAGAGCCGCAACTCGCTTCCCCCGGGCGAATGATCTCGGCGCCTTGGCAATCATTCGAGAAGACTACACCTTGTCGACAAGTTGTCCAATGACCATGCAAGACCCAACACGATCTATGGAATCCTTCCTTAACATGTCCATGCTTTTCAACTTTCTATCGAGACTCCCAAGCCGCAGGACCGATCTCGTGTGTTTCCTTTCAAGACATAGCGAGACTCCCAAGTAGCGGGACCGATCTCGTGTGCGGAACTTATCAAGACTTAGCGAGACTCCCAAGTAGCGGAACCGATCTCGACGATAACCAGTCGCGTGGACTTCTTTTGTTCGTGGCAAGCTTTTCACTAAACTGACCGTAGCTCGTGCCTTAGACAGACCTGGTTCTCTAGGCGATGCTAACGCTCAAGTCATATACTTTATACGATGAGCCTTGTTCTCAAGGGACTACGCGACTTGACAACCGCAGATAGAGCGGGACAGTGCTAGAAATGGCTTCGATAGCCCAGCACAACTCTTGTCTAACGTATTCGGACAAAGACTCGACGAGCAAAGGCTACGCCGAGCTTCGCATCGAGGAAACGTGCCGTACACGCATTCGACTTGAACAACCAAGTTCTCGGGTGCCTAGACTTAAGCCAACAAGTCGTGCAAGACGACTTAACTTGCGGGACGTACGAAGGCTATACCAAGCCTTGCGGGACAGGATCGAGCATGCTTTATTAAGCATTCATACGGGCGACGCCTATGACTTAGGCTGATTCGAGTGTCGGGGCAAAACGACGGAACCGTGCATGCTTTATCAAGCATTCACGCAGGCGACGCCTATGACTTAGGCTGTTTTAAGTATCGGAACAACTTAGCAACTTAAGCCAACTTCTTTCTCCCAAGCCACGGGATCGAATGATCGAGTGTCATTTGAAAGTACGCTGAGCCGACTTCTATGAAGACCGTGGGACCATTTTCCATGTTCTAAGACATTCCGACGGGTCAGGATTATTCCCTTAGCTATGTGCGTTCGTAGCTTTTATATTACCCTACTTGTGCAAGTTGAAAACATGCGCGTTATTAAGTGAAGGCTAAGATGAGGCAAGTTCACCGAAACTACCCCACCTGAGCGAGGAGTCGCCTCGATCGAGCGAGCCTTCGAGCAGCCGTTGCAAGGCTAAGTTCCAATGTCGTCGGCGTTTCGATTCCTCCGATTGACTTTGCGGGACGGGACACTACATGGCTAGAGTTGCGTTCGCGCAAGACAAGATCGTCGACGCTGTGGTTATCCGCGTAACCATCAAGACACGATCATTTTCATCCAACATCCATCTCAATCAAAATCCTAAGTATAACATCCAACCGAACAATAACGCTTGCACGATCGTCATTCGCCGAGTCAAAGTACCCCGAGTTATCGCATATCGATCTTTGATACGCCTAAATACCATCGACGATATGCGAAACCTGACGATCTTCCTTTGCAACCAATATCGAGTCGTACGAATGATGCTATCGTCCAACTGGATAATCTCTTCGACATTCAAATTCAAGTTTATCCCTCGAATCATTCACATATCAATTTTCTCAAACCCGAGTTCACGTATTGTTCATCCATCTATCTTAAGTCATCGACCAATGTATTTCCTCAATTTGCATCGTCCCTTTGTTAACTCAATCATCGAGCAACGTTCAATCCAATCCTTAGAGTCATTACATAACTTCAAAATTCAACTTTTTATGCACGCTATCTTCCCATCGTGCTAACTTTTTCTATACGATCCACCTATCGATTTCCTTTATCAAGTCATCCGTTCGCTACACCCTAACTTTCCCTCGATTTGATTTCACCTACTAAATCATTCTCGCGTTTCATACTTCGCACAATCCTCAATCCCGTGCACGTTACGTGTACGTCAATTTCTAAGTTGTTCGAATCGACTCATCAAAATCTTTAGGACTATATTTTGCTCAACAACACTCAATCTAAGGCTTTTTTGCGTAACGCGATGCTTGCTGATAGACTCACTAATACCCCGAATCCTCAAACGATCGATCGACATCCCTGAGGCTATCGCATACACCACTCAGGGATGAAGTCATTCAATAAATTCTCAACTTATCATTCGAATCAAAATCGACTTCTTCAAATTTTTCGATCGAACCATTACTCGAGTTTCAAGCACGCTCATCTATATCGCACTGACATTGCCGTCGCTCGATAGCACCCCTATCGATAGTCATCTCATTTACTCAATTGAGTCCAACTCATTCTTGCTCAACACTATTTAATTCCCGCACTCGACTTTTCTAAGGTCGACGCAAATCCTTGGTGTATATGCCCAGCCCGACTTAGCCAACCGTGCTTACGTGAACCATCTTTTTATTTTGTCAAAAACTATTCTCCTATGTTTTGTAAAATAATTAGACTTATTGTATGGACATCCGTGGGACATTTGAGAGAGAGCGCACCAACGATATCAACAAACGAAAGCAACACTTCAGAGTTTGCGAAAACAATAAAGTTAAAGAATTTAATCGATAGTCCAAGGACGTAAAGCCGTGCTCTGATACCATTATGTCACGCCCCGCTCCCGTAGGAGCGATCGTCCTCGCTAAGGCGTGATGCCGCGCGAGCCTAGATTGCGCTCGTGCAAGGCGGGTTCCATAATGGCCGATTTCAGCGGCTGCGACGGGGTTGTCGCACAGAAGTCCCATACAGAGACATTGAACATGCAGCAGAAATTTTGAACAAACACAAGTTATTCAACAGAAAGCTCTTTATTAATATTGAAACAAAGGTTACAATGGGGTGCAAGGCCAAGATTACAAGTCACTCAAGCTCACTCTTCTCACATTACAAGATCACTCAGCTCTCTCTCATCTCTCAATACAAGTCTCGAGCCAGTGGATGCTTTGAAAGACAACGTCCATACATTATATCCTGTATAAGTCTTGAATACATGCGGCCGCACGCTTCGAATCGCCAAGGAACTTCGTGCCTCGACGCATCCAAGCGAGCTCCGCGCCACGAGCTTCTACCTGTGCCTGCACATAAAAGCTATGTGGGTGTCAGTACTCAACTGTACTGGTGGAATGAGCTCCTCGTTTGTCACGATCCACACCCGCTTTTCGGATACGAGACGTGTCCAAGCCAGCCTATGCCGCAGAGTCGGCGGTAGAACGCTGTCAAGCCCGCAAGAAATAAATGCTCAAAATCACAAAATATGCTATTTGCTGCTCATCCACATTTCTAAGTTTATTACAACATTTACAAGATTTATAATTAAAGAAAATACAAGATTTTACAATTAATGAAAATGATACACTGCTATCTATTTCTAAGTTTTTGTCTGCAAGTACACCCAAATCTCCCAAGCTAAGTGAATCCACGGCTAACCTGAAAAATATTGGTTTCCAGTCAGGAATGGAATAAGTACACAAACCGACGGCAATGCGAAAACATAATAGAATTAACATGACATAAAAACAACATATGAGATATGAAAACTGGAAAGTACTGATGACATGGCACGGTAGAGAAGTAAAAGAAAAATAAATAAAAAAATCTGCCTAGGTGGTATGAAATATCTGTTTCGACATGTGAACGGCTAAGGGGTAAATCCGGCACCTGCACGTGTCGTGTACGGATGCTATTGTTCACGAATAGACATCATGGGGATAGTTCTGGGTAGTCCACATGTCTACTAAAATATTTCCCTCCCGACTACTCCGTGTGACAAGCGTGTCAACAAGCAAAAAGATATATGTACAGACATGAAATGAAAAGACTACTATGAATCAAAAGCAATCAGAAAGTGCACTTGTCTGAGGTCCTTAGCTGGTGAAACCAGTAATAATATACCACTCAATGAGCCACAATCAGTCAACACATGCAGACGTCTCCAGATGCTGAAATAAATATTACCAACGTTCTCAGAATAGTCAAAATAGCTAGGGTTGCCTGTCCTTAAGTCCAATTCTGGACACAGGGGCAAAACGGTAATTTCGGGCAAAAACGATGTCCGTCGTTGGACCCGTTTTGCACCGAAAAGCGTGCCAGTGTCAACGGTCTCTAAAGTCGTCAAACTATATGTCAACAGGTCCAGTTTTCTGATACGAATCCAACCGTATGTCCAAAGTTGGATTTTGGTGGGCCGTGCACAAAATCGTCCGTTGAGTCGAACCGTGGGGCCCGCGAAATGGCGATCCGATCAACTGTCTCAAAATTGGACCAAACTTGACATACAGGACCAGAAAAATGATACGGTCCTGTTGGCGCAAGTTTTGTCTCGATCTGATGAACGTGCACAAAGTAATTGAGAAATTTGCACAGAGGTCGATACGGAAAATTTTGACGGATACGTATCAAATTCGTCGCGCACACGCGACCAATTTGAATTTTGCCAAAGCCCACACGACCACGAAGCCGTTACGCACCTTTCGATGCCTTCGGTTCGCGACCACGTCGCTCAGATTGGCGGGACGCACGTCGAGTCTGGTAGATTTCTAAGTTTTCAAAAATGTTTTTGCCAAGTTTTTTCTGATTTTCGAATTGACTTTTAACAGAAAATAATCAACTAGAAATTAAACTAAAAATAGGGTCTCCATCTCGGTTATGTTTTCTACAAGGCTGTTCAAGCGCTTTTCCAAGTTTTACAATATTCTGGTCGTAAATCGACCGCCAACTTTGGGTTTCGGGACAGTTTTTAAATTCCGAAAATCGAGATTTTTCTCAGTTTTGGGACTCGTCTTCCGTCGCGTACAAAGAAAATTAATCAAATCTATTAGAAGGGGATTAAAGGGCTATAGGTTAGCTTCGTACCTGAAGAATCGGCTCGTCAAGACGATGTGCGTGTACGATGCAACCTCGGCGCGAAGTCGCCTCCCTCGGCTGCGATTGCTGTTGTTGTGTTGCTCTGTTCCAGCGCTGCGCGCACGTTTCCGGCGATCGCTGCCGTCGAACTCCGACGTGCAGGCGTCGGGGGTGGTCGTCCGGCGTCAGGGTTGGTCCTGGGTGGTCGCACGGTTTGGCAATGTGCGACTAGGGTTTGTGTTTGCGTTTTCTCTCGCTCGGCTGCCGATCATATATACTATATATATGTAACCTACTCTCGGCCACCGTTGCTGGGCTTCTTTCCTTGTGGGGCTGGGATGTTGCTCGACTGGCTTGTTTGTTTGGGTATTTAGCAACTGTGGGCTGGGTCCCACTGGCCGGACTGCTCGGGTTTGCTCCATGGGAGCTGGGCTGAAAGCTCTAGCCTGGGTTCGAGCATGGGGGAGAAATTATTATGGGATTTGATTTTGTTTTCTATTTCTTATTTATTAACCATTGTATATATAAATATTTATACACACACACACACACACACACACACACACACACACACACACACACACACATATATATATATATATATATATATATATATATATATATATATATATATATATATATATACACACACACCTACCACATATATCTTTATATATACTTATAATTATATTATATCTATATATACGTACACGTATTTATGTATATATATATATATATATATATATATATATTTTATATATATATATATATATATATATATATATATATATATATATATATATATATATATATATATATATATATATATTAATATATATATATATACCTGTTTCACTTAACAAAATGCCTTGGAGAAATTGGCTTTTGAAAATAAAACGAGAAAAAGTACAAGAAGTACAAATTTGATTCTGGGAAAGTATTGCTATGGAAGTCTGATTCGTAAATGATCACTTTGTTCCTTGGACCATATGATGATGATGAAGATCACTGCTTGAAGTAGAACAACTGGAAGAACTAAGTCACCAGAAAGGTATCGACGCACTTGGGCACTGATGGCGAGGTCGAATGCTTTTCTGCTTTGCTTCACTCTGTTCTGAAAGAAAGGTTGAAGAAGAATGCTCTGGAGAATCAAAATCTCTAAGTTCTGATCTCTGTATTCTCTCCTCTCTCTGTGTCTCCCCTCCCCTGTTATGAGAAAAATAAGTCTATTTATAGACTTGGGCTCTTGTGCGTAAAAACTCAGCAAAAGTTCCATCTTTACGCTAACAACTGCCACCCATGATCGAAGCCATCCTCTGCATATGTTGACGTGTGTCCCATCACTTCAGTAAGAATAGGATGCATGTACACACATTCTTCGAGAAGAATGGCGTGAAAGCCACGTAAGCAAACCACGTTCCAAACTGGTGGAGGAGAATAGGGCGTAAAAATAGCCCCAATGTACTCTGAGCGTAAAGTAGTAGATTTGGCATAAAATAGCCCTGACATAGACTTCCCGCGTAAAGTGGTTATTAAATAACCTTGAGCGTAAAAGCATCTCAAATAGACTTTACGCACACGTCAATTGTTGAGCGTAAAGGCTCGTATAATATTCGTGCGTAAAAGAAGCCGTAGTGTGAGCGTAAAGTAGCTCAATCCACACACTAAACGACAACATTGGTCTCTGTGTAAAAACAAATCCCTTTGTGATATATGCCATCATTAATATCTCCATGTCAGAGTTTGCATTAAATGCGAGATTTGACAGCTTTGTCCAGCGTAAAAGTGGCTGCTCTGTCCTTGGCGTAAAACCATGGGTGTAGACCCGAGCGTAAAATGATCAGCCTGCTTAGGCATAAAGCGATTAGCCTAGTCTTGGGCGTAAAGAGATTACCCGCTCTGCTTGACGTAAAATAGATCACTTATGAATGAGATGACTCTTTCTTTGAAGCACTTTTTATGCTCCTACAAGACCCCCTTCAAAGTTTTCAAATATCTCCAAAATTTGAAATACTTTGAACAGAAGCGTAAAAGTTGAGATTTAATCAGTCAGCGTAAAATTTGGGATACGCAATCATCATCTGCGTAAAAGCAGGGATATTCAACAGTCGCCGTAATTTTCAAGAAAAATAATGTCGGTCAACACTTAACCGTCATAATAAATTTCTTTCTCGAAACTTTTGAATGTCTCCTCATCTTCCCGAGTGAGCAGTTTCCAACGAGGAATGTGAAGAGTTGCTTTGATTTGTATAAATAAGGACAAATTCTTTATTCTTGACATTCATCCTCGTTTTGTCATGGCGCCGAAGAACGAGATTACCAACAAAGAGGCTTCGAGCTCCAGGCTCGATTTTGAGCGGGCGTGCAACCTTTTAGAGTGTTTTGGAGTAACTTTTGCCGTCTTTAATCGCATTTATGGTGGTCCCCCAACTGCATACGAAGGGCCAGGAGATGCCGAAGCGTTTCTTAATCTGATGCGCCGCTCTGGGATTCGCAATATGCACGAACTAGGTGTCTCCCTTCGTCAGCCCAACGAATGAGAGAAATGATAATGTTTTTATGTATCGCGAATCTTTAATTTGTAGGGGTCCACTTCTCTCTTTATAAATAAAATTTTGCTGCTAACCTCATCTATTGATGCGCACTTGTTTATGCACTTCTTTTGACTGTTTCTATGGTTGTTAATTCCTAAGAAACAAACCAACATGTGGCATCTGTCTTGTGGTTACGAGAGCCTTTAAATAGGATCTTCTCCCGAAATAGACTCATCCCAACAGTTTCTTCAGTCTTTATAAATAGCCGAGAATGTTTCATATATTCTCGTACTCATTCCTCTGAAGATAACTTTCTGCGATATTGTTCTTCAACAAAAGACAATGGCGGAGCTTTCCCACGGCGTTCTTTTGTATGCCCAGTCTTTAAACGTGGATTCAACCACTATTAGAGCCGAACCATTCAACTTAAGTGGTAAGTCCGATCGTAAGAAAATATCTGTCTTCGAATTTTTTGTTGAAAACAGCTATTCATGAGCGTAAATTCTTGACGAGCGTAAAAACCTTGCTGAAGCACTGGCGTAAAAGCCTTGCTGAAGCACTGGCGTAAAAAACCTTGCTGAATCACTGGCGTAAAAGCCTTGCTTAATCACTGGCGTAAAAGCCTTGCTGAAGCACTGGCGTAAAAGCCTTGCTGAATCACAGGCGTAAAAGCCTTGCTGAAGCACTGGTGTAAAAGCCTTGTTGAATCACTAGCGTAAAAGCCTTGCTGAAGCACTGGCGTAAAAAGCCTTATGATCTGTTTTTAGCGTTTAATACGCATCTGATAATACTTCTGTTTAAAATACTTCTTCTTTGTTGTTTTCTGCAGAAGTTTGGCTGAGCAGCTTTTCCAGAACCGGCATTGGCAATTTTGACGCTGTGAGGAGCGTTCTTCTGACATCAACATCAGGGAGCTCATGCGCTTTTGACGCACAAATCAGACAACTCAGAACTCTTCGTGGGATAGAAGGGTCTTCCTCTGTTGGTAGGAAGAGCCTTTATACACGGAGAGTTGGACGGTGGAGTCAACTCTACCCCGAGAAATTGGGTACTAGAGTTCCTTTCGCGACAGAACTAGGAATCGTATCCCAATGCTGGATACATTCCTATCTCCTCTGGAAGGCCGCCCCTAATCCACCAGTTGTATTGACAGCAACACGCCTTCGGGCTGCCATACCCTGGGTTCTCCTCTCGTCTGAGAGAGAAGACCAGAGTTTGATTCCTACTGCTCTGGTTGCCACTGGAGCTCAGACAGTCAGGAATTGCCACCAACAACGAACCCGTCAAAGAAGATCCGAAGAAGAAATAGATCTCTATTAGGTTATCGTTGGTGTATATAATGAAAATCCAAGATGTAATAGATTTCCATTGTGATTTGTAAGAAAGTCTAAGAAATGTAATAGACTTTTATGATATGAGAATGGAAATGATAATTCTTCTATGCTCAATGATTTGTATCTATCTGGATGTAATATGGACATGATAGATAAATAAAATCTTGTTTTCTGTTTTAGAGTATATAATACTATCAGAGGTAATATGGACATAACAGTATATATGAACTCAAAAGAAAATTAGATTAATATCTATGCAGAGGTCAAATAGAAATGATAGATAGAAAAAGTAAGTAGATTTAGTATTTATCCAGAGGTCATGGAAACATGATAAATAACGAATCCCACTTTCTAATCAATTGATAAAATAGAAGATATAAAATCCCTTTTCCAGGAGACAATAAATCAGCTTAACCAAACCTTGGTAGCTGGAGAATAGAGAGACAGATGTCATGAGTATATAGGTCCATATCAATGTATGAATGAATCAACATAACTTTCGGGAAAAGAAAACATTGATTCGATTCCGCAATTAAATGAATGAACCCGATAGAACGAATGAACAGGTCTTTTCGGGAATGACAAGTTGTTCTCAATCTCAAAGACTGGTTCATCAACAGTCCTCTTCTATAAATAGGCGAGAACTCTCTGTAACATTTCATTCTTATTTCTACTCCTCTATTGGAAATGTCTTCCGAGGATGTACAGCAAAAGAATGAAGTCTCCAGGAAAATTGAGGACGCCACTGAGATGTGTCCCCTTGAGCCAACAGTAGCAGGCCCGACTCAAGTAGGCAACAGATCTTCTACGCCCAAGCCACCACAAGATATCCTTGCGTTCTTAGTAGAGCCAGGAAAAACTCCTGAAGACGAAGCGCTGAGGATGGCTGCCTACAAGTTTTTTATGAACTCAGGCAACGATGCCTTCTATGCATTGGCTGACTATGTATTCAATAAGGAAGGGAGTGGCCCTCGTCCTTAATCTTTTGTCTTGAACAAAAATAATAATAAAAGAAACTTTATTTTCATTCTGTCTCCCCTTTTTTTTTACACATAGTATTTCTTAAGAAATTTGCCATTGATTGGCATCATGAGTAGATCTCCATTGGGCTTTGATAACCGATAGGTGCCATTGGAAAATACGGACTCAATTACATAAGGGCCTTCCCATTTTGCTTGGAATTTTCCTTTGCTTTTATGAGTCATTACCATCGGTCTTCGAACAGCTAATACAAGTTCGCCAACCTTGAATACCCTCTCTTTCACTTTACGATTGAAAGTTTGAGATATACGGGCTTGATATAGTTCAATATGCTGTTGTGCTTGAAGACACTTCTCATCCAATCCTTCCAGTTCTTGAGTCGTAAGCGATCATTATTCTCTGTAGTTAGCTCATTAGCAATGGCTATTCGTAGAGATGGGATCTGGATTTCCAATGGGAGGACAGCTTCACATCCATAAACCAATGAGAATGGTGTAAAACCAGTAGGAGTCCGGACTTTTGTTCGATAAGCCCATAAACACTCTCCAAGTTTCTCATTCCAATCACATTTATTAGAAGAGACAAACTTTTTGAGAAGTTTAATGATCGTCTTATTGAAAGCTTCGGCTAAACCATTAGCAGCTGGATTATAAGCCGTAGAAGCCAAATTCCGAATTCGATTCTGATCACAGAATCGATAAAATGCCTGACTGGCAAATTGTGGACCATTGTCATGAATTATTCGTCGAGGGATCCCGAAGCGATAAATGACATGGTGCTTGATGAAGCTGATCACGTAAAATGTTTTCACTTCAGCAAGGAGAATTGCTTCTGTCCACTTAGAAAAGTAATCGGTTATAGCTAATATAAACCGATGTCCCTTGACAGAAGATGGATTAATAGGACCAATAACATCCATACCCCAAGCTTCAAAGGGCCAAGAGGCTGCTGTAGGATGTAAAAATTCAGACGGTTGATGAATAAAATCAGCCTGAATCTGACATGCTTTACATCTTCTGGCATAGTCTACGGCATCTGCTATCATAGAAGGCCAATAATACCCCATTCTTCGAATACGGTCTTGTAATTTAGGACCCGGTTGATGAGCACCACAAATACCATCATGAGCTTCTCGTAGTGTTTGTTTAGCTTCACTTTCTGAGAGACAACACAACAAGAGTCCATCATAAGAACGACGGTATAGCATATGTAAAGACGAATCATAATAAAATTGAAATGATCGTCTTTTGATTGATGCAGCTTCTTTTGGATCTTCAGGCAAAATTCCATGGACTGCATAATCAATGAATGGAGTTCTCCAATCTTTTTGCTGGGAACTTGACTCTGTAGTATAACTTTGTTCAATATACAAATTATTCTTAACACAGAACAAGTCTCGATCCAACAAAGTAATTATATTTTGTCTTCGAATTGGAATAGCCAGGTCTGCAGCTAAACTAGCAAGAGAATCAGCTTCCACATTCTGAGAGCGTGGTACAAATTCAATGAAAAATCCTTTGAATGAAAGGACCAACTCGACTACTACATGATGATAAGGGATGAGATCAGGATTTCTGACTTCATAAGTCCCTCTAACTTGATTAACGATCAATTAAGAATCTCCATAAGCTTCTAGGAACTCAATATCCAGTTGTTTTGTTACTTGGAGACCGATCAATAGAGCATTATATTCTGCTACATTGTTGGAACATGGTTCATTGAGATAATAGGCACGGTATATGACCATTTTGTCAGGAGAAACCAAGACGATTCCTACCCCAGAGACAATATTGCCTTTAGGTCCTACTCGTGATGCCCCATCAAAATATAATTTCCATATGTCATTCTTCAAAGTCAGGTTACAATCCACGACTTCATCTGGAATGTCCTCATATAATTTTGTTGTTTCAGGTATAGGGTGAGCAGCTAAGAAATCGGCTAATGCTTGATCCTTTATTGATTTTTGAGGTACATAAACCATGTCATAAGGAGTAAGCAACATCGCCCAGGTGGCCAACCTGGAGTTAAGAATGCTAGGTTTTCTCATCAATACCCGAATGGAATTTATTCTGGAGATGACATGAATAGTCTGCCCTGTCACATAATGTCTTGTCTTTTGGACGACAAAAACCAAAGCTAGACATTCCTTTTCTACAGAAGTATACCTGTGTTCAGCTCCGACCATCATTCTGCTCAAATAATAAATTGCTTGCTCATGACCCAGATCACTTTTCTGTGCAAGAAGAGCGCCAAGTGAATGATCCAAGGCTCGAACATATAGCAAAAATGGCCTTCCTACCACCGGGGGTACTAGGACAGGAGGGTTCGTCAGGTATTGCTTAATGTCATTAAAGATATATGTCATTATTGATACATGAATCAATATATTTTTCAAGAAAGAGGATATCATCGTCAAGGATCGTTTTCAAATGGTTCTAATTCATTATCAGTTTGAACCATATTGACTGAGAATATTTGTCCAGATTCATCTTCAGTAAGATTTTTACTGATGAATATTGGTTTGGACGTAGCTCCATCCCCAACATCAATCTGGATGACCTCATCTTCTGTAGGTGGCTGTCGCTGTTCAAAACGGAGTTCCCACTGAGTATCCATCTGTTGTGCCCAAGGATCATTCTCAAATGGCTCTGATTCACCATCAATTTGAACCATGTAAGCTGAAAATATTTACTCAGATTTATCATATGAGGAACGAGATATATCAGATTCAATGAATTGGACTTCTTCTGAATCCGATGATTGCGAAGAGCTAGAAGAGAATTCTTCTTGTATATCGTCCTTAAACATGTAGGACGGATCATATCCCAACCCATGACGAGTCTTTTGGTAAAACAGATTGTTTTCCATAAATAAATTCTTTTATTTATTGTGTATCTGGGAAAATTACAACTGTAGGAATCTGATCTAAAAGACGATCACTTTATCCCTTGGACTATGCGAAGAAGAAAAGCTCTCAAAATTTTGACAGTAGATAACTATGTATCTGTACAATGAATGAGAAAAAGAACTCTATTTATAGAGTCAAAAATAATAACTAAAAGATAACTGTCTTCACAGCCTGTGCTTAGTTGAAAATCACGCAGGATTTAACATACGCAAGGTTGTGAGCAGTTACTGGACATGGCCTGTAACTGTTGGACACATGGCAATCATGCATGAGTCGTGTGCAAGTTACAGGACACGCAGGCGAGAGATCAGTGGCATGGCTGCCACGTACTCCAATTTGATGAAATCCACGCAGACTTGTTGAAGACGAAATCCACGCAGACTCGGGGTAGAAAGCTTCAAAATCCATGCAAACTTAGGGCAGGAAACTTCAGGATCCACGCAGACTTGAGGAAAAAAGCTTCAAAATCTACGCAAACTTGAGGAAGAAAACTTCAGAATCCACGCAGATTTGAGGGAAAGCTCAAAATACACGCAGACTTGAGATAGGACTGCCAGCTGTCTTGATTCAGCGTGCCTCGACTGACACAAAATCTCTGACAGTGATTGCTTTTGTCAGTCGCATTAAATGACAAGAAGCTCTTTTGGTATGCCAACTTGACGAAGGTTGAGTCTTGCTGAAGAAGATTTCAAAATCATGCAATAGACGGCTGTGATCTCTCGAATTCTGTGCATACGTGGCATACGAAGAGACATTCTTCGACTGTTGTGCTGTCAGTTATAATTACTCTCTGACAAATGATGAGCTGTCTCCTCAGCGTGATTTGTAAATATTGTCCTGATCAACTGAGCGTGACTTTTGACTCTGTCCTGATCAACTCAGCGTGACTGTCATTTTTAAAGGCCTACAAGACCCCCTTCAAAGTTTTCAAAAAATTGAAAAGACTTCAAAATTTTCGAAATACTTTAAAAATAAGATGATAAAATGAAATCAGTCATGCTGAGATGACTTTAAATTTTTCGGAAGTCGAAAAGACTTCAAAGTTCTTTGAAAACGTCCAAATGAACTTATTAAATGTCATAATGACTCTTCGTTCTCCGAGGCTGATTGTATCCAATTTATGGTGGAATATGAACCACCGGCGAGCTCTGTTATATAAACAGGGAGAAGATTCATTTTTAATCTTCATCTTACGTCAACATGACACCAAAGGAAGAAGCTGAAGAAGAAGCACGCAAATTGGGTTTTTGTTCCCATGGTGATCCCACTTTTGAAGGTAAGGAACCGGGGCCCCTCGTCTTCGAGTTCAAAGACGATCCCATGCATTTAGCCAAGAATTTCCTGAGCTATTTTGGTCTGGATGGATCATCTTCTTCTGACGGGCGCAGCCTTGCAGAGCAGCATGAAATATTGAAGGCTCTGTTACACCGCATGGGGGTTAAGAGCGTAGAAGAACTGGGCACTAAGCTCAGTCGCTCTGCTAAATAGAGCGTGTCTTTTATGCTTTTGTCTTCTTTTGAAAATGTTGCACTTCTTCTTTTGTCTTTTGTAAGGCCATTAGTGCCTGTCTTGAAGAATGTAGTACAACTTTTGTGTTTGAACAGCGTGCATTAATGAAGAATGTTAATTAGCACTCTTTGACTGTTTCCAATGTTGCGATGTCTTCCAAAGCACACGTGTCATTCATTCCATGGTTTACGAGCGCTATTTACGCGGATCTTTTCCAAGAATAAGCTTGTACTTTGTCCTTTAAATAGATAGCTGAGTTTCAAAGATACTCATCTCCCATTCTTCTTCTTCTTCTCTGAGAATGAAATTTTTGGGAGATTTCATTCTCAAACAGGAAAGCAATGCTTTCTAATGTTCGATTTCTGTGCACTGTATCAAACATGAGTTTGCCAATTCTTAACACCAATCTTGAAGGTAATTCCAGTATAGTACGTGTACTATTTTGTTGCTGTTGAAAATGGGCTTTTTGTTTCTGACTGAATAATGCACGCTTGACTAGTCAGCGTGTGCCAAATGACATTTCTGTTGATTAATCTCCTCTTTCTTGATGCTTTCTACAGGAATTCGGCTGATCGAGAGAATAAGCTCTTTGGATAGCACGACCTTCTGGCGATACAAGAACGATTCCAACTCCAGCGACAATATCACCATTAGGACCTATCCTTGAAGCTCCGTCAAAGAATAGACGCCAAGTAGGATCTTCTTCAGCAATTTGGTTTGAATCTAGGACTTCATCTGGAATTTCGTCATAGAGTTTTGAATCTTCTGGAATTGAATGAGCAGCCAGAAAATCAGCTAAAGCTTGTCCTTTGACTGACTTCTAAGGAATATAATGCATGTCATACTGAGCAAGTAGGATTCCCCAGTTAGCTAATCGAGAATTCAAAACACTGGATTTCTTCATCATGATCCATATAGGATTGATCCTGGAGATGACGTGAATAGTTTGGCTAATGATATAATGTCGTGTCTTTTGAACAGCGAACATCAAGGCTAGACATTCTTTTTCGACCGGTGAATATCGAGGTTCAGCTCCGGTCATAGTACGACTGAGATAGTAGATGGCTTGTTCATGACCATTTTGATTCTTTTGAGCGAGTAATGCACCCAATGAATGACTCATTGCTCGAGTATATAGAAGAAATAGAATTCCTGAAATAGGAGGTACCAATACTGGAGGGCTCATCAGATATTATTTTATATCAACGAATGCTTTCTGACATTCATCATTCCAGACAAAAGAAACACCTTTCTTCATAAGTTTGTTGAATGGTCTGCAGCGTCCTGATAAATTAGAGATGAATCTCCTGATATAAGCGTTCCTTCCTTGAAATCCTCGTAGCTCTTTTAAGGTGCGTGGAGGACACATCTCTTGGATGGCTTTGATCTTCTCGGGATCCACGTGTATACCTTTAGAGGTAATGATGAAGTCGAGAAATTTACCACTAGAGACGCCTAAGAAGGACTTAGTAGGGTTCATCTTTAATTGATGCTTACGCATTAGATCAAATATAGTCTTCAAATCTTGGATATGATCCTCCTTTTGTCGACTTTTGACTGCAATATCATCAACATAGAATTCGACTGTTTTTCGCAAATGTTCACGGAATATAGTGCTCATAGCTCGTTGATAAGTTGCTCATGCATTCTTGAGACCGAATGGCATAACTGTATAACAGTATGTACCGATCGGCGTTCTGAAAGAAGTGTGCTTCTCGTCGTCTGGAAACATTTTAATCTGATTGTACCCAGAATACTCGCCCATGAATGACATCCGTTCAAATCCACAGGTATTATCAATCATGACATCAGTGATTGGTAGAGGGAATTCGTCTTTAGGGCATGCCGCATTGAGATTGCAGAAGTCTATGCATACTCTGATCTTGCCAGTCTTTTTAAGGACAGGAACTATGTTAGCCACCCAATCAGGATATTGTTCCTCTCTAATAAACCCGGAGGTTATGAGTTTATTGACTTCAGCTTCAATTGCATCCATAATGTCTGGACGAAATCGTCGCTGTTGTTGTTTGACCGGTTTAGCATTCGACAAGATATTGAGCTTGTGAGTTGCAATTTGTGGATCGAGTCCTGGCATATCTTCATAACTCTAAGCGAAGACATCAATGTAGTCACGAATGAGTTTGATCATGTCTTGCTTATCAGTTTAGAAAGACTTTCACTGATGAATATTGGTTTGGGAGATCCCTCTTCACCAACATCTATTTGAACAAGTTTGTCTTCAGTCGGAGGTTCTTTTTGCTCGAAACGGAACTCCCATTGATTATCTAATCTTTGGGCCCATTGTTCTGATTCAGGTGAGATTTCAAACTCTTCTTCGTCTTCATCGCTTTCTTCAGAATGGTTAATGGAAACCATGTTGGAAGACAGAAGGTTGCAGTAGAAGTCACCGATACTCGTATCAGAATCCTAAGAAGTGGTACTAGAAGAATCAGATCTCTTATCTTCGTCAGACTCGGGATCTTCATAGATAATATTGATAAAAGGAGTAGGAGCTGTATAGCCCAATCCGCATTTCGTTCTTCCATATTTCAGAGGAGGAATACGAACAGGCATTTTTCTTCCTTTTCCACTATTGAGGCCAGTCCTGAAGTCATAGCCCATATTTTTGATGATGTCTTTAGATTGCTGACTATAACGACGTAGTTGTAATCTTCCAGTATCATCATTTTTGTCTTCATCTTCTAAATCAGAAGGACTTTGGGGCCCTTTGTAGAAGAATATTGGAATGTCTCCTGGCTTTCTGCTGGGAACTAGAAAGTATGAAGATTGTACAGGTTCTAGGGATACATCTGTATGAACAGTCTGTACAACCCCTATGGTTATTGTGTTCAAGTCATCTAACAAATGTAAATAACTATGAACATAATTACACACATCAACATACTGCAAAGATGGAGACTTTTTATTAAATGTAAAAGCAGCAGTATTTACATTGGGAGAAGGCTGAGCCTTAGAGATTTTAGCCAAGTCAATGACTAAAGGGGGAGAAGTAGAATGAGAAGAAGTGTTGTTTCGATTAAGATCGATAACAAATGGCTCAGAAGAGGTGAGCTCCCTTGAAGCTTGAGATGGAAGAATAATCCGCCCTCCAACTAGAATTAGCAGAGTATCCTGTTTCACATGTGGAGATGCAGGAATTGCAGTACGCCCACTAACAGGAATAATCATTGTATCTTGAGCAAACGACTGAGGTAACGGAGAAATTCGTCCAGTCACCGGAATGATGAAATAACCTTCTTCAGAGAGTTTGGGAGATTGTTGCTGAGTAGTTCGACCTTTAACAGGAATTATTAAGGTCTCACTTTGTGCATCCTCTTTCTCCATAGCTTGTATGACCCTTGTATACTCTTCTTTGTACATTCGGGAATCATTGAAATAGGCTTCAACCCCATGAAAGGGATTTATGTCAGGCAACTTCTTTTTGTACTCTTCCATTGCTATCAATGTATTTAAAACACTGATGAAGAGTAGAAGGCACCACATTATTTTCATGAAGAAAGGGCCTCCCCAGAAGAAGATTATAGGATCCGACGATCTCGATCACATAGAAAGTGACTTTGGATCTGAAATCACCTATTTGAAGCTTCAGATGAATCTTTCCCAAAGGTTCGCTTCGGCTTTGATTGAATCCCAGGATAGTAGTAACCGTCTTGGAGAGTTTGTGAAGAGGGATTTTTAGTTCATCCAATAAACTCTTTGGCATGATGCTTATAGCAGACCCTGGATCAATGAGGATACGATCTATCTTCATTGTATCGATATAATCGGTGTAGTAGAGAGGCCGATCATGTCGATTATCCTCCAGTAGCATGTCGTCTTGTGTAAAAGTGATATTTGGGATAATCTCCAGTACACTGTTACAATGTAAGCAAGAGACAGGTTCCACATCTGGCTTCTTCAATTGTACAAGACAAGAGTCAGCCTGTAGAAGTGCTTCACTTAACGTCTCCCGATGTCTCTTTGGAAAGACGTAGAAGTTCAAAGAGGGACATTCTAGCTGGAGTATTAGCAAGCTGAGCTAAAATGTCAAAATTATAAGGCTTCTGAAGTCCAAGAGGAGAGGACTTCTTGATTGGCTTATCGAACCGAGCCTGTTGTTTGCCTTTCTCCAGAGCTGTAGGCTTGGGAGGAACAGGTTCAACCGGTGTAGTTGAAGGAACAGGTACAGTGGATGATTCTTCTTCAGGAGGAACATTAGAAGCATCTTTATCAGCTGGAGGGATATCAGGAGTATCCTCAGGATTCTTGGAATAATCCTTTAGATAAGGTTTCCCCGTTCGAGTGGCACTAACAAGTGCTTCTTCTTTCTCTTTTGGCTCTGTGTCAGAGGTAGACCCAAGAGATGTCATATGACATGACTTAATCTTACCAGCCTTCTTGGACTTTCGAGAAGTAGTCTTTTGAGGAGATTCAAAATCTGCCACTAGATCAGGATGAATCCACATGATTTCCCCTGTTTCCAAAGTGACTGGCACTAATCCTTCAGATTGCGGAGGAGGAATATTTACTATTTCAAGAATTGCCTTGGGAATAGGGACAATCCTACTTTCAAGGAGTTGAGGAGGGAAATCTCCGAATTGCATAGAGACGACGTTGGAGGTGACGGTCTTCTCTTTTGGAGTAAGAGAGATAGCTCCAGATTTAATTATTTCTTGGATCTTTCCTTTCAGTACATAACATGTACGAATTGTATGACCCAGCATTCTGTGATATGGGCAGTATTTGGGATGATCTATTTTACCAGCTTCATCAGGTTTCTTGATCTCAGGTAATTGTATCTTATTACCTTTCAGCAGACATTCAAAGATACCAAGGACATCGTCGTCATCGAAAGAGTATTCTTCTTTAGGGCGAGGTGTTCTTGGTTGTTGAGTTGTAGGAGTTTGAACAGTTGATGCATCTTTGCTCTGAAGATTAACTTCAAGAGTTTCTTTTCCCTTGCGAGCATTATTTTTATTGTTAGTACCTTGACATGTTTCTTTAGGAGTCATCTGCACTCCTAAACCTTTGAAGGTTTCAGCACTAATTTTTGCGGCCTTGGCACTAACTATGAAAGAAGGCCAGTCTTGGAATTGGGTGGATCCTATCCACATGCTGATGATTGGCAACAAGTTTGATTTGCATGTGTCGATGGTGACAGCATCAGGGGTTCCAAGAGGCATCTTCAGAGCTTCTCTTCGAAACCGTTCAATGTACTCTTCTGTAGTTTCATTATTTTTCTGCTTGATTCTAATAAGAGCAGACATAGTCATGTCATTGAGCCCTTCATAGAACCATTCAAGAAACATCTGTTTAAAACCGGCAAATGAGGTAATGCTCCCATCTGGGAGACTTCTATACCATTCATAAGCCGTTCCCTTGAGACATCCAACAAACACCCGAGTAAGGAGGGCATCGCTTGGTTGCAGTTGATCAGTCATCACTTCAAAGTGATTAATAAACTGACTTGGAGAAGTGGTTCCATCATAGAATGAGATAGTGGGAGGCTTGTATTTAGGAGGATACGATACTTACTTCCATTCTATCGGATAAGGTTGTTTGATGCCTAACCTTTGTAAACCATCCTTCTGTTTGAATGCCTCGAATTGAGTTTTGAGATTCCTTAATTCTTCATTAACAACTCCGGAAGATTGTGGAGTTGTAATTTGTAGAGAATAGTTGGGAGGAGGAACAGCATTGTAAGCACTACCCCCAGCTCCAGAGAGACTAGGATTTGGTTGAGCTTGTCCAGGAGTATTGGATTGTACTGCTGGAGGAACTTGTACTGGACTCATATCAGTGTCAGTTGATATGGCATCTGGTACAGTCTGTCAATTTTGCATCTGTGTTGCCATGAGTTCATATATCGACTTCATAGTATCAGCCATAGACTTCATTTGTTGTTCCAAAAAAGCAATTCTTCGATCTTGAGGAGTCAAAGAAGAAGAAGGTTCATCAGTATTCCCATCAACCATATAAGTTGTGACTGTACGAGGGATTATTGATGAACTGGTAGATGTTGTTTGTTCTGAATCATTGTTTTGTGCATCAAAGTCAATTATAGGAGAACTACCCCCAGTAGGAAGAGGTGGGAAGTTAGATTCTCCAAGGAATTCAGAATCATCTTCAGAGATCAAATTTCTTTGACTAGAAGCTAAGGCTCTTACTCTGGTATTTCTATATACTCTATCTGGACTATCAACTCTACCCCCAGCATCCCGAGAGGTCATATTGACAGAAGCAAACAAAGGCTCATCTTCATCAGGCATAGGTTCACACTGAATCCGATTGAAGACAGATTGTCGTTTAGTTTGACATCTGCATTGCATTGTGACTCTTGGCTGAAAGTCACATTCATGATCAACATGGTCATGAGCCATTGATTGACATCTGCATTGAATTATGACTCTTGGATAGAAGTCACATTCAGCATGGTCCTTTGTCACTGAATTACTCCTTCTCTTCTGTTGAAGATGTTCTCGTAAATCTATTTGTGAAGATTGAGGAGTATATTTCCTGTTCTTGGGTCTTGATGGCTCTTGATTATATAGAGAATAATTAATATGAGCCACATAGTTTCTTGCATACTCTGCATCTGGATCTCTTATCCTTGTTTCCAACTGGTATGGTTTCTTAACACTAGAATTGTTTAGTTTTGTTCTTAGATCAGTTGGAGGTAACACATTAGTTTTGGAAACATGGAGTTTTCCTTCCATTGATCTGGATATTTGCAGAGAAGGAAAAGTTGAACCACCCCCTTGATTAGGAGTTGGTAACAGACCTTTTCTAGACAAATTCTGTGCCCAATTCGAAGAAGTCATAGAAGAAGACATTAAGGAATGTTTCTTCTTAGACTCATTCAAGTTTTGAGACATAGAATGTCTAGAAGGAAGAGTAGTCAAAAGACCATCTCCTTTTCTTTGACTAACAAAATTGTCAGTCAAAGCTGTTCCTGAAGTAAAAACTACAGGAGCAGAAGAAACAACTAAAGAGTTATTCCTTTTCGAAAGGACTTTGTGTGGACCTCCCAGTTCTAGTAGAACTTGGCAAAGAAGAAGAGATAGCTAAAGAGCTATTCTTTTTAGATGAAATACACGCTGAAACAGGCTTGGTTAAAGAACCAGTGCTGTTGGCGTGACTTTTGATTTTAGAAATACACGCTGGAACAGATTTGGCTAAGGAACCAGTGCTGTCAGCGTGATTGTTGATTTTAGAATTACACACTGGAATAGACTTGGCTAAGGAACCAGTGCTGTCAGCGTGACTTTTGGGGTTGAAATTGCACGCTGGAACAGATTTGGCTAAGGAGCCAGTACTGTCAGCGTAACTTTTGGGGTTGAAATTGTACGCTGGAACAGATTTAGCTAAGGAGCCAGTACTGTCAGCGTGACTTTTAATTTTGGAGACACACACTGGAACAGATTTGGCTAAGGAGCCAGTACTGTTAGCGTGATCTTTGATTGCTGTCATCTTCGAGTGCACAAGAGTATGCGTGCTTGCAGTAGAGTTCTTGCCAGTGTTAGGAGTAGACACTGTGGCAGAGACTTCACCATTGGCTGCCAATTGATTCTTAGGGACATAGACAGAGTGTCCCTTCGACTTGGCAGTGATGATGGAGGCTGTAGTGGGCTTACCACTCTTAGCTCGCTGTATTTCTTCATAGGCGAGTTGATCAAATTGGATCGTCATTGTCACGCCCCGATCCGGGAGGATCGAAAACAAGCCACTGGGCGTGATGCCGTACAAGTCTAGATTGCACTTGTACAAGGCAAAACCATTATAGTTCCTGGTAATTCTCAGAAAGCATCGATAAGGCAGCGGAACCAAGCAGATAAATTGAAGTCACACAATTTATGAAAAAATGTATCTCTTTATTGATATTCAAAATGGATTACAAGACTTGCAGCGGAATACAGAGTTTACAACTGAATACAAGACTTTTGAGTAGCCAACTGAATGTATACACTTGCCCTTTAGGCTACAAATGAATATACCGACTTCTTTACAATGACTTGCCAATTTGGCTACAATCTCACTGGTACATCTGAGTTCCACTGTTCCATACATTATGTCCCGTATAGCAGAAGACATCGTCTTGAAAGAAGAGCTTCTGCACACCCATCCGATTCATCGATGCCAAGCACTGATTCACAGGATTTCCCCCAAGCAAACACCTGTAATATTGCCCACAACGTGGGTCAGTACATCATCAATATACTGGCGAGCGGTGCTGGCCCAACTCACCTAAGAAGACAGCACTAAGTAATCATGTTACAGAACATTATTAACAGTTGTCTTTCTCGTTGCCTTAGGGTCAATTTCATGTTATAGCCGGCAAGAAGTAAAGCATGCAAATCTCATAGCCAACATAATTTAAAGCATGCAGTTATCACCCTTTGGTGATTCTTACCAACAGCCGACATCCTTCCCTGTATTTGAGTAATAACTTACTCTGCCTGCATAAGACATCATTAGCACCTGACCTATCTATATGAAGGTCACTGGCGACACGCCATCTTGGATCATCTTCTGGTGAACGGCTAACTCCAAATGGGGTGCGAATCCATAGGAGGTTTCCGAAACACCGTGCTACTACTTCAGCACCATGGGATTTCAGCGTCCTTTCAGTGGGCGGTAGCAAGCCCCCACTGCAAGTCCTGCAATCCCGATGTCAGTACATCGACACCATCCTTGTTCCCCCTAGGACGAACCGGGTTCCATGGCCCAGGAATACCGTTCGAGGAACGAAACCTTGTCGACAAGTTGTCCATGACCATGCAACTATATGCAACTTATCTAAGAAGAAAACATATAATGCATGATAAGGAAAACTAAGCAAAACCATCATTCTCATCCATCTTGCCATCTAGCCATCTTGCCTTGAGCCAATGCTCACATTATCATCTGCCCATCCAGGGTCTTAGTGGGATCAACATTCTACATCGGCGACAGGATACTAGAATGTTGTTACCCAATCCTTTTGCCATATCTTTCCAACCAACTCAATGTACTTACCGCCCAATCTTGGGACTTAGCATCTGTTTAGCATACATTCATTCGAATGCAAATTAAGCATACTCACTGCTTTAACATCTGTTTTGCCATCTATTCATTGAGCCAAAGCTCGATATACTCACTGCCCAAGTATTTGGGACTTTGCCTTCACCTGTCATGTAATTCTTCGTAACAGCGTACAAGCATACAATTCATTTAGCCACGACAGTTTACATTCATGTGATTATTATCTTTCATTATCTTTCTAAATTCCATGCAAGGTGTTATTGAGCAATTCAACAAGAAACATAGCATACTATCCTTATTTTAAGCGTGAAGCTAAAGGATCTTTGAAGGGTTCAACACTACTCACATTCATAGGATGATTCCCGCCTCGATCGCATAGACTTCCAAGCGATTCTTCATATAATCCCAAGTCCAACAAGGCTTCATCGAACCAACCATTCATCATAAGGCATCTTGCGGGTCGGGGCACTACAATATATACCACCCAGAAAAAGTTTCGTCCTCGAAACTTAAAACAAAACTCATCCCCAAAACTTCAACCAACTTTTTATGAAACTTCTCAACGATCAACTTGCACCATTTACTATTTCTCTGCACTCTCTCGAATGATTTTCAAGTAATGTACCATCTCGTTACAGCATCCCAAATTGATTCAACATAGTTTACCATCTTTGATCTTTCCTCCGACACTCGTGCAAATTCTTAGCACATGATAATCCTCTCCGTGGCTTCGTTTGAATTCAGCATATCACTTAGTTGGAATCATACACATATTTTAGGCGTCCCCGAAATACATGCACTTCAGCCAAGTTCAGCGATAGAGAAGACGAACGAGCGACGGTGTACCTTCCTTTTCGAACATCAATAATTCTTTTCAAGCATCTCGTATAATCCTACTTTGTTTATTCCATATCTCAACCAACCAATAACGCAATAGATGTTGCCAATTCCAACTCGAGAAATTTTCCTCAACCGATCCAGAATTTCCAAAATATTCCGACTTAGATGTATTAAGTATTCCTTCCAAGTTCATTGTCATCCATGCCATCAAAGTTGATAAATCCTATAGCCACATTTTATTTTGATATCCGATTCTCATCGATCAAATCTTGTACTCATTATCGTTCGCATCCATACACTTTGTTTGTAACTCGTAACTTTCTCGATCACGATCCATCCATCAAATTGTATCATCATTCCAAATTGTATCACCATTCCACTCTAGCAACATTTCTCGTTGTACTCCAACATTTTCTCATATTGATCAAGCCAACATATTTATCCTCTCGCATAGGCAACTATCATATTCTAGCAACATTAATTCCGAGGGTCATTCCTATTCATATTCGCCGATCTCGGCTACATGTACTATCCAATTCCGTCATTATACTTATCCTCAATCTTGATCCGGTCAATGAAATTATTCCAACTATCTCAAAGCACTACCAACAATTTTTGCAGCTCAATATCAATCAAACAATCCAACCAGTTCTAACAATTTCCAATATTTCAACCAAGGCAACTCAATTTCCGAAACCAACATGATCCGTCATTCCATCCAACATTAAAATATCAAAATTTCCCAATTATCTATCCCATTCCGAAGCCTACCTTCCAACACATCTTACTCATTCTGACTAAACCCACGCAACATTAATAGGGACATCCTATGGTTTTCCAACAGTCAACTTAGCATACAGTCAAGTCTCTACGGTCAGCTAATCTAAGCTAACCCAGACATTCAGCTAACACATATGAGATGGATAGCTATCAGGGACATACTTATCTCTTATCTTAGAGGCAACCAATTCTTATCATAGGGACAACTCTATGGTCTGACCAACTTAGGGACATGGGACACCACCCCAATCTTATGAACTTATTCCCAACACGGACAACTGAAGAACATAGCCAACCAAATCTGAAACTTAAGTTACCAACAACATTCTAGGCAACCAACCGACAATCTAGACAACCAGCCGACAATCTAGGGTCAAGTCTTTCTACCCATACTCATACTCGGGTCATACCCAACGAAGCCTCATTCTAGACTTACCCGCAACCGACAAAAATCTATCCGACAATTCTATCCAACAATTCTTATGGGTCAATCCAAAGCTATCATATAAAACTCCTCAATCGAATATCCAACTTTCAATTTCCACTTGCATAGACATAGCATCACTTGTTCAATCCGACTTGCATCATCATATCGTACTCAAATTATCTATTCAATCGGGTCAACTATTTTGAGTCATCATCCGACATTGCTATTTCAATAGTTTATCACTTCTGATCTCTTTCCTACGGTCTCTTCGTGACATATTCGTTTCCCATATTTTTAGATCATCGATACGGTCCGTACACTTTTAACCAACAAAATAAGGCAACTACACGATCATATTTCTTCCGAGGCATCCCTTATAAATTTTCTAGCACAATTACGGTCATCTCTTAGCAATCCCCGTTAACCATCAATATTCGTTTTGCATCATCTCCTTGTGATTCCATAAGAAGATTTACTATTCATACACCGATCCAATCTCTATGGCACCAATCATCTAGCATACGCGTATCGGTCATCTTAGCGGATATAACATAACTCATTAGCTAAGTCATAATCCCATAATTCTATATTCCACCAAACTTGTTATTCATGCGACAACATCATCTACCGACGTGGTCTATTACATATCGCTGCACCTCAATATTTATTTGTATTCCAGCCATTCGACTCTCATAAGGGATATTTACTCTTTCATGCATCAAGGGACAAGTACTCATTCTCTATGCCTCAAAATAGTCAAGGGTCATAACTTGTTAATTCGGAACATCAATTTCTCTTAATCCCAACTGCACATCGTGCTAAGATCATCCATTCTTCAAGTCCATTCTCTAACTTTTCGGTCGTTGATGCAACTCTCTCTGCATCATCTAAATCATTTCCAACATCCTGATAAGCGTCTAACATTACCATCAATTCTATCGATATCCAACATGCAATTTCTTTCACTCAATTCCAACATCGTTCAATATTCGGTCCATAGTTATTCCCACAAAATCTTTCGATAGCAACACCACACTATTGTTACCAAGCCTACAATCCTTTTATCCAACTGATTCAAGTACTCGCTTGAATCTGAAACTCATTTCATTCCCAACCAAGTCATTCATTTCATATTCTCAATTCTCTTATTATCCAACATAATGCTAACCGACAAGGTCTAGCAATGGTTCACCCGAACACATCAAAATCTCGTAACGGGTTATCCGAACTTAATCATCAAGGGACATTCCTAGCCGTCATGTATCAATCGTAAGCTCAACTACAATTCGATACCACCCAATACCTTATAGGTAAAGCAATCACAAAGTCATAAACACAACAAGGGTCAAGGGACTATCTTATCACGACGAGGGTATATGTAATATACCATCCAGAGCTCAAGCCATTCTCAACACAATATTCCTTCGTATCAAACCAACGTCCAACATGGACAATCCATCCTGCAGTGGTTATGCTGACCACAAATATTGACTCAAGATTCTGTCGATTTCCATTCACTAAAATCCATGCACATTCTGTTCCAATATACCACACCATCACCCACGGTCGATTGCTGCATAACAATCGATTCAAAGAATCCCACACATAAGACATCCAGCATACATCACAAACTTACGCATCGCATCATTGTTATTCTTTTTGGTATCTTTTAGAAATTCAACAAAGCACACATATCACAGCCCACATATTTAGACTTATTGTATGGAACACCCAGTGAGAGGTTAGAATGATCAACGGACTTTCAGTCAAGGGAACAACATAAAATAGTTTTGGAAGCAACACAGAATAATCGCAGAAGTACTATGAATTATCATAGAGGCAACTTTGATTTCATCGCGGAAGCAACTTTGAGTATTCGTGGAAGCAACTTTGATTCACCGCGGAAGCAACTTTTGAATAATCGCGGAAGCAATCTTTGAATCATCGCGGAAGCAGCTTAGAATCATCTTAGTAGCAACATTGATTCGAAACAAATCGAATAGGAATCCAAGGACGTAAAGCCGTGCTCTGATACCATTATGTCACGCCCCGATCCCGGAGGATCGAAAACAAGCCACTGGACGTGATGTCGTACAAGTCTAGATTGCACTTGTACAAGGCAAAACCATTACAGTTCCTGGTAATTCTCAGAAAGCATCGATAAGGCAGCGGAACCAAGCAGATAAATTGAAGTCACACAATTTATGAAGAAATGTATCTCTTTATTGATATTCAAAATAGATTACAAGACTTGCAGCGGAATACAGAGTTTACAACTGAATACAAGACTTTTGAGTAGCCAACTGAATGTATACACTTGCCCTTTAGGCTACAAATGAATATACCGACTTCTTTACAATGACTTGCCAATTTGGCTACAATCTCACTGGTACATCTGAGTTCCACTGTTCCATATATTATATCCCGTATAGCAGAAGACATCGTCTTGAAAGAAGAGCTTCTGCACACCCATCCGATTCATCGATGCCAAGCACTGATTCACAGGATTTCCCCCAAGCAAACACCTGTAATATTGCCCACAACGTGGGTCAGTACATCATCAATGTACTGGCGAGCGGTGCTGGCCCAACTCACCTAAGAAGACAGCACTAAGTAATCATGTTACAGAACATTATTAATAGTTGTCTTTCTCGTTGCCTTAGGGTCAATTTCATGTTATAGCCGGCAAGAAGTAAAGCATGCAAATCTCATAGCCAATATAATTTAAAGCATGCAGTTATCACCCTTTGGTGATTCTTACCAACAGCCGACATCCTTCCCTGTATTTGAGTAATAACTTACTCTGCCTGCATAAGACATCATTAGCACCTGACCTATCTATATGAAGGTCACTGGCGACACGCCATCTTGGATCATCTTCTGGTGAACGGCTAACTCCAAATGGGGTGCAAATCCATAGGAGGTTTCCGAAACACCGTGCTACTACTTCAGCACCATAGGATTTCAGCGTCCTTTCAGTGGGCGGTAGCAAGCCCCCACTGCAAGTCCTGCAATCCCGATGTCAGTACATCGACACCATCCTTGTTCCCCCTAGGACGAACCGGGTTCCATGGCCCAGGAATACCGTTCGAGGAACGAAACCTTGTCGACAAGTTGTCCATGACCATGCAACTATATGCAACTTATCTAAGAAGAAAACATATAATGCATGTAAGGAAAACTAAGCAAAACCATCATTCTCATCCATCTTGCCATCTAGCCATCTTGCCTTGAGCCAATGCTCACATTATCATCTGCCCATCCAGGGTCTTAGTGGGATCAACATTCTACATCGACGACAGGATACTAGAATGTTGTTACCCAATCCTTTTGCCATATCTTTCCAACCAACTCAATGTACTTACCGCCCAATCTTGGGACTTAGCATCTGTTTAGCATACATTCATTCGAATGCAAATTAAGCATACTCACTGCTTTAACATCTGTTTTGCCATCTATTCATTGAGCCAAAGCTCGATATACTCACTGCCCAAGTATTTGGGACTTTGTCCTTCACCTGTCATGTAATTCTTCGCAACAGCGTACAAGCATACAATTCATTTAGCCACGACAGTTTACATTCATGTGATTATTATCTTTCATTATCTTTCCAAATTCCATACAAGGTGTTATTGAGCAATTCAACAAGAAACATAGCATACTATCCTTATTTTAAGCGTGAAGCTAAAGGATCTTTGAAGGGTTCAACACTACTCACATTCATAGGATAATTTCCGCCTCGATCGCATAGACTTCCAAGCGATTCTTCATATAATCCCAAGTCCAACAAGGCTTCATCGAACCAACCATTCATCATAAGGCATCTTGCGGGTCGGGACACTACAGTCATCACCTTCTTCGTCGAGCCGATTGACGAAATGTCGCATTGAGTTGTTGCCATCTCAGAAGAGGAGATAGTTTTCCCCAGCAGAGTCGCCAATTTGTTTTCCATAAATAAATTCCTTTATTTATTGTGTATCTGGAAAAATTACAACTGTAGGAATCTGATCTAGAAGACGATCACTTTATCCCTTGGACTATGCGAAGAAGAAAAGCTCTCAAAATTTTGACAGTAGATAACTATGTATCTGTATAATAAATGAGAAAAAGAACTCTATTTATAGAGTCAAAAATAATAACTGAAAAGATAACTGTCTTCACAGCCTGTGCTTAGTTGAAAATCACGCAGGATTTAACATACGCAAGGTTGTGAGCAGTTACTGGACATGGCCTGTAACTGTTGGACACATGGCAATCATGCATGAGTCGTGTGCAAGTTACAGGACACGCAGGCGAGAGATCAGTGGCATGGCTGCCACGTACTCCAATTTGATGAAATCCACGCAGACTTGTTGAAGACGAAATCCATGCAGACTCGGGGTAGAAAGCTTCAAAATCCACGCAAACTTGGGGCAGGAAACTTCAGGATCCACGCAGACTTGAGGAAAAAAGCTTCAAAATTCACGCAGACTTGAGGAAAAAAACTTCAGAATCCACGCAGATTTGAGAGAAAGCTCAAAATACACGCAGACTTGAGATAGGACTGCCAGCTGTCTTGATTCAGCGTGCCTCGACTGACACAAAATCTCTGACAGTGATTGCTTTTGTCAGTCGCATTAAATGACAAGAAGCTCTTTTGGTACGCCAACTTGACGAAGGTTGAGTCTTGCTGAAGAAGATTTCGAAAATCACGCAATAGACGGCTGTGATCTCTCGAATTCTATGCATACGTGGCATACGAAGAGATATTCTTCGACTGTTGTGCTGTCAGTTATAATTACTCTCTGACAAATGATGAGCTGTCTTCTCAGCGTGATTTATAAATATTGTCCTGATCAACTGAGCGTGACTTTTGACTCTGTTCTGATCAACTCAGCGTGACTGTCATTTTTAAAGGCCTACATGGATTACCACATAATGGTAGTCGTCTACCATTGCCTTGATTGAGACCATGTATAGTCTTCAAATCATAGCCCATGTTCTGGATAATCTTGATAGATTGTTGACTATACTTGTCAATTCGGATTCTTCCCTTGTCTTTATCCTTTAGCTCATCTGCCTGAGCAACATGGATATTTCTAGCCAGGCCAAACACAATTTGGTGCTTGTTTTTCTTATCAGACGGAACCACAAAATAAGATTCTTTGTGACGTCTAAAAGTTACGTAAGCTTGTGATGAAGCGGCCACAGGTAGAAGATAAGGAGAAGATGTTAGGAACCTTTGAGCATAAGGTCCAACATCTACATGAGGAGGAAAAGAATTTTCCTTATGATCGATGTATAAAGTTTCTTCTGGCTCAATGTCGCTTTTGTATGGATGACTTTGATTATCAGAAGATAAGGTCATCCTTTCAATAAATTTGACAGCCATATACTCGAAAAGGAAATTTTCATTGATATCAAAAGGTACAGAATGATCAATATTTACATCATTTACAATTTGACTGCTACGCTTCGGATTACTCATCAGTGGACCATTATCTGTCTTCTGCGTAGTTTTATCAAGATTGACAATCAATGGTGGTTCTGGGTCATTCGTACAAGAAGTACGCCCTTTGACCTTGATCATAAAAGGCTGAACTTGGCTCTTAGCAGGAATATTTGTTGATTCCTCAGATGAAATTTGAGTTCTTCCTTTAACCTTGATTATCAGAGGTTGATCATTGACAGATTGGGATTGGATTCGTCCCTTGACTATGATCTTCAAAGGTTGCTCCTCTGGCGGATCTTCATTAATAGATTAATCCTCGGTAGGTGATTGATCTTCGGCCATGTCTGATATCTCTTTCACATGCTCTTGTTTATAAAGCCTTGAATCAAAAAAATAGGCTTCGACACCCTTGAAGGGATTGATATCAGCAAACTCAGTCTTCACAACTCCTTGGGAATCTACATACTTGAAGCATTGGTGGAGAGTTGAAGGTACAATATTATGTTCATGAATCCACGGTCTCCCCAAAAGGAATTATAGGAGACGTCTGAGTTGATAACATAGAAAGTTACCATGGTTCGAAGATCACCAATCTGAATCTGCAGACGAATCTTCCCCAATGGCTTGCTCTTACCAGAGTTAAAACCGACTATCGTAGTACTAGTGTAAGTCAAATCACTAGTAGGGATCCTCAGGGGTCTTAGCCTACTCTGAAGAATTATGCTAATTGAGGATCCGGGATCAATGTAAATCCTATCAATTTCAGTGGATCCAATATACCCGGTGTAGCACAAAGGCCTGTCATGCTTGTTATGCTTCAACAGCATATCTTCTTGTGTAAAGGTGATGTTGGGAATTGCTTCCATCACACTATGATATTGTAGACATGACACTGGTATATTATCAGGAGTCTTGAGTTGAGCCAAGCATGAATCTGCTTGAAGTAAAGCTTCACTCAAAGTCTCTCTGCTTTCTCTGGAAAGGCGAAGCAACTCAAATATAGATAGTCTAGCCGGAGTATTGGCTAACAGAGCTAGAATATCAAATTTGTAAGGCTTCATCACTACCTCCTAACTGGAAGCAGACTTCAATGGGACGTCGAAGCGTACTGCTTTCTGTTTCCCCTTTTCAACCACAGAAGGTTTAGTAGGAACAGAAGAGGATTGAGTTGGTAGTGTCTCCACTACGTCTTCAGCTTCTTTGGAGGATCTCTCATGGTCTTTACGGTACTCTTTTCCAGATCTTGTACCAGCAAAAGATTCTTCTTCAGACTCAGGAGAAGGAAGTACCATATTACAGGATTTTAGTCTTCCCTTTCTTAACCTTCTTCTTGTGTGGATTGTTATGAGGAGCTTCAGAACCCAATCCAATAGTGGAATTTTGACTTTGAATCTGTAAAGGAAGTCGTATTCCTTTATCATAATTTAAACCTTCTGCCTTTTGAAAGTCATAACCCATCTTTTTTATGAGATGAACAGATTGCTGACTATACAAGTGAGTGGGCAGCGGACCTTTGACAGGTGTTTCAACAGAGAAAGAGGAAGAGGCAAGACCTTCTGTAACCTCAGAAGAATGAAGAATAGATGTCACTGTAGTTACGGGAGGAGAAGGATTCGGGATACGAGGAGAAATCCCTGTCAGAGCTTTTTTATAAGCAGCAAAAGCTTGTTGTGTCCGATATAAAGGAACACTATTCATGGCTAGCCACTGCTGATGAGTAAGCTTGAGCTTGGTAGGAGGAGCTAGACTTGGAGGACAGATGTTCAGTCCTTTCAGTCTATCTTCTAAAGGAAGGCCATCCCATAGGTGATCCGAGTCATTGGGATCTGGAATAACATGGGAAATCATGTTGCAGGTTCTGACTTTCTTACCCTTCTTGGATTTTGAAGTTTTATCTTCACTTTCCAACTCAGGCATTAAGTCAGGATGTACCCACATAATTTCACCATTCTTTAGTGTAAGCGGCAGTAATCCTGCATTTTCTTCTCTGGCAGGCGGAATATTCACGATCTTCATCGTCGCCTTCGGAATTGAAATAATTCCATCTGGGACTTACTGTGGAGGAAATCTCCGAACTGAAGAGAAACCATATTGGTCGTAACCGTATGGTCATCATTGGTTAAAGCAATAGCACCACCATTTATCAGCTCTTGGATTTTCTTTTTCAAGACATAGCAAGCACTGGTAGGATGATTAATGTATCTATGATAGATACAATATTTGGGATTATCAGTCAGATTTACCTCATTAGGCCTCTTTGGTTCTGGAATCTGAATTTTACCACTCTTCACCAGACATTGAAATATCCCTGGGATATCACTTTCGTCAAAAGAATATTCTTCCTTTGGCCTGGAAGATTCTTGATTGTTCGGCGTCGTTTTGTTCTTGGAAAGATTGACCATAAGAGTATATTTTCCCCTCACATTACGATTGCCAGGATTATTACTAGGATTACTTTTCTTCCCTTTATCTTCTGAAGTGAAAATCATCCCATGCTCTCGAGCCAACCTACCATTGGTCTCGGCAGAAACTGCTGCTATGATAAACGAAGCCCAATCTGAGAATTGGGAACCCGTAAAAACAGCGATGGATGGTCGCAGATTCATCTTGCATGTATCAATCAACGCTGAATCTGGCATACCAGGAGGCATCTTTAAAGTAGCCTGTCGGAAACGTTCGATGAACGTCCGAGTATCTTCTTTCTCCTTTTATTTGATTTCTATCAAGGAAGACATGTTCATGTCCATACATCCTTCATAGAAACGGGAGAGAAATATTGCCTTGAATTCGTCAAAAGATGAAATAGAATTATCGGGTAAACTACGATACCAGTCGTAAGCTGAACCTGTCAGACACCCGATGAACACTCGAGTGAGAAGAGCATCATTTTTCTGCAAGTGTACAGTCATAATATCAAAATAATTGATATATTGACTGGGAGATGCTTTTCCATCGAACAAAACCATAGATTGTGGCTTGAATTTTGGTGGAAATGGTACATCATTCCAATGAGGAGGATAAGGTTGCTTGATCCCTAACCTCTGGAGTTGATCTTTGTGCCTCAAAACTTCAAACTGTGCTTTGAGCTCACGTACTGCTTGAATGGCTTCACTGGTTTAGGGAAGCACATTTGATTGAATGGTTGTTGGATGTACCGTAACCCCGACTGGAGGTGGTACGTCTTCAGGAATGATGGGATCTGGAGATGCAAAATTCTGATTAACAGCCGGCTCTTGAGTATTCAAAGGTATTTCAGCCCCTTGACTATCTTGAGTTTGTGCTGCTACTGGTACTGGTGTTATTACCGTCGGCTGAGCAGTTTGCTGATTCAAAATTATCTGATGCATACTTTGCACCATGTTAAGCATATCTTTCAGTGATTGCTCAACAGCAGTGAGACGTTGTTCTGTATTAGCAGATGACGTCTCTAGTTCATCTCCAACAGCGTAGGATTCAACCTCTCATGAAGATACGGAAGGATTTGTATAGAAGTATGAATCCACACTATCGGTATCAGACTCAAAAGATTGAGTACCCCCAGCTTCTGAATCAGAAGTCTGCAATTGCCTTTGTCTTATTGATCGAGTATTCTGATATACTCCTTCAAAGGAATCAAGAAGTTTGTTGAACTGTTGTTGACCTGGAGTTTGGGACATGTTCCGTCTCGATCGTCGTCCTCTGTTAGTATGAGATGCCATGTTGACTGATGCATATGACAGCTCATCTTCTTGGTCTTCAGCTTGATGTTGAAGCGAATTAAAACTCAATCGATCAAAAACTGACCGTTTTGAAGCTGAACAACAACAATTGATCACAACCTGGTGATATTCACAATGATGTTTTTCTTGGGGGAGCATCACCGAAGATTGTGAATTCTTATGCTTTTGCATTAGCAATTCACGCAAGTCAGAAGGAGTGGAGGGAGTATTCTTTTTTATCACATTAGGGGTAGAAAAACATTTAGTACCCTATGTATAAAGAAGATTACTAGCA
>JANAVB010036419.1:19252026-19464526 GCA_029216955.1 Iris pallida | reverse complement strand
ATCAATCCTACTTGTGCAAGTTAAAAATATACGATTTATTATGTGAAGGCTAAGATGAGGCGAGTTCACCGAAACTATTCCACCTGAGCGAGCGGTCGTCTCGACCGAGCGATGTCTTCGAGCAGCCGTTGCAAGGCTAAGTCCGAACGCCGTTAGCGTTCCGATTCCTCCGATTGACTGAGCGGGACGGGGCACTACATCCCAGCCCCGCGCGTGCTCTCCCGCGCCCCCCTCAGCGGGGGCGTGTGCGACAGGAGAAGAGCAGTGGGGGAGGGGCTCTCCTTTTTAAATACTAGTCACGTTGACGTGCGTTGCACGTATAAAATAAATCAATAATAGTATTAATAAAGTATATAAAAAAATTAAATTAAATTATAATATATTAAATATAATTTGAATATGATTTGTTATGATTATTTTTTAAAATTATGGATATGTTTAATTAGATAATATTATGTAGTTAGTTTAAACATAATTATAATTTTAAATATATTCTAATATCGGGTGCTTATTAATTTTCTACGCGAGGAGAGAATGTTTGGTTATCCACACAGAAGATAAAAATGGTGGTTAATTTTTTTAAAACTAAAATGGTTGATGATATATACGACTTAGACGGCTCAATCTTAAACCGTTTTCAACCCTCTTTATAGTAGTAGAGATGGTGATAAATAACAAATGTTTTTTGTGTTTTTTTTTGAGGTATCGTTATCTTGTGGTTTTTAATATGGTAATAAATAACAAATATTTTTTTGTGAGATTTGAACCTTGTACAAAAAATAAATCATGTATCCAACAACCACTTGAGCTAATTCATCCCATGTAGACAAATAAATAAATGTTTAATATTGAAATACACACGAAATTTACTACACCATTAAATGGTGGAACGACCAATTTTAAATAAATTCCAACAAATTTTACTTTGGAGGAGCATGAACCAAACAATAGCAGTGAAACTAAACGAAGAGACAAAATACATAAACAAGGCCCGTACTGTTTGTGACATTGAAAACATTAACATGCTTTGAAATAAGATACATTGAGCAATTGTATATGCACCTTGATGATTGATAACCAAGGTCTCGTTTTCTATACCGTAATATAATTGTAATCAAAATGTAATAAAATAGAAATAATAATAATTTTTTTATTTGATCATATTGTGATTGCGATTACATTATAGTGAACCAAATGTCGACACATGTCTTGAGCAATTGTCGTGAATTGGGTAGGATTCACTGAGCACTTGAAACATGAATTGAATACGGCCAAGAAAGGGTTCTACGGAATTGGTAAATCATTATTGCAATTTCTGTTTATGTTTTGTCCGCGAGATACAACCGTATAACTCAATAAATTTGATTTGGAATTCATGTTGTAGTTGACATGATTTCTGAAAACAAGATAATATCTGGACGTCTAAGTTCATTAGAGCTGTCAAGTGAGTCGATTCGGGCCGGATTGAGTCAAACCGGCACGAAATTTGGATAGATTGGTTCGGGAACCGGAGTGAACCTTTTGGGCCCATGCACTGTAGCAGACCGGCTGAGCCGGACCAATGGGTGAAAAATTTCAGTCCAGTCCGACACGTAACACACGGTACGGTGTGCTTTGGATTGGACGTGGGCTGGACTGTACTTAGACTGATTAAAATAAAATCAAAGAATATAACAAAAACTATTTTCTACTATAAGTTGAAAATATATATTTTCCACCATATTTTGGTGATTAAATAGTTTATATCATACAAATAACAGTTTGACTTGGAAAATGGTTTTTCACTATATCTAGATAATTAGTTAGTCAACTTTCAGCTTCGAGCCGGATTGGACCTCGGACTTGGCTGGGATTCGGGTAGGATTGGATCCGACTTTGGGTCGGGTAAGGTCGGACCTGGACTTCAAGCCGGATCTCTCTTATAAGCCGAGACATAGGTCCATCATGCCTCAATTTACTGGACCGGACTAGCTCTGACCCAAGACTAATTGGTCCGGACCGACATATGGACCAATTTTTCGGTCCGGACTCATGTCGGACTGGACGGATCCGGCCCAACTGACAGTTGTAAAGTTGATGGACAGGATAGATACATACAACTAATCGAACTCAAATTCACTCACTAATATGGATGGATCCATCACATCTTAATAGTGCAGAACCCAAACCAAGAGTATTAACTTAAGGAAGAATGAGAACAACTTCAGATCCACGTTATTTTGCTTATGCGGAAAAACAGTGGATTACTTCAGATCCACGTTAATTTCTCCGAAGTCTCGTCAGACTTATCCTTGGGCCGGCGCTGGTTGCAACTCGTATCGCTCGCCAGTTTAGTCACGTTTGTTCTACTTCCAGCCGAACGATATCGAAGGAGCCTTCCCTTCATCATGAATAGGTTCCTCCATTCCTTCGACGCGTGGCTCGAAGCACAACAAATTGAAGGAAACCATCTCTTCTTCTCGCACAATTCCCTCTTCAACCGAATCTCTGAGAGCTGAAGCCAAGTCATCCTATACGCTGTAACTATCTCCTGCGAATGGGTTTCGCTAGCTATTCTCCGAATGACATGGGCTAGAGTCATGTGGCCTCCGGCCCTCCGGGGAGTATCTGACTTGAGAAATAATGCTGTGGAATCTTTATGAAATTGTTCAAGTATGAACCGAAACCGAATATATATATGGCTCGATGGTTGTTCTACCCGAGTGCAATGTGACCCAGTTCTTCCTTGGTACTCTCCGGCATCTATCTGGTTCGCGGAAAGGAAAGGAAATCAATTCTTTGTTTTTTTTTCTTTAGAAAATTACAAGTTTTATGGAAAAAATTTGGTATGAATTTTTTTTAAAAAAAAAAATTGAAAGAAAAAGTGAATGCTTGTGTAGATGGAAAAACTATTTGGCCTCCAAAATTATTAATGGACAAACCAAATATCCAAAGTCAAATTAAGCTATAAACTTGCAAAAGAAAAAGTGTGTGCTTGTAGTATTTTAAAAAAAAAAATACTTGTACTATTTTACAAAGGTTTTTTTTAGGGGCACTACCACTTTTACTAGGGGGCAGCCCTTACTTAGAGGGCAGCCCAGAAAGTGGAGATTTTACTAGGGGGCAGCCCACATTTTACTAGGGGGCAGCCCAACCCCCCAAACTCTCATTTCCTTCCCATTTCATAATTTTCTCTCTCTCCTCCAAAAGAAAAAGAAGAATAGCTCTCTCTCCCTCTCCCAAAACCCTAGAAAATTCTCCTCCACCACTCTAATCCTAATTCCTCCACCAAATTTCTTTCAAGAACACTCCTACATTCGACGAGATGACACGCAAGTCGAAGAAATTAGATTCTAGGTACGTTCTTCCCTAATTTCTTCTATAATTTTCTACATTCTATTTGAAACCCTAGAATAGTTTTAATTGTCTAAAAACTTTTGATAATTTAGGTTTAGAATGTCTTTAGGGTTTATGAATGGCATTTTCGAACACCACAAACCCACAATTTCTCTTCAAACCCTAACCCTAGAAAACGACAAACTAGCGAGTCGTTTGGCCCTGAGTACAGTAGGACTGCCAAGCATGTGGCAGTCCACATGTAAACAAGGACTGCCAGAGTCCTGGCAGTCCTCTTTCAATAGAGGACTGCCAGGACTGTGGCAGTCCTTGTTTACATGTGGACTGCCACATGCTTGGCAGTCCAATTGTACTCAGTTTTAGTTGTGGTCTGGGGGTGGGAGATAGGGGGTAACAGTTCTATTTTAGTTTGCATTATTTATTAACTATACGGTCGCACAATCCATTGTTCTATAGGGGTAACAGTCCTCCGGACGCACCAAAAAGAATACGTCCCACCGCGTCAAAGCGGAAGGAACGCGCGGAACGTCCTCTTGAGCGTCCGATTACAATTTCCGAACCGGAGCGCCAAGGTCGGTTTGGGACACGGAGACCCCCACCGGGATCACAAGCTCGGTCGAAACAACGAGCTCGTACTCCTTCTCTTTCTTCCAGTGATGACGACGACGTGCCAATTAGCCAACTCCTACCACCACGTCAAGGTGGTTCTGGTCCATCTGAGGAGGGCGGTCCTTCTGAGCCGCATGTCCGTCCGCCACGTCAAGGTGGTTCTGCTCCATCTGAGGAGGCCGGTCCTTCTGAGTCGCCGCCAGGTTGCTCAATGTTGGCTTCTTTTGAGAACCATATTGCATATGCAATATGGAAGAACCCGGTATGTACATTACTTTTGTAAGCTACCAGTTTAGTATATGATATCTATATGTATTTCATATTTTTTATGTTTTTATATGTTGTTTGATATACAGAGGACATATCGTATCATTAGGGCTGTGAGTCACGGGAAGAAAACCGTGTCTTGGCCGTTTAGAAGCTTATCGGAGGCCGTCCAGGTTAAAATCGTACCGAGCGGTTTGCATAATTTGGCAGATTATGCCTATAGGATAATGGATAGTGCCCTGATATCCGCCTTTGTGGAGAGATGGCACCCGGAGACCAACACGTTTCATCTCCCATGCGGGAGATGACCATTACACTTGACGACGTCTACCAGATACTGGAGCTACCAGTTACCGGTCGCGTCATGACCAAAGAACATTACAGAGATGAAAAATCCACAAAATCACTACAACAAAAAGACCTATTAATGACGCTCGACAAGGAGTATTAATGACGGCTGATACATAAGCGTTATTAAGTTAAAAAATACCTTTTTTTTATGACGGTTTGGGCTAATTCTGGGCTTTTTATAACGATTATAAAACAAAGCGTTATTAATAGTTTAGAGCGGTGGCAAACTTGTAATATTTTTTAACTTTAATTTTTGGCAAAATCCTTGCTGCACCCCGAGTTTCAACAAAAAATTTCCTCCACCAAAATCGTTCTGGTGGATTTTCTCCTTCTCCTCCTTTCTTCTCCCTCCTCTCCCCCAACTCCAAAACCCTAACTCTAGCTAGTTCAGCAACACCCTCCTCTCCTCCTCTTCTTCTCCTTCCTTTCCCCTAACTCCAAAACCCTAACCCTAGATCCCAAACCCTAAACCTAGTTAGAAAGGGATCCGACGATCTCTCTCTCTCCGTCTACGGGTTCGAGACCGACGACATGGTGTGGGGGAAGGTCAAGTCGCACCCATGGTGGCTGGGCCACATCTTCAACGAGGCCTTAGCGTCACAGTCGGTCCGGAGGACCAGGCGCGAGGACCACGTCCTCGTCGCGTTCTTCGGCGACAGTAGCTACGGCTGGTTCGACCCCTCGGAGCTCGTCCCCTTCGCCAAGGCCGTCGACGAGTCGCTCGACGAGTCCAGCCGCAGGGCCGCGCTTGGCCTTTCCTGCATGTGCAGGAACCCCTACAACTTCTACGCTTGACATCTTCCCACATCCCCATCTACTCGTAGGCACCAACTGTTTGAGGAAATCCTGTGCAGAACAGGAAACCTTAATCACTAACAGGTAATACTCACCTATTTAAATTCTTTCGTATTTGGTTGAAAGTGCAATGGGCACCAACTGTTTGAGGAAATCCTCCAAAAGAATGTAGTAGTAATGTTAAAGGGCAGTTAATAGGTTTTGTGTAAAAATAATAATAGAATTCTTTATATTAGATGTTGTTTTAATACCTAAGGGTTAATTGGTTTCAGTATGGGAGGATACCTAGCAGGTGTCTTCATTCTTTAGGAATCTAACATGGGTTTTAATGTTTCTTCGTGTGAGTTCATCTGCTCGTAGGCACCAGTCCTGTCAACATGTGTCAGGAATGCAGGTATATAGGGATTTCTATTTATACAATATTGGTACCAGGGTTTGGGGGTTCTGGGTCATAGTTCAGGTTGGTTAATGTGCAGATACAAAGAGCTGCACAACAGGGCACAAGAAAATTGATATGTGAACCCTGTGTGTGTTAATACAATAGTGTGCATTGATGGGCAGTCTTGCACAATTACAGGTAAGCAGCGCAAAGGCAGCAGTATCCAAGTACGGCAAAACTTACACGAAGAAGGGGGGTTCTGGACTAATGTCAAGGACCACTTTGGCGAATTCGTGAACAGTCCCATGGACCGGCACACAATTTGCCTCAAGAAGAAGATGCGCGGGGTCATTGACAAGTTCAAGAAGTCTGGCTCTGTAAGGCCCTGAAAACCTTTTATTATTACTGTTATTGTTCTGTAAAGAGTCATTCTTCCAACAAATTAGTTTCAATATTATTGATGAGAAAATTAATTAAGAAGTGTGTTTATCCAATCATGATAGTTTTCTATAATACATGAAACGCAATGTGTTCTCATGTGTTAAATCACGGAAAACAGGCATGGAAGTTGAAGCAGAACAAGCTGAGATTGAGAGACTGGAAGAACGTGTTTCAATCCTTCGAAAGGTATAGAGTTTGAAACTGTGTTGAGGTGAGGTGCATGAGTTTCATTCTTGTCATGAGTTTCCTTCACCTTGTTTGATGTCTGAATGGTTCATTTTATGTACTTAACTGTATAAATAGTGTATGAAATCCCTGCAAATATCTTTGTTTGCATTCACTACATTAAGTGGCCATTGATCCTATTTGGGAGAGACAATTATACTGAAGGACAGTTATTTGGGAGAATGATGAATGCTTTATAAAAGCTAAGAGGGTGCAGGGATCTTTGAGATTAGAAATGACAAGGAAGGACTGATACTAATCATATATTCCATCTAATTTTAATGTAGATGTTTTAATTTATAAATGTAATTTGGTAAATAAGTAATCATTTTATTCTGAGCAAGAGCTAATTCTAAAAGCTTAGTTTTTACACAACTTTCTTTAAGCTGATCCCAGAAGAATGTTTATTTATCTTTTTAAAGAACTTATTTTGACACCTTTTTCTAATATTAGATTTTAGCAATTAGTTAAATTTGTAAGTAATCAGCTCTTTGGATCTCACTCCACATGTTTGAGTGGTAGTTTTATTTCTTAGCTGTGCATCTCTGACAATTTATCCTCTTTTTAGTGAATTTCTTGATTATTTTATTTTCATATTTACTAAATATTCTTGTACTTATGCATAATACAGGCTCTCAAGAATCAAAGTGGTAATAAGAGAAAACAGCCTGCATCGTCCTCTGGCCCTGCCAATAGTTCAGGAACTGCAAACACTGTTGGACCCTCTCCAAACTCGGTGCCCTCAACTCCCTCCACGCACACACCTGGAGATGTGATGTCAGTGTCTTCACTTCAACAAAACTGTGTTGAAGCAGATCAAGCTGAGATTTTTTCCAAAAAGGGCACAACGTGACGCTGAGGTGCATGCAATCGCTGGTGAGGGTTCAGGCGAGAGTAAGGGATCAGAGGATGAGGCTCTCCTACGACGGCGCCGGCTACAGCAGCACCAAGTCGTCGCTCAGCTGCGACACTACTTCTCTTTGGGACTCCCGATATCTTCAAGAGATGGCAGAGAGAAGATCCATGGTCAGAATCTACTTAAGTAAATATTTCTAATAATTTGGTTAGCAAAAGAGAGATTTATTCCTATTTTTTGGGTACATTCTGTATTTTGATATTCAATGTAATGAAGATGTTGATATGTACTCTATTTTGAGAAATGTAATAAAGATGGTGATATATAATGTTAAGTTTTTGGAATGTAATATATACTGTGCAGTATAGAGCATTATAAATATGCTAATTTGAATAGTATAAAGTGTTATAAATGTGCTGCATTGAGCCTATACATATTATCTATTCATGACGTTTTAAAATTGTTCTGAAAAGTGCACTATATATTAACTATTCATAACGCTTTTATAGAAACTATTCATGACGGTTATTTTATGACGCTTTTAAAAAATATTTATAACACCCGTTTTCATAACGGTTGCTGTGAAAAAAAAGCGTCATGGTTCGTCATTAATGACGCTTTTTAGCCGTCATTAAAAGGGTTTTTTGTTGTAGTGAATGGTACTCGAAGATCGTCAAGTTTGTCTCAAGTAACCTTGGACTTGAGGAAACTAGTTTTACAACTCTCCCCGGCTTCAAGAAATCATATGGAATTCCTCTGTCATTTCTGGTGGAGCACTTCACGAATATGGAATTGGATGAGGATGATGATGAGTTGGTCGACACGGTGGCCCGTGCTTACATGATGTTCGTCCTAGGAACGGTGGGCATTTCGGACAAGTCCGGAACCTCGATACATGCGAGGTACATGCTCAATTTATTGTCCGTGGATGACTTCATTGATATATCGTGGGGTAGCGGTATTCTCGCCTATCTTTACTGCGAGCTCGGCATCGCATCCCGTGTCGGGACTAAGACAATTGTCGGATGCCAGACTCTGCTACATGTAAGAAAACTTCCAACAATTTAATCTCGTATACTTTATTTTGTTGTTTATATTTTGTGACTATTAACTTATAAATTGAATAGGCATGGATATACGAGCACTTTCCGATGCTCAGGCGGGGTGACATGAACCCAAACTATTTTGAACACCTTCCTAGAGTGGCTCGATGGAGGCCGGCCCAGGTGGAAACAAAAGATTGGCGAATACTGGCTTCCATTCGTGAAGTACTTGACAATTTGGTACCAGAAGAGGTAATAAATTGGGACTTATTTTTTTATGTTAAGTTTTTTTTGTTATTAACTGTTTTCCTACAGATATTTTGGGATCCATACCAGGATTTGCGCGAGGAGAGTCGTGCCATCCAACAAGTTTCTTTATTTCATGGCATGATCACATGCTATGATATCACGGAGCCGTACATGCCTGATCGTGTACTTCGGCAGTTTGGCTTCGTATAAAGTGTGCCGAAGCGCACACTACAGATGTTGGAACCTCCCCGCGTGTGATGCCCCAGAACCAGAATACTGGAGAGCGGGGACGAACATAGCCAGCTACGTATATTGAAATAGAATCCACCTCGGTATACGGTCACGGCTGTCTAGATATGAAGGTTTACTACAAGCCAACGGTCTCTTAAGGTCAAGCCTATTGTCTCAATCTCAAGCAAGTAATATAATTACAAGATGTTAGATCACCAAATATACAATAAAAGGCGTCCCAAATATTACATATTCAGCTGATCATGAAGCTAGTCATACAAAATGTGGGGACTAGCAAGAGTTAAGTCATACATGATCAACCCTAGGATTTGTTAATCATGTTACAGCCCGTAGGCAGACAGTAAGTAAAGATGCATCGAGCTAACAGGTGCTCATCGGCTAAACGCCTCAAAAGAATAAATTTACAATGTAGTGGGTGAAACAAAATGGAAAACCCACTCGTAGCCCGGGTTCCTTCTAGTCGCCACCATTGGGCTGGAAGTTCGGTAGATCCTCGGGTGCTGCTCCGAAATCTGGCCACACAAAACCAGCTGGATCAAACCCCAGAAAGAGCAAGTGCCACAAAGGAGGCCACGAAATAAGAACAAAAACCAGCATATCAGAACATAAGAAATAGAAGAAAAGTACAAGTAATAAAGAGTACAACAGGATAATAAACGACTAGGGACATGGAACCATTCCGGGAGCCAGATTACAATCCGTAAACCAAACAAGGACCGGGGTTGTAACTCTTCGCCTGAATAGTGTTGACACAAAGTCACAGTCAACCAAATATTGACTACATTGACTAAATAATGTCTGTATTAATTCAATACGACATACGACGTCTGCATTCCGTTCAAGACAGACGACAGCTCAGTCTCCGGTTCTCAGTGTGTTTTCGAGTCTGTATTTTATATTTTCATTGAGTCTAGACTTGTGTACTCTGAGTCATGCTGAGCTCTTGACACTTAGTCTACAGCCTACCAAAAATCCCAAGCTCCACTGAACCAAACACTGCCCAAAAATCCCCTTTGAACCACTCTGTGCTCTGGAGACAGAGTTCGGGCCGAACTCTGCCTCCACACAGAGTTCGGGCCGAACTCTGTCCCCTAGAAATCAGGAACCCTAATTTTAGGGTTAGCTGGTTGCTAGTTGTCCAACGGCCAAATATTTGAATTTTCCTACCCGAATTTTGGCCGAATTCTGCCTATAAAAATACTATAAATAGGGCATGAATTCTCTCATTCCAATCCATCCAATCTTCTCTTCTCTTCTCTCTTGTAGCTGAAATAAGCCATACCCTTCCCATCTACTAGCCACAAGCCTCCTAAGTCTCGAGTGCTTAGCATCTCTTAGTTAGGATTCTTGTGCAAGAGTCGAAGAAGTCGCTTGGACAATTCCAAGCAAATCGCCACTGCGATCCTCTGTTAGAAGTTGACGTGCTCTTCTGAAGTAAAGGCACGGTTGTAAACTACTATTTCACAAATAGTGGATTTGAATCCTGAGCTAGAGTTCTCAGGCCTGGACTAGTCCTCCACGAGGGAAACCAGGTTAAAATTGCTGTGTTTGCGTATGCTCTTTTGATCTCCTTTTATTTTCCGCACTTTACTCTGATTATTTATTATTGGTGAAAGAGTTATTTTAATTGGTCATTTTTCTATATATAATCTATTCACCCCCCTCTAGAGTTGCCGAACTGTTCTTCAATTGGTATCAGAGCTCTGTTCTCTTTATAAGGACTAACATCCTAAGAGCTGATCCATGGCAACCACACAATCCTTGATTTTCAATCATGGTGAAGGTCAGTCCACTCATAGGCCTCCCCTATTTGATGGAACTAACTATACATATTGGAAAACAAGGATGAGCTTCTATCTTAAGTCTCTAGACTTTGACCTGTGGACTGTCGTCACTGACGGTTACAAAAAGTCCGTCAGGATAGTTGTCGATGGTGACCTCATTGAGAAACTACACGACAAATATTCTGTCGAGGAGAAGAAACAGGCAAGTCTAGATGCTAGGGCTATTAATGCTTTATTCTGTGCTATAGACAGGAATGAATTCAACAGGGTCTCCACATGCACCACTGCTCATGAAGTATGGAGACTTCTAGAAGTGACGCATGAGGGAACCACACAAGTCAAGGAATCTAAAATAAGCCGTCTCACTCAAGAATACGAAGCCTTCAAGATAAAGCCAAATGAGACGATCACTCAAATGTTTACAAGATTCCTCGACATCATCAATCCTCTATCCTCGCTTGGTAAGCAGTACTCAAACCACGAGAAGATTCGTAAGTTACTCAGAGGGTTGCCAAAGATTTGGAACCCTAAGGTGACGGCCATCATAGAAGGAAACGATCTCACATCAATGTCAATGGAGACCTTGATGGGTAAGCTCATGACTCACGAGCTTGACCTCAAGGACTTCGAAGAGCCTGCTCCGAAGACCAGAGAGATCGCACTCAAAGCTCATCGACGAAGGGCTGATCACGATGAGACCGAAGATGATAACTCGGATGATGAAGACCAAGCTCTCATGGTTCGCAACTTCAGAAAATTCCTTCACTTCAATCGAAAGAAGAAGGATTCACAAGAAGATGATGAAGAAGAGCCAACCTATTACGGTTGCAAGAAGACTGGACATGTCCGAAAAGACTGCCCATTCTTGAAGAAGAGCAACCACTATGAGAAGCCATACAAAAAGAATTCATCAAAGAAATATGCCAACACAGGAATTTGGCATGAAAGTGAAGCAAGTGACTCCGAGGAAGAAAAAGGCTCTCCTCAAGATACAGCAAATGTGTGCCTAATGGCAACTTCCAACAAGGTATCTAACGAAACTCTAGATGACTTCTCTTTTGATGAACTTGGCGATGCTTTTACTGATTTACTCGATGATCACAAAAAGGTCATTGGTAAATACAAACATGCCAAGGACAAAATCAAAAGTCTGGAAGATGAGATACAAAGAATTTCTTTACTTCTTGATGATGTTAGAGACACGTCACCCACTGATGCCACTAATGAAGTATCTAAGCTTAAAATAAGCTTACATGATGCTGAAGCACGTATTGAGCAACAAGCTCAAGAAATCACTACTCTCAACACGTTGCTTGCTGAAGAAAAGAGTAGACACAAAATCTCCATGACTAAAATATATGGCTTGAATATTAAGGTTGATGAATTGCAAGCTGCTTCTAAGAGATTAGAAACCAAATTGGGTAAACAGGTGCTTCAACCTCAAACCCAATCACATGGGCACAACACCACTCATGCTAGTCAACCACGTCAATCTCATGCAGCACATAACCATGCATTTATATACACAAACTTTCACAAACCACGTGCACGTAAGAATAATTCTCATTCAGTACACAATCATCATGTTGCACAAAGACACAATCAACATCACCCCACACATAGGAATCATCATGCCATGCCATATAGACAAGATCATCATGCAATGCCATATAGACAAGATCATCATATGCCATATAGACAAAATCATCATGCCATGCCATATAGACAATATCAGCATGTCACACATCATAGACAATACCATCATGATATGCCTCATAGACACCATCACCATGCCACTCATTCTATGCATAATCATCATCACCATGCTAACTCTTCACATCATGTTCATCCTCATCCTGTTACTTACAGATATTACTCTCATGCTCCTAGTATAAATAAAAATGCTATCTGTACCTACTGTGGATCTCATGGACACATCTCACCACAGTGCAGAGTTAGAAGACTGGTAGATAAAAAGATATATGCTTGGTTTCCAAAGACTAACTTTTCAGGACCCTCAAGAACTCGGGTACCAAAGGTCACATCTACTCTTGATGTAGGTGGACCTTCCCTCTTCAACTGAAAGTAAGTGGATTCTCGATAGTGGATGCTCGCGGCATATGACGGGAGACGCAAATCTTTTTGCATCACTATCGATGAAGAGAGAAGGATATGTATCCTTCGGTAACAATCTCAAAGGACACATAATAGGTAATGGTATCATTGGTCATCCTCCTTCTCCTGTAATAAAGGATATCTGCCTAGTGACCGAGTTAAAACATAACCTGCTCAGCATTAGTCATCTTGCTGATCATGGATATGATATTAACTTTGGACAAAACAGTTGCTACATCTATAATAGGTCAACAGGAGACATTGCTTTTGAAGGAAAAAGAGAGGACAACATATATATTTTCTATCTTTCTATAAATACTAATAATGCAGGTAGATGTCTATATGCCCACAAAGACGAACGACTACTTTGGCACCAGCGTCTTGGTCATGCCAACATGGATGCTATAACCAGGCTGTCTACTAAGAAGCTAGTGAGAGGATTGCCTGATATCACAGTCAAAAAGGACACGGTATGTGTCGAATGTGAACTAAACAAGGCAACTAAATCCTCATTTCATTCCATCAACTCTGTAAGTACTACTAGACCCTTGCAACTACTTCATATGGATTTATTTGGTCCTAGTAGAATAGCTAGCCTTGGTGGCAAACTTTATGCATTTGTTATTGTTGATGATTTTTCGAGATTTACTTGGGTTTTCTTTCTCGCTAATAAGAGCGATGCTATTTCTATTTTCAAAGTTTTTGTAAAGAAAGTTCAAAACGAAAAAGGCTACATGATTACTCGAATCCGAAGTGATCATGGAGGCGAATTCGTAAATTATGATTTTGAAAATTTTTGTAATGCAAATGGTTTTGATCATGAATTTTCTTGTCCTAGAACTCCTCAACAAAATGGTGTTGTGGAGCGGAAGAATAGAACTCTCGGCGATATGGCCAGAGTCATGTTGAATAAATTTTCACTTCCGAAATACTTTTGGGCAGAAGCTGTCAGTACAGCATGCCATATTTTGAATAGGGTGCTGATTCGTCCCATTACGAAGAAAACACCCTATGAGCTTTGGTTTGGGAGAACCCCCAATGTTTCTTATTTTAAAGTTTTTGGTTGTAGATGTTTTATCCTTAACACCAAAGACAACTTAGGCAAATTTGATGCCAAAGCTGACGATGGTATCTTTCTTGGTTATGCCGCCAAGAGTAAGGGATATAGAGTTTTTAATAAACGCTCACTTATTGTGGAAGAGTCAACAAATGTGACTTTTGATAAAGATAACAGTGCAGTAAGTACTCTTGATGATGACGTTGAGCCATCAACTTCTACTCCAATGAATACTTCAACCGAAACTGATTCTCTGGAGGGTTTGCCTAAGAAATTCTCTTTCAAACCTTCTCATCCAGAAAATTTAGTAATAGGAGAAGTTTCACGTGGAGTAACTACTAGATCATCACTAAGAGACTCCGTTGCTAGCACTGCCTTCATTTCACAAGTAGAGCCTAAAAACATTTCTGAAGCCTTTAATGATGAATTTTGGATTTCTGCTATGCAAGAAGAACTCAACCAATTCGAGAGAAGCCAAGTATGGGAACTCGTTCCTAAACCGGTTAATCACTCGATAATTGGTACTAAATGGGTTTTTAGAAATAAAGTAAATGAAGATGGTTCAGTCACACGTAACAAAGCTCGTCTAGTAGCTCAAGAATACAACCAAGAGGAAGGTATCGACTACGATGAGACGTATGCTCCTGTTGCTAGACTAGAATCCATTCGGATGCTTTGTGCTTTTGCTAATTTTCAAAACTTTAAATTATTTCAAATGGATGTGAAAAGTGCTTTCTTGAATGGTTTTATTAAGGAGGAAGTTTATGTGAAACAACCTCCTGGCTTTGAAAATAACAAATTTCCCGACCACGTGTTCAAGCTAAAGAAAGCGCTTTATGGCCTCAAACAAGCCTCCAGAGCTTGGTATGAAAGGCTAAGTAGCTTCTTACTTGAGAAAGGTTTTTCAAAAGGGAAAATTGACACTACACTATTTATAAAATCTTTTAAAGACACTATTCTGTTGATTCAAATCTATGTTGATGATATTATTTTTGGGTCTACTGATGAAACTCTCTGTCAAGAATTTGCCAAGTGTATGCAGACGGAATTTGAGATGAGCATGATGGGAGAGCTCAACTACTTTCTTGGCCTGCAAGTGAAACAAATGGCTAATGGAACTTTCATCTGTCAATCGAAGTATACCAAGGACATGCTGAAGAAGTTCGATCTTGACAACGTCAAACCAATCAGCACTCCAATGGCTACTTCAACCAAACTCGAACCAGATGAGAGCGGCAAACCTGTTGATCAACGTAAGTATCGAGGTATGATAGGCAGCTTACTTTATTTAACTGCTAGTCGTCCCGATATCATGTTCAGTGTTTGCCTATGTGCGAGATATCAAGCTAATCCTAAAGAATCACACATGACTGCGGTTAAGCGTATCTTTCGATACCTTAAGGGTACGGTTACAGTGGGCCTATGGTATCCCAAGTCCACATCATTTGACCTTATTGGTTACTCTGATGTTGACTTCGCTGGATGCAAGGTCGACCGTAAAAGTACGAGCGGCACGTGTCATTTATTAGGAAAAGCTTTAGTCTCCTGGTTTAGCAAGAAGTAGAACTCTGTAGCACTATCCACAACAGAAGCTGAATACATAGCAGCTGGGCGTTGTTGTGCACAAATTCTGTGGATGAAGCAAACCCTTGAAGACTATAAGTTATCTTTCATGCATATTCCTATATTCTGTGACAACACTAGTGCCATTAATTTGACTAAGAACCCTGTCTGTCACTCACGCACTAAACACATTGAGATCAGACACCACTTTTTGCGTGATCATCAGCAAAATGGCACGATTAACTTAGAGTTTATTGACACTGATCATCAGCTAGCAGATTTCTTTACTAAGCCATTATCCGAAGAGCGCTTCAATTTCCTTTGTCGTGAACTCGGAATTTTGGATGAAGCAGTTATAAGTTGAGACTCACCTGCGTAAATATCGAGTATATTTTGATTCTTTTACGACAAATTTGGTATGGGTACAAGCCGAAAGGGTCCTTCTGAGAACAAGGCGTAAAAGCCTAAGCGACACGGTGCACTAGTCCTCAGGACTACCGCTAGCTGGGATCCGGCCCCTGCAGCTAACCCATGGCAAATTTAAAATATTGAATTACAATATATTTCCTTGTTTGTTATATGGTTTGTTTCGATTTAATATTGCCTAATTGATTTTTCTAAAGTTCATTCTGACTTTTGTATACCTCTCTATATACTTCAATGCATTCATCTTACTTTTATCCTCTCTTTTTTTCTTCAACACTTAACCATTTTTTTCTTCAGCTTGTTTTAAGTTCTGGACCACTAATCCAGAACTCGGGCCGAACTCTGCCCCTAACAGAGTTCGGGCCGAGTTCGGTCCCTATTGGTCCAGCGTCGGGATCAGCCTCTGCCGTTGGATCAGTTTAGATCATACGGTCAGAATTTCTTCCGACCAACGAAAACCCTCTCTTATATTTCGGGTTTTCATCTCTCTCCTTCACTATTACCTCCTTCCTCACCTCTCCAAACTCTTTACTTCAAACCCTAACCCTAGTTTTTGATCTAGAAGGCTCTATTACTTCTCAAAATCAAGGAAAAGGGGTTTCTCATCATTCTCTTCCACTGTTTGTTGTTGATTTCAGGTATATCCCCTTCTTTCTCTCCATTTCAAGTTCTCTATTTTCTTGCAAATGGCTCCTCGCTTGCCCAATCGTGGGAAAAGGACTCGAACTGAGGGAGCTTCCTCTTCGAATCCTTCTCCTCCAATTGAGCAAGTAGTTGAACAACAACCCATTCATCCGTTGTTCAACCCGCCTCGTCCCCATGATCCGAATACATATGACGAGCGATTATTTGTGTCGCTAGACGCGTCTAATGCATGATTTAGCGACTTTCGGACTCGTCCGGTGTTCGGGGGACATCCGATAAATTTTACAATCTTTTCTCAATATGAATCATTGTTTCGTGATCTATGTTTGGATGCGTTAGTTGCCTCAAACTTTGTCATTTACCGTAGCGCAATCCAAATGTTTTATTGCAATTTAACTTTCGATGCAACCCACATCTATTCCCGGGTTGCCGGTATTGACATTGCTTTCAATGATTCTGAGTTGGGGGATTTTCTTGATCTTTTTAATCTCGATGCTTGGGATAAACTTGTGGAAGCTTGTCAACTTCAATTTGTTGGCGATACTTCTCTTGAAGGTTTCAAGGAGGAATTATGTGCTCCTAACATAAGTCCTCGCAAACTTATGGCCAAGCACCTCAACCCATATTTCTATGAACTTCATCGAATCATTTTTAACACTATCTTGCCAAAAGCTGGCTCCACTGATGAAGTTACCTACTTTGAGATATCTGCTTTGTATCACCTTCATTATCGTATCCCCTTCAATCTTTCTAGGACAATGATGGACTGGATGATAAATTGTAGGAAGAAACCAAGAGCATTGGTTTATCCTTTATATCTTCCTATGGTTTTTCGTGCGTTCATTATTTCTATTCATGACTGTCAGTTCTTGCCTGCTCCTGCTTTCCTGTCCAAGGCACGACGTTCTCAGGCAGTCATCGCCTCTCCTGAGTCATCTGAGCAGTCTGCTGATGAGGAGCCTGACGCCCCTCCACTCGGTCAGGATGCACCACTTCCACCTGCCACTCTTGAGTCTATTCAGACTCTGCTCCGGGATCGTTTTACTCTTGAGGACGATCGCTGGACACAGCTGGACTATCGTACTACTCTGCAGATGAGTGCCCTCGAAAACTCTCTGCATGATATACGGTATTCCTTGTCTCGTCATCTGCACATTCCCATGGAGCGGGATCCTGAGCGCGCGGGCCATCGCATTGATAATCCATGGGTCATACGTTACATGGATCCGGATGCTGCATTTTTGGACCCCCGTCGCTCTTTCCCCGGTCCTTCAGATGCTCCAGGACCTTCTCGTGCTCCGTGATGGAGATTGGCTCGATCTGCTGCTGCTACTGATGATGATCTTAGTTTATGCTTTTTGATTTCAGTTATTTAGTTTATTATGGATTTATGTCCTTGATTTTATGTACTCAAAACTCTGGTTGTGTGTTTGACACTTGGTTTTGTGGATGACATTTTATGCTCATTATCATAGTTCTACTTTATGCTAGTGACTCATTTTGTTTAGTCATACACTGTTTCTTCTCTGCTTGGTATGGTTGCATCACTCTTCATTGTCTATACTGCAGTTTATATGATCTTTCATTCATATGCAGTATATATTGCTAACTGCCAAAAGGGGGAGAACTATGTATATTTTCGTATATCTGTTCTTGTTTTTGCTTTTGGGAGATATTATCTATCAGGCCACAGGTTCTATGCATTATTTACGGGGGAGAGCTATTGCTTCTAGCTCGGCACCGTTCACTGATTACGGGGGAGCTATGGGAGCTATCTTCTTTTAGCTCGGCATCGGTTATGGGGGAGCTGTATTACAATCAACTGTGTCCAGGTATGAATATTGAAATATACATATATTATTTTGTCAATTATCAATATGGGGGAGATTGTTGACACAAAGTCACAGTCAACCAAATATTGACTACATTGACTAAATAATGTCTGTATTAATTCAATACGACACACGACGTCTGCATTCCGTTCAAGACAGACGACAGCTCAGTCTCCGGTTCTCAGTGTGTTTTCGAGTCTGTATTTTATATTTTCATTGAGTCTAGACTTGTGTACTCTGAGTCATGCTGAGCTCTTGACACTTAGTCTACAGCCTACCAAAAATCCCAAGCTCCACTGAACCAAACACTGCCCAAAAATCCCCTTTGAACCACTCTGTGCTCTGGAGACAGAGTTCGGGCCGAACTCTGCCTCCACACAGAGTTCGGGCCGAACTCTGTCCCCTAGAAATCAGGAACCCTAATTTTAGGGTTAGCTGGTTGCTAGTTGTCCAACGGCCAAATATTTGAATTTTCCTACCCGAATTCTGGCCGAATTCTGCCTATAAAAACACTATAAATAGGGCATGAATTCTCTCATTCCAATCCATCCAATCTTCTCTTCTCTTCTCTCTTGTAGCTGAAATAAGCCATATCCTTCCCATCTACTAGCCACAAGCCTCCTAAGTCTCGAGTGCTCAGCATCTCTCAGTTAGGATTCTTGTGCAAGAGTCGAAGAAGTCGCTTGGACAATTCCAAGCAAATCGCCACTGCGATCCTCTGTTAGAAGTTGACGTGCTCTTCTGAAGTAAAGGCACGGTTGTAAACTACTATTTCACAAATAGTGGATTTGAATCCTGAGCTAGAGTTCTCAGGCCTGGACTAGTCCTCCACGAGGGAAACCAGGTTAAAATCGCTGTGTTTGCGTATGCTCTTTTGATCTCCTTTTATTTTCCGCACTTTACTCTGATTATTTATTATTGGTGAAAGAGTTATTTTAATTGGTCATTTTTCTATATATACTCTATTCACCCCCCTCTAGAGTTGCCAAACTGTTCTTCAAATAGCACTTGTCTCTACCCATTTATTGTAAGATAAGTAAATCAATCATGCTCAGGGGTACCAAGTACAGGGACTTAGACGAGACTTGGACCAGGCTAGACACCATCCATTCACAAGCGGCCAAGCAAATACTACGGCTTGCTACTGAACTAACTAGGGTTATCACAAGCCTAATTACTAACAAGATGCAAATGAGAAATTCCCAGTCCCAAGCCCTGCAGACTATCCAGTTATCCTTCCGCGGGTTGAGAGTATGGTTGGGTACATCGCCCTGGGGACGATATACCCTTAGGTGACTTAGAGAGTGCAACACATGACAGTGTGCTGGAAATGTGCCCTACTCGTCGGCAGGCTACAAGTCCATTTAAGCGCCCAGATAACGAGATCGCCTGTGACGGGAATTTCTCCATGTTCTAGTTCGATCTAACCATTAGCCTAATCCGATATAGCGCGAGTCCCTGTCCGTGGTACCCAGGGAGTCACGTCCTAGACATGATGCAAGACAAGACAAGTGGATTGCACAAAACAACAAGAAAGAACACCCACGGTGTCAGGGCAAGTCAATGTAAGACCAGTTATCAAGTTAAGTCAAGTCAAGTCAGGAGTGCGCCACGGCGGCCACTATCAAGATATCAAGTTACATGGGATTATTTACAGGTTGCAGGTTACAAGTTAAAAGCCACAAGTTACAAATGTACCACATCGAGTTACTGCCAAGATCAGAGAATGCTAGCCATAAATTGAAAACACAAAAAATCGTGTCAAGACGTGTCGGGTTAAGTCAAGTCGTGCTGTGAGCATCAAGATCTCAGAAAAACAAAATCAACAAGAGAGAAACCGAGGACCAAGGGAAACACCAAGGGTCAGGAAGGGAAGCCATGGCACAGGGTATGCCAGGCAAGGGGCTCGGGCAAGCGGCGCCAAGAGATGCGCTCGGGAACGGTCGTAGCGCGCCAAGGGGCGCGAGCGGGGTCAACAGGGACAACTGCGCGCGGGGCATGCGGGAGGCAAGACAGCCAGGCGCGCATGAGCGCAAGGCGGCAAGGCGCGCAGGGACGCGCGGGCCAGCAAGGCGCGCAGGGCGTGCTGTCCAACGAGGCGCGCAGGCCAGCGAGGCGCGCGGGGCGCGCAAACCAGAGAGGCGCGCGAGAGCGCGCAGGCCAGCGAGGCGCGCGGGACGCGCAGGAGAGCAGCCCGGCGCTAAACAGCGCGGCTGGGAGGGTCTTCTTCTTCCTCAAGCTGAGAGGAAGAACACTAATGGTCTCAAAACTTTGGAACTACACAACTTGGTCCATAAAATACGAAATCCAGAATTTCAAAAGTCTAACTTTTATAAAATTCGATTCTCTACAACATATGCGCCAAACACTACATGCGCCAGGAAGTTCAGACAAAAGTACTTGCACACAGCAAAACAAGAATAGAGACATTAAAAGAAATTTTTTTATTTCATATAAAAGTCTATTATATGTCTTAAAAAGGGCTGTACAAAGGAGAACTTCTACAAAAAAAAAAAGACCCTAAGTCTACAGTCAGGCGCAGCATCATCATGCGCTCTCAAGCGCAACCCACCATGCGCTCCCAGCCGGGCGCATCCCTTCAGCAGCTCAGTTATGTGCATCCTCAGTTATGTGCATCCCTTCAGCAGCTCAGTTATGTGCCACCCTTCCAGCCAGGCTCACCGCCGTCTAAATGCTTTGACTAATAAAGCATTTATTGGGCAGAACGAGGGTGGCAATCAACCCTCTAGCTGGAGGAGGAGCTCCCCAAACCGAGGAAGAGAAGGATCTGTACCTCTTCCCATATGACGGAGACGAGGCTCGTGCATTCCGATCTTTGGATGCAATAGGCACCTTCTGCCTGCCTCAGAAGCCCTTGACTCCGACTTTTAGATGTAACAGTCACCTTCAAGTGTATCAATGAAGACATTGCGTCGCATCTTCACCCTCGGGAACATCTCGTCAACAGAATGTGCTCGAGTAAACAAGTTCATTTCGGGAAGACATGAGAGAACGAGAAGCAAACTCTCTCCATGCCACTATTTATAGGCCGGGCAAATCAAACCCATGCGCCAAGTGGATGGCTCTCCGAATCCCGTGCAATGAATTTATATTAAATGGATGAACCTGACGCTTCGAATTCAGCCAAGTCAAAAACGGCTATTTAAAGTACTCGAAGAACATAACAGTCGCACCAAAAGACGTGTCAAACGGAGTGGATGCGCCGGCCAGACCGCGTATCACACAAACGCGCCCCTCAGCACCAAGCGCTTCACAAGCATGCGCCCCCATGCGGCCCCATGCGCCTAGTGGGACGCCGATCGATGTGCCCACTCCAACAGTCCATCACCTGTCAAAGAACATTAAATGCTGAAGTCTGACAGAGTTGGCAGCACGTTAAAACGAAGCGTCGCCAACGTCAGCATCATCATTACTTTCCTCCGGCGGTTACAAGCCACGTGGCCGCCCAACCATCTCGCATGCGCCTTCGCAGCCATGCGCCCAAAGTTCTGTATGCGCCTCAAAAGCCATGCGTCTCAGACTTTCTCTCTGATCCATAAAGACAGAAGAAAAGTCACTACTGAAGCTCTGCATGCGCCTCAAAAGCCATGCGTCCCAGACTTCTCTCTGATCCCAAAAGACAGAAGTAAAGTCACTACTGAAGCTTCGTATGCGCCTCAAAAGCCATGCGCCCTGAATGGTTCGCAACTCCCAAAGGTTACGAGCCAAAGTCTCCTCATGCGCCCAATCCCAGACGCATCTTACCAGATCATTCCCCACCAAATCCGAGATCTCTGAGCCATGGGCCGATGACACGTGTCCTTTGACTCGATTCATCCAAGATCTTAGCAACAGAAAAATCCCCTTCTCTGCTACGTGCCGGCCCACAACAGCAGTATGAAGGATTCAACCCCTCAATCAAGGCGCATCGTCCATGCGCCTCCATCAGCAATCATCACATGGCATCCCCGCGTCCAGGCGCATCCTACATATACATGCATGAGCAGCCAGCCTGCAGACTATATAAATAGAGGGATCATTTCCTTCTTCCATACCTACACACACACAGAGACAAACATTCGTAGACAGACAGAGACATCGTACAACCAGAGAGGCAGATACAGACACTCAACGTCTTCCTCCTCTCAGCAAGCTCCGGCACCCAGAGCAATCCAAACCTTCAGAGAACTGATAACCGTCGTCAGATCGTCAACGGAGTCAACGTATTACCACTCGCTCCATCGACACAAGGGACCCAGATAAACAAAAGTGTACTCCTAGGACTACGTCTAAGTCCTATATTGTAACACTGTTCTGTTTGTATTGAAATTTACAATCAAAAGATTTTAATGGCAAACAGGGATATCGCGATCGGATGTCGTCCTCACGCTCCTACGTTGACTCACCTAGAGAGTGATGACCCCAAGCAACATGGACTAAGCTAATAGTCTTGTTCTTGAGTATCTTTTCTCTCCGGTCCAATATAGACACGGGCCTTTCCTCATACGAAAGGTTGGTACCAACAACCAATTCCGAATGGTCCAGGATATGGCTCGGGTCCGGGATGTACCGTCGTAATTGGGACACATGGAATACATCATGTACCTCTCTTAGCGACGGCAGAAGAGCGAGACAATAGGACATATTTTCTACTCGCTTTAGGATATCGAACGGCCCTATATACCTAGGACTAAGCTTTCCCCGTACGCCAAAGCGAATGACACCACGATTAGGCGAGATCTTAAGGAATACATGGTCGCCGATAGCAAACTCTAAGGGACGTCGATGAGTATCGGTCCAATGGCGCTGGCGATCTTGGGCCACTCGAAGACGATCTCTGATTCTTCTGACCACTTCAACTGTCTGGGCAATCATTTCTGGACCAAGCATCTGCCTCTCTTCAACATCATCCCATGCTAGCGGGAATATGCACTTCCTACCATACAGTGCCTCGAACAGGACCATCTGAATACTGGCCTGGAAACTATTGTTGTACGAGAATTCTACCAGGTGCAGGTGATCCTTTCATGATCCACCGAAGTCAAGGGTACAAGACCTCAATATATCTTCAAGTGTCTGGATTGTGCGTTCTGACTGGCCATCTGTCTGCGGATGATAAGCTGAGCTAAACTGACGGTGAGTTCCCAAACTCTCTTGCAGGCTGCGCCAATAGTGTGACATAAACCTTGAATCTCGGTCCGAGATGATACCGACGGGCACACCGTGAAGCCTGACAATCTGCCTGAGGTACATCTCTGACAACTGGTCCGTAGACTGCCCAATTCTGAATGGGAGAAAATGAGCCACCTTCGTGAGCCTGTCAACTATAACCCAAATACCATCTCTACCACCTGGGGATCTAGGCAATCCAGTCACAAAATCCATGGTCACATGCTCCCACTTCCACTCTGAAATCGACAAGGGCTGAAGAAGTCCAGCGGACCTCTGATGTTCAGCTTTAACTTGCTGGCAAACCAAACACTGAGAGACAAACCAGGCTATCTCCCTCTTCATGCCATTCCACCAAAAATACTGACGTATATCTCTATACATCTTCGTACCACCGGGATGAATAGAATACTGTGAACTGTGAGCTTCTGCCATGACCTCCTGTCTGATACCTCCACTGGGTAAACAAAGACGAGTGCCGTACCAAAGTGTACCATCTTCATGAATGCACAACTCTGGCCTTCTTCCTGCCTCATACTCTGCTCTGAGTCGCTGAATCTTGGAATCTGTAGTTTGCGCCATCCGGATCCTCTCAACTATGCTGGACTGAACTTGTAGGCTGGCCATCAACGCCACGTTGGTAGGAAGAACCACTTCAATTCCCATATTCTGAAGATCTGCCAATAATTCTGGTTGCGCCGTTAGAAAGTAAACTCCGGCTCTCCTGCTCAATGCATCTGCTACAACGTTGGCCTTTCCTAGGTGATACTGCAAATCCACATCATAGTCTACCAGTAGCTCGAGCCATCTTCTCTGCCGCATGTTAAGGTCCTTCTGGGTGAAAACATACTTCAGGCTCTTATGATCAGTAAATATCTCCACTCTATCTCCGTACAAGTAGTGCCGTCAAAGCTTAAGTACAAACACTACTGCTGCCAGTTCCAAGTCGTGGGTCGGGTAATTCTTCTCATGATCACGAAGTTGACGTGATGCATAAGATATTACCTTCCCATGCTGCATTAAGACATACCCCAATCCTCTGCCTGAAGCATCGCAATAAACTGTGAATCCTCCGGTCCCATCTGGAAGTGTGAGAATGGGAACCGTTATCAAACCTCGCTTCAACTTCTCAAATAATTCTTGGCACTCTGCTGTCCAAGTAAATTGCACATCCTTGCGGGTCAACTGGGTCATCGGTGCCGAAATCCTTGTAAAATCTGAAACGAATCGTCGGTAGTAGCCGGCCAATCCAAGGAAGCTGCGAACCTCTGCCGCTGAACTAGGTACTGGCTATGACTCGATAGCCACAATCTTCTGGGGATCCACTTCTACTCCTCCTCGAGTAATGATGTGACCCAAGTACGAAATGCGATCGAGCCAGAACTCGCATTTACAGAACTTGGCGTACAATTGATGCTCTCTAAGCGTCTGAAGGACGGTTCTGAGATGCTGCTCATGCTCTGCCTCGCTCTTGCTGTAGACCAGGATATCATCTAGGAACACGATCACGAACTGATCCAAGTAAGGCATAAAAATGCGATTCATGAGGTCCATGAATACGGCTGGCGCATTAGTTGCTCCGAAGGGCATAACAAGAAACTCCCAATGCCCATACCTAGATCGGAAAGCTGTCTTCGGGATGTCCTGCTCTTTGACTCTGATCTGGTGGTATCCTGACCGTAAGTCTATCTTCGAGAACACTGAAGCCCCCTTGAGTTGATCAAACAAGTCATCTATCCTCGGGAGAGGATATCTGTTCTTGATTGTCACTGAGTTCAAGGTACGATAATCTACACATAACCTGGACGTACTATCCTTCTTTTTCATAAGAAGCATCGGGGCTCCCCAAGGCGATCCACTTGCACGAATGAATCCCTTGGTCCTGAGTTCTTCAATCATCTTATACAAAATCTTCAACTCTGAAGGCGCCATCCTGTAGACTCGCTCTGATACCGGTGCCGTCCCGGGGATCAAGTCTATAGTGAACTCAATCTCCCGTTCTGGCGACATCCCTAGAAGTTCTTCTGGAAAGACATCTGGAAACTCTTCAACTATCCTGGGTAACTGCACTGCTGCTACTGCCATCCGCAATACTGGGGAAGATGGCTCCACTGCGCCTCTGGAAAATGAAAACTCTGGCTCGCCTGGAATACTAAAGACAACCCTGCCAATATGGCAGTCTATCCTAGCATACTGGTTCCTCAACCAATCCATGCCTAAGACTACATCATAGTCTGCCATAGGGAACTCTATGAATCTAGCGGGGCACTCTCTACCGCTAACTACGATCCGACACGAGAAAAATATTCGACATACTCCCACAAGACCATTACCAGTAAGTATATTGAGCCTTACTGATAATGACTCAGGCTCCAATCCTATCCGTGTTGTGAATCGCACAGACATGAATGAATGCGATACACCAGAATCAAATAATACCGATGCTGGAGAGGAGTTGACGAGAATAGTACCTGCCACTACCTCACCTGGTGCAACTTCTTCTTCCATAGTCATCATCATGGCCTGACCTTGTCCTCTAGCTGCGGGTCTCCTCTGCTGGAAACCTCTCTGCCTACTCTGTACTTGAGCATGGGTGTACTGCTATTGGTTCTGCTGATGAAATGCCCGGGCCTGAGGCAACAAGGGCCTCGGGTACTGCTGCTGCTGTATAGGTGCTGGTCCCCTAACCGATGGACTGGTTAGGTTGGAAGAGGACGAACTACCCCTATTCGGACAGGCTCCTATCTTGTGATCTGTCGCTCCACAAGCCAGGCACAATCCCTGTGCCCTACGACAATCCGCCACTACATGGCCTGGCTTCCCGCAATGTGAACATCCCATTGCGGAGGTCTGCTTCTGCTTCTACTGCTGCGGGTACGTCGGGGTCGAATGCTGAACCGACGTCACTGAGGCCGCCCGCCTCGGAGTTCCAATGGTCAAACCTCTTGCTGCCGGGGCTGGAGCTGATGATTGGTGCATCTGATTGTGGGACCGCTTCCTACCTCCGGTCCTATCCACGATTCTCTGGGAGGTGTACTCGTGCCTCCTAGCTGCCCTTAATACCGCATCGAACGTCTGGTGCTCGAACTGCTCAACTGCCAACAAGATCTCCAAATGCAGTCCCTGCTGGAACCGCTGGGCCCTATCAAACTCGGTCGCCACCAAGGTGGGGGCAAATCTACTGAGTCTAGAAAACTCAGATGCATAACCGTCGACCATTCTGCCTCCTTGCTTCAAGTTGGTAAATCTCGTCTGTAGGTCGTACCGAACTACAGCATCAAAATACTTCATCTGGAATCTTTCTCTAAACACCGCCCAAGTAACCGGCGCTGCTAATCCCACGGCCTGCGCCGCCCACCAACTGCGAGCCAAGTCCAGCCACTGTAGGCGTACCACCGTCATCTTCTCATTCTCAGGTGTCCTAGCTGCTTCCAGAACCACCTCGGTATCCTGAAGCCAAGCGTCCGCGGCAATCGCATCTTCGCTGTCGTCGAAGAATGAAGGGTTCAAGCGCTTGAAGCTGTTGGCCGCGCTGTTTCCTGGATGACCGCCCCTGGTCAAAGCATCTGCCACTACCTGGTGCAAGGCGTCTCCTCTACGATCCTGGGAAGCTATCAAGGTCCTGATGAGACCTACCAAGGTGCCATCGTCAGGCTCTGCAGGCTGGACGGGCCGAACTGGGGGCTCTCCTCCGGGAGGTATAACTCTAGAGGCTACTCCGGAATGCTGGGCTTAATCTCCGGGTTGCTGGTCCACGGGAAGTGCTCCACATTGCTGATCGACGGGGTCAGGTACAGTGCCGCTGAAGAAGATGACACAGGGAAACAATAAGGAAGGACCATGACAGATCAATGATACAAGCACATGATCAGGGCAAGAATCCAGAGATTCAGAGGATATGAACGGAGATCAAAGACGAGTACTAATTGAGACATCTATCCGGTAAACCCTCACATATCTTGAATGCCAAGACCTGCATGGGCCACCACTTAAACTATGTGACGCCCCAGAACCAGAATACTGGAGAGCGGGGGCGAACATAGCCAGCTACGTATATTGAAATGGAATCCACCTCGGTATACGGTCACGGCTGTCTAGATATGAGAGTTTACTACAAGCCAACGGTCTCTTAAGGTCATGCCTATTGTCTCAATCTCAAGCAAGTAATATAATTATAAGATGTTAGATCACCAAATATACAATAAAAGGCGTCCCAAATATTACATATTCAGCTGATCATGAAGCTAGTCATACAAAATGTGGGGACTAGCAAGAGTTAAGTCATACATGATCAACCCTAGGATTTGTTAATCATGTTACATCCCGTAGGCAGACAGTAAGTAAAGATGCATCGAGCTAACAGGTGCTCGTCGGCTAAACGCCTCAAAAGAATAAATTTATAATGTAGTGGATAAAACAAAATGGAAAATCCACTCGTAGCCTGGGTTCCTTCTAGTCGCCACCATTGGGCTGGAAGTTCGATAGATCCTCGGGTGCTACTCCAAAATCTGGCCACACAAAACCAGCTGGATCAAACCCCAGAAAGAGCAAGTGCCACAAAGGAGGCCACGAAATAAGAACAAAAGCCAGCATATCAGAACATAAAAAATAGAAAAAAGTACAAGTAATAAAGAGTACAACAGGACAATAAACGACTAGGGACATGGAACCATTCCGTGAGCCAGATTACAACCTGTAAACCAAACAAGGACCGGGGTTGTAATCCTTCACCTGAATAGCACTTGTCTCTACCCATTTATTGTAAGATAAGTAAATAAATCATGCTCAGGGGTACCAAGTACAGGGACTTAGACGAGACTTGGACCAGGCTAGACACCATCCATTCACAAGCGGCCAAGCAAATACTACGGCTTGCTACTTAACTAACTAGGGTTATCACAAGCCTAATTACTAACAAGATGCAAATGAGAAATTCCCAGTCCCAAGCCCAGCAGACTATCCAGTTATCCTTTCGCGGGTTGAGAGTATGGTTGGGTACATTGCCCTGGGGACGATATACCCTTAGGTGACTTGAGAGTGCAACACATGACAGTGTGCTGGAAATGTGCCCTACTCGTCGGCAGGCTGCAAGTCCATTTAAGCGCCCAGATAACGAGATCGCCTGTGACGAGAATTTCTCCATGTTCTAGTTCGATCAAACCATTAGCCTAATCCGATATAGCGTGAATTCCTGTCCGTGGTACCCAGGGAGTCACGTCCTAGACATGATGCAAGACAAGACAAATGGATTGCATAAAACAACAAGAAAGAACACCCACGGTGTCAGGGCAAGTCAATGTAAGACCAGTTATCAAGTTAAGTCAAGTCAAGTCAGGAGTGCGCCACGGCAGCCACTATTAAGATATCAAGTTACAGGGGATTATTTACAGGTTGCAGGTTACAAGTTAAAAGCCACAAGTTACAAATGTACCACATCGAGTTACTGCCAAGATCATAGAATGCTAGCCATAAATTAAAAACACAGAAAATCGTATCAAGGCGTGTCGGGTTAAGTCAAGTCGTGCTGTGAGCATCAAGATCTCAGAAAAACAAAATCAGCAAGAGAGAAACCGAGGACCAAGGGAAACACCAAGGGTCAGGAAGGAAAGCCATGGCATAGGGTGTGCCAGGCAAGGGGCTCGGGCAAGCGGCGCCAAGAGATGCGCTCGGGAACGGTCGTAGCGCGCTAAGGGGCGCGAGCGGGGTCAACAGGGACAACTGCGCGCGGGGCATGCTGGGGGCAAGACAGCCAGGCGCACAGGAGCGCAAGGCGGCAAGGCGCACAGGGGCGCGCGGGCCAGCAAGACGCGCCGGGGCGCACGGGTCAGCGAGGCGCGCGGGGGAGCGCAAGACAGCGAGGCGCGCGGGGCGCGCAGGCCAGCGAGGCGCGCGGGGGCGCGCAGGCCAGCGAGGCGCGCGGGGGCGTGCAGGCCAGCGAGGCGCGCGGGGCGCGCAGGCCAGCGAGGCGCGCAGGGAAGCGTAGGCCAGCGAGGCACGCAGGGCGCGCAGGCCAGCGAGGCGCACGAGATGCGCATGCCAGCAAGGAGCGCGGGACGTACAGGAGAGGACTACATGTCGTACTACCGGCGGGTCGGACATCCTAAGTTGTTGAACCCTACAAATCCGGGTCCCGAGGCCGTAGTAGCTGTTGGAAATCTTTCTTTGAAAAACATCTTGTATGCTTCATTGGTGAAGATGGTGAGTTCCGCATTAGTAATTAGTTTGAGATTTTCATGTTTGTATACTAAATTCAATTATACTTTCATTTACAGTCTAGAAGGGCGAAGGAACTAGCCAAGACACTTCGGAGCGCTTGCCAAAGTGACACTAGTGTCTTGGTCGACACTAGTGCCTTGTGTAGCTCCCCTTTCCGACTAATTTAAAATATTTTATTAGTATTTATTTTATTTAAATGGTATTTTAATGGTGGCACGATTATTGGTGGGCCAATTACGGAGGAGTGCATTGTGTCACTCAAAACTCTACAATTATTGGTTATTATATTTTGTTATTATTGTTATTTATTATTATTATTAGTATCTTTTTATAATTTTGCACTGTTATTAATATATTGTTCTTAAGATATATCATTAATATTCATCTATTTTCGATAATTCAGTATCAAATGAAGTATACATATATCTATATGTAGATATAAACTTGCCTTTCAATTTATAGATAATAGGAATATTGGTAATTATATTATTTATTTAAATTATTTTAGGTTTTGTGATTTTAGGTATATATATATATATATATATATAAAATATATATATATATATATATATATATATATATATATATATATATATATATATATATATATATAAAATTGTATAATAGAATATGTATGGGATATACTTATACAATTGTGTAATAACAAATAAGTAGAATAGTAGCAACAACACTAAGCCAAGAGCCACCCCCACCCAAAGATTTCCCGGGCCCATGGGAATTCAACCAGCAAACCCGAATGCAACAGTGGACCCCAACCTCACAATCAAATGAACCCAGCCAAACCGAGAAGTATTCGAACACATAATATACGGGTATATATAGGTCCAGAACGACGCGAGAAAACGAGATCGAGAAATTGACCCAAACCCTAAACACAGCACACGCACCCCCGCCTTGACCTCCAGGCGGTGCGCGCCACCGCCGGGGAGGCGCCGGTCGGCCACCGCGGCCGACAGTGCGCGAACAGGGGCGCTCATAGCAACCGCGGCAGTTGCTTTTCGCAGTAAAGGTACCACTTTGCGAATCAAATTTCTTCACGTATACTTCTTTGTTTTTGATTCCGTAAATTTCTAGGGCTAGCCCATATAACCATCTAGGGACCCATCCAGATGGTTTGTTTAGAGTCGATCCAGATTCGACTCGAAGTCGACGAAAAACCTTGTCTCAAAACAGAGTACGGGACAGTCCCGACCCTAAATTGGAAGTCGATTCCCTGCCAATCGACCGACAGTTTCGAAATTCTGTCTAAATAGGGTTTTAGACAACCTATAGGACTTGAAGACCCTTTTGGTAGTTTCTGATTTCGTCTAATATGTCTCGAGAAAACAATTGCTAAAAATCGAGAAAAACCTATGAAAACAGTTTTCGAAAATTAGAAAATTCCTCCACACGACGTGCGTCCCGTCAATCCGGACGACGTGGTCACGAACCGAAAGTGTCGAAAGCTGCGTAACGGTTTCGTGGTCGTGTGGGCTTTGGCAGAATTCAAATTGGTCGCGTGTGCACGACGAATTTGATGCGTATCCGTCGAAATTCACCGTATCGTGCACTTTGCAAATTCTCCAATTACTTTGTGCACGATCGTCAGATCAAGACGAAACTTGCATCAACAGGACCGTATCATTTTTTTGGTCCTGTATGCCAAGTTTGGTCCGATTCTGAGACAGTTGATAAAATTACCGTTTTGTGGGCCCCACGGTCCCACTCAACGGGCGATTTTGTGCATGGCCCGCCGAAATCCAACTTTGGACATACGGTTGGGTTTGTATCAGAAAATTGGATCCGTAGACATATAGTTTGACGACTTTAGAGACCATTGACTCTGGCACATTTTTCGGTGCAAAGCGGGTCCAACGGCTGACATCGTTTTGGCCCGAAATTACCGTTTTGCCCCTGTGTCCAGAATTGGACTTAAGAACAGGCAATCCTAGCTAATTTGACTATTCTAAGATTATTGGTAATGTCTATTTCAGCATCTGGAGACGTTTGTACGGGTTTTGACTTTTGTGGCACACTGATTGGTTTGGATTGTCGGTTTCACCAGCAAAGGACCACAGGCGAGTACAGTTTATTGTCTGCATTTCGATATTAATTTTTACTATATTTCATTGATTAGTCATTGGTTATGTGATTTTTATACTCTATTATAAATTGTTGAGTCGGAAATGAGAAGTACCAACGATGTGTGATATGACCTTAGACAGTGTAGACAGTGATTTATTATTGCAAAGTAGACAGTATAGACAGTGATTTAGTATTGCAAAGTAGACATAGACAGTGATTTATTTATTGCAAAGTAGACAGTGTAGACCGCGATTATTATTGCATTTAAACTGTGTAGATCATGATTATTAATTTGTAGACAATGTTTCTTTATTTCAATATTTGCTGTAGACAGTGTAACTTTAGACAGTGTAGACAGTATCGCATAATTGTCCCAAGATCGATCACATATCAAAGGTACTTCTAGCAGTTGGGGAAAGTATTTTGTGTCTATTTATTGCTATTGGTTTTCTGTATTTACTGTTTATTTTCAAAACTCATGATTGATGCCTAACATTTGTTTTATAGTCATTTTTTTTATTTGAAATTGCATTCAGTGAATTGTGCTCGTTCCATTCCTGACTGAAAACCAACATTTTTCAGGTTAGCCGTGGATTTACTTAGCAGGGGAAATATGGGTGTACTTGCAGCCGAAGCCTAGAGACTAGCTAGATAGTGGAGTTGTAGTCATTCATTTATTTGTACAAGTTATATTTTCTGCAATGTAAAACTTGTGATCATTGTAAGTTAGATTAATTATGTGAATGAGCATTAAGTTGTGATTTTTGATCTTCATGGCCGTGACAGCGTTCTACTGCCGACACTGCGGCGTAGGCTGGCTTGGACACGTCTCGTATCCGTTTAAAAAAAACGGGTGCGGGTCGTGACACCTTGGTCGCCAACGAGCTTGAGCGCATCGACGACGAGGTTGAGTTCCCATTCATGCGTAATACGGAGTCTCGTTCGAAGGCCCGCCATGATATGTAGTATGATTGTCTGATTGTCTGAAGTTGGCTATTTAGGATGTTGATATTTTTGGGTGTCGAACATGTTGTTGGATACTTGTGTTGAAATATTTTTGGATGTTGATATTTTTGGGTGTCGAACATGTTGTTGGATACTTGTGTTGAAATACTTGTGTTGGTTATGTGTTGGATACTTGTGTTGAAATACTTTTGTTGGATATGTGTTGGATACTTGTGTTGAATATGTGTTGGATATGTGTTGAATACTTGTGTTGGATACTTGTGTTGAATATGTGTTGGATAATTGTGTTGGACTTGTGTTGGATATGTGTTGGATACTTGTGTTGGATATGTGTTGGATACTTGTATTGAAATATTGATCACAGAACATTTCATCTTGGACTGCCACACACAGGGCAGTCCAACACTTGTGAAGGACTGCCCTGAGTGTGGCAGTCCTAGATGAATTATTCTGTGACTTGATCACAGAACATTTCATCTTGGACTGCCACACCCAGGGCAGTCCAACACTTGTGAAGGACTGCCCTGGGTGTGGCAGTCCTAGATGAATTATTCTGTGACTTGATCACAGAATATTTCATCTTGTACTGCCACACCCAGGGCAGTCCAACACTTGTGAAGGACTGCCCTGAGTGTGGCAGTCCTGATACTGATACTCTGTGACAGAGTTTCTCAAACTGAGACGCTTTGACTGAGACGCTGTGACAGTGAACACATATAATACAGGTACCAAATATATAACACAGGTAGGCACAGGTAAACACATGTAACATATAACACAGGTAGGCACAGGTAAACACATATAACACAGGTAGGCACAGGTAAACACATATAACACAGGTAGGCACAGGTAAGCACATATAACACAGGTAGGCACATATAACACAGGTAGACACATATAACATAGGTAGGCACAGGTAAACACATATAACTCAAAATTTACTCCATATATATTACTGGACTTCATATTTCACTGTATACAAAAGTGGTCCTCCATATACAAAATGTCAAACTGTAAATATATATACTTAGTCGATTTCGACGTCGTAGTGGTCAGCAGGTAAGTCTCTTGGCTCCTCAATCTTCAATAACTTCTTACAATGGTTGATCTGGTCAACGAAAGGTGTGGTCCAAGCGATGGCTTCGACCGGTGCTCTTTTGTACCAAACTGTTGAAGGTGGAGGAATCGGAGAATGAGCGATCATCTTTAGTATAACGAAGTGATCCCTGATCAGACCTATAGTACATAGGTTAGACACTCCGTGGTCCGTCGGAGGAGCGCACATCGAAAAAAATGTATTGTTAATATCCGGCGAGATAAGTACAACAGGTATCATGTACCTATTGGCAAATAAATAGCCGACAGATGGGATTGACATGTAGTAGTCTGTCCCGGTAACACTGTCGGTGCAAGGGATACTTAACAACAAACTTGCAACGGTTTCTTCGCTTAGGATGCGGGAGTAGAATGGAAGACGAGTCTCTAACTCCTCGTACAGCTCCTGCCTCACCCGTCTCCATCCGTCTTTGTCATCATAACCAAGATGCCTTGCAAGGGCATAAAATCTGTAATGGCCATCACCAGGGACATCGACAATAGACCAAATGTAACTTTGAAGCGTAGGTTAAAATTTGTCAATATACAAACTCGTTATTTGGCTTGTAACTGTATCTTTTCTTGGGAGGTCAATTTTCTCCATTTTTCGGCGAACTACAAGCTTGCCCTTCCGTGCAGGCGGAGCTTGCTGTAAGCTTCGTTCAACATGTTCAAAGTACGATGGATCTCTCCTAGTTGACTCCAGCCTTCTCTTCTGTGAACTAGTCAATCTTGTTTGAGGCCTGCCTTTAGGATTGGAAACAACGGTCGGCTCATGCATCCTAGTAGTGACCGGACATGCAATTTTTTGGATTTTAAGCTCAATGGACTGCCGCTCCGCTGCTACTGAGGCTAACCACCTTGCGTGGAGAAGTTTTACTTGTGTCAAAGAGAAGAAATTATTGTCCGTCTTCACCACAGGCATCATAGACAACTGCCTCCAACGTTGATCGACTGCTTCTACTGGAATAGGAATAAATTTACGGCGAGATTCATTAATCTGATGTGCACAAGGGAGGCCCAGTGTATGTCGATGTACACACCCGCAAACCTGGGGATCAAACCCGACATACTTTGACCTTTCAATCTCATCACATATTAATATCAACGCTGTGTGAGATACCACGCGAACTAAAGCATCTAACAGTACATCCTTTCTATGCTCATGTTTGACTATATTTAAGCTCATTTCAAATGATGCCTTAATTTTATTCACCGTCCGCTCTACCAATAGATGTATAGCTTACCAAACAGAGACAAAGTTGTCGAGAGATGATTTTAGTTGTCTATTCACTACAGAGTGTGCTCCTTCGACACGGTTGGTAGTTGTCGTACCGTAATGCTTCACCAAATTCGTCCATGCTAAGACGAAGTGTTCTTTGTGCGGTTCAAGCCATGTATCTTTGATGTATGAAATGCATGCCGGCTCCCTCGCCTCCTACTTTTTCTTGAACATGTACCATGCGGCGTCGTAACTGTCAATCGTAGAGGCTTGCCACACACAATTCCAGTCATTGGAGAATTTTTGAAAATTTTGCATGTCAATTTTACCTTACTTCTTCTGAAACTTCAACTTACATTGGACTTGAATATTACGATTACATGCCAAGTGCATAGCAATGTATCCGCTTGAGAAAAAATAATGCGAATAGCATTAATTAGGACATACTCTCTGTCGGTCACAAGAACTGACGGCTCTGTATGACCGGTGTAAAGTATTTTCAGTTTCTCCAATTCCCATGTGTAGTCTTCAAGTTTCACTCTTCATGAAACAAAATACCACCGAAAATATTTTTCGAGTAGAGGTGAATCTGACAATATGAAGGAGAGGCACCTTGAACTTGTTGGTCTTGTACGTGCAATCAAGGACTAACACGTCGGCAAAAGACCTGGCCAGACTTATGCAATCTGGATGAGCCCAAAAGATTGAAACTACTTCATTACTCTGGGGATGTCTTCTATAGAACTCAACGTAATGATTATCGGCAAGCAACTTCAGCACTTCTTGCATCGCCATTCTTGATTTGGTCCGGATAGCGTTCGAAGAAGATAGGGCGTTGTATATTGACCTCATCGTAGACATGTTCTTCTCATCTTCATGCCGTATGACTGAATATATTTGTCTCGGTGCAACACCAGAAGTGGACAAGTCTTCGGCTATCTTCTTCTCTGTAGGGTTCAACCGTCCGACATACGGATGACCCAATAGTGTCTCGACAATCTCATAATTGTGGGTTCCATTCTTCACTTGTACTGACCACTTCCCTTCTTCTTCGTTTCTAATCTGGATCGTGAATGGACAACCACATTTCCTCGTTCCAGCTTTCTTTCTTGGAACTTTATTTTGGATAACGGTGGCTTTCTTGTGCGATCTCAACACACCACCTCTTTCACAGCCAACCATCACACTGTGTCGTCCCGGACGATTTCGGCACGATCTAGATATCACTAGAACTAAGTTGTTTTCCCGTCCAACTTCTCGACACCATTGTACCGCATCGTTGCTTGATTGAAACGAAAGATCGGTCCAAAATAAATGTCCTACATCGGTTGCAATTGAAGCATGTACCGAAGATAGCAACTCCTACAATAGAAGTTAAAAGTCAATGGACTGCCTCATCTATAGGACTGCAACATATGTGGCAGTCGCTCACATATATAGGACTGCCACATATGTGGCAGTCCCTCACATCTAAAGGACTGCCACATATGTGGCAGTCTAAATCCATGAGAGGGACTGCCAGACAAGTGTCAGTCCTCTGTGTCAAAATCCGATTTTTCATCCGAAAAAAAGTTAAAGTGTAGTTACCACGAGGCCTTCCGATGCATCAAAGTGTTCTTCGGACGTTGTGGGAGGAGAGTTTCCAGCATTTGATGGTCCGGGTTGTTCCATTTTCTATTTCTTTCTACATTAAACACAAAATTTAACTTTTATATGTAAAATTTAGGTTAAAACATTACACAAAAATAAATTCGACAACTTACAAATAAATGGGAAAAGTGAATGGTTAATTCTTTAACAAATTTAGGTGGGGGGACAATTTTACCTAGGTTAGGTTAATTCTAGGGTTTTATGAGGAGGAGAAAAAAGGAGTGGAGGAAGAGAAGTAATAGAGGAAGAAAGAGAGAAGAAATAAAACAACATTGACTTTTATAGTAAATTATGGGCTGTCCCCTAGTAAAAAAAACCTATGGCAAACTTGTAATTTTTTCAAAAAAAATTGGACTGCCCTCTAGTAAAAGTGGTGGTGTCCCTTAAAAAAAAAACCTTTTACAAAATAACCCACTCTATTTTTCAAGAAAGTACATGCAAGTTTGCAAAAGAAACCCCGTCGTCCCTGCGTTTTCCATCTGCTACAAAACAGCATCGGATCGCGTGCCAATCGCGAAGACCAGAAAGACGAGTCCCGTTTGATTTCAAGTTCCCGTTATTCTTCATCAGGACGCGATAACGTCCCAAAACATTTCTTTCTCCGCGCTAGATCGTCGCCACAATCCTTTCCTCTCAACAACTAGGGTTTCCAAATGTTTCGATCTCCACTCCGACCATCCCAGTAGAAAAGCCCTAGCTCAAGCTCAAGAAGGATCTCTCCGTCATGTCGATCGCGAGGTCGATCGCTCGCCGCTGCGGCGTTCTGTCGCCGGACCGCCTCGGCCGCCTCTCTTTAGCCCTCGGAGCTGACGGATTTTGGGGTTCCGGCGGCGATCGGTGTCAGAAAGGGGGTTCTGCGAGTCGGAGTGGGTTCACTGTGCACGTGAGGGACTTTCTATCGGATTCTCGGCCCACCGGAAGCCGATCGGTCTCGGAATCGGTAACTGACACGACATTGGCTTTGTCCCTTACTATTCTCCGCATACTTACTTGTTTGATCACTTGTACCGTAACCTTCATTGCACGGACACAAACATGACGCGGCACTGCCTATTTTGGCGTGCACTAGTGCATTTTGGAGTATCCGTGTCTGTGTCGTGTCCGATACGAATCAGACACGATGCGAAGCAACCGGATTTTGGAGAGTTGACAATCATTCATTATTAGGGTAATATCAGGTTAAAATTTCCTTATTGAGCGGCTGGAACAAGTAGACAAAGGTTCCTCGACAATATGATTCATCTGTAGTATTCTTAGTGACATGTATGAAAAAACTAGTTGATAGGGTTGAAATCGAGCGATATGATTCGAGATCTGGATGTTCAGGCTCATGTCGTTAACATGTTGAATTTATTGAGCCCAGCTTGAGCTTGACTAACGTACGAGTTTGTGTGGATCCACGAACACCTTGTCTCGGCTTGAGAGAAGCTTGCGAGGTGCTCAGTTCGAGCTCAATCTTGAGTGTACTGCACTTACAACAGAATATTTGTTCGGGAGTGGAGGGGATTTAGGTTTAGTGAAATGTAGGTTGATGTAATCGGCTTGACTCAGTCGAGTCTGTTTGACCAAAGCTGTGTTCATATTGAGCATCATTACTCGAGCATTTTTGTGAGCTCACAGACTGAGCTTCACTATGTTGAAGCTCGGATCATTTACGCCATCTAGCTTATTCTCACCCCTAGGTTCAAGTTTGGTTCATTATCAAAGTGAGCTTGGTTTGGGTCGACTTATCTTGAGCCAAATCAAATCAAATCAAGCTCTCAACCTGCTCTGCTTATTTGCAGCCCTACCCATCAAACTGGTGGTTAGCCTTTCAGTCACAACTGACACTCAGATTTTCCTTGAATGTTATTCATGCTTGTTATTTTCGGTTACAAAAAATTGTGCAAAAATACGTAAAATGCAAATTACAACTTCTTGAATACAACAATGCAGAACTGAAAGATTACAAACTGACTTCCTGGAAATAGAAACATTTAAACAACAACAATGCAACTAAGTTGCTAACACAAGAAACACAAGAAACAAAAGAGAAAATGCTTGCTGGGTGACGATGATTGCCATTGCTCTAAGCAAGGTTCGACCTTATTCCGTCGATGTGCTCCCATGAACCAGTAAGTTCACAGATTTGAACTTATGGAACGCTCACTTGTCACCCTTCGTAAATTGGATAGCACTCGGACAGAGCTTCTTGCTTCACAACTGCAATACATGTTTTTCTACTCCAAGAACAAAAACCGAAAGCATATATATGTAATGCAAGCCCCCTAGCAGCTATAACCCTCCATTAAGGTAGTGGGCACTGGGCAGAAAATAAGGAAATAACTCTTCATTAAGTGGACGATTACAACAGTAACTCCCACTAAGTGGACAGTTAGCCAGTTACGAAGCTGAAACGTCCATGCAGAAGCAGCCACGTGGAAATCCAGCTTCCGTGTGAGCACAAGTCACGCTGAACATGTGAGCACTGGTCACGTGTAACCACATTTTCCTCTTGAGCCCTAGTCGCGCGGTGCCACAGTTTTCGCGTGAGCCCTAGTAACGCGGAACCACAACTTCCACGTGCACACATGTCATGCGGAACTGTACCTTCCGTGTGCATAATTTCCACACGGAACCATAGCTTTCGCGTGAGCCCTAGTCACGCGGAACCACAACTTCTGCGTGCATGCTGTCCATGGAAAACCAAAATGCCACGCTGAACTCGTGCGGATCACTCGAAACGTCACCCGATACGTACGTGCGAAGTACAAAGTGTGCCGTCAAAGCGTCACTTTGTGCCCTTTGCCTGCGTCCGATTCCGAGTCGCTAAGCCCTACGGGACCTAGCTCCTATGAATTTTTTTTCAAGAAATGAGTGACAAAAACAAATGTTTCTTGGAGGATTTGAACATTGCCCTCCTCCAACCACATGGGCTACCACTGCCCATGTGTGCAAGTCAATAAAAGAAGAATCTTATATTAAAATACACACTTGGGTTTGCCACATGGATGTAAGACCACTTTCTAGAGAATAATTTCAATAAACCCCAACAAAGCTGTGGTTTGCAGCTTTAGCTCTTTTTTTCCTTCCTTTGGTGTAGTTTCATGTTCTGCATTTGCATGAATGTATGAAGTCGTTAGTTTAGAATTACTGTAGATAGATTTGCCTTACAATATCTTTCGGGTTGACTTATGTTGTGCATTGCCAACTTCCATTGTTCTCTCTCTCATTTTGCCAACATGTGCTAGATGTAAGGCACCATGCTTGGTTCTTGTGCTATTCTAGCACTAATTCTGCAGGGACATTGTGGATTGCTATCTTAATGCTACCCTGTCTTAGATTATTGTTTCTTGGTGTTAGAGTAGTTTAAGTGGCATCCACACTAGAAATGCGAAAAATGATAGAAAGGTCCCTTCATCTGTGTGCTTTCTCTTAGTATACAAGATATGAAGCAATGACGATTCAGATTTATATAATTATGTGAATTTGAAGGCTTTTCTCTTGATTGAATATTAGTAATTTCTGCTACTTGTTTGTATAACAGAGACACTTTCAGAAGAGAGCTTCATTTTTGTCGACAGCTGCCAATGAGGTGACTAATAGAAAGCCCACAGTGGAAACCGGTAAACGAGTCCAAAGCGACATGACCGGAAAAATATCTGTTGACGAGGAAGTTGCAGACATGAAAATTCTTCAATCTCTTGTGAAGTTCTTGTGGTTGAAGGATAACCTCGAGTTTCGAGTGAGAGTAATAATGGCTATGGGTCTCCTCGTGGGGGCGAAGGTCAGGACTATTTTTCAGTTCATTTTTTTGTTATGCTGCCTTTCTGTGTTTGAACTGTTTATCGTTCTTTCGGCATTATTGATATTTCCTCTACGCATCATGATCATCATTTAGCAGGTACATAAACTGATTGGATCGAAGTTATAGATCCCTCTTTCGTGGAAGTAATTCTTTCTTGCAAAGAACCCATTTCTGTACTAACGGTAGGTTGACATTTCTGATCCCTATTTGCACCTTGGATTGCTGACATACCCATCAAATTCTTGTAATCTTGGTGCAATTCTCCATCAACTTGTGTTTGTCACTCACACTCACACACCCACACACACCCACACACCATCCACCCCGCCCCAGTTTAGTATAAATACAGTAATCCTATTTAGTTTTTACATATTTTACCCTAGTCCAATGTAGATTGCTCCTCTGGTTTGGAGCTATATGATGTAGTCCTGGCTCCGCTCATGTCAAGGGACCTACTTTATTGGTCCTACAGTATATGCTAATGCAACCAAGGCAAAATAAGTTCAAGTGAGTTCTTCATAAATGAACTTATTATGCAACTTGATAAGATCGTAATGGAGTTGAGTAATTAAAAGTTGTGGTTAACTTTCAGGTACTAGTGTAGTCCGATATCATGTAGCCTACATAACAGAACATTTACTTATTTGATGGCCTTGCGCAAGAATGCCTATTATTAGTCTTGATGCCAAACAGAACGTTTACTTTTTCGATGAACTTTTTCTTGCTGTTTATGTCACTAATTATGTCTTACTGACTGTGGTTGATTGACTTTGGTGCACTATTGTAATCTGTTTTATGATATTGGGCATTCCATCACCCTCTCTCTCTCGTCTGTTGGTTTCATACTTGGAAACTTTTACTTTTCAGATATCTATTGTGCAATTTTTGTGTTTATATATATATATATATATATATATATATATATATATATATATATATATATATATTTTGTTTGGAAAAAGGTAAATTTTATTCCAAATGAAAAGCCATAATCATACAACATACAATCTGAGTGGGACTCCCACTCGACACTCATCTATTCACCATAGCGTTCACTTCAAACTCAATGTTATGGAGAATGCCAACCGGAGGTGTGACTAGACCCTCAAAGATCCGGCGGTTTCGCTCCCGCCAAACATGCCAAACCGAAGCCGCCAGACGAACTCTGGCTGTACGGAACCAGTCCTGACCTCGACCCCTGCTATCTCGTATTACCGGGATGATGTCCCCAATGTATCTACCAGAGGCGCACACTCCCAATACCCGACTCTGCTCCGACCATATCTGCCATGCCAGAGTGCACTCGAAAAAGATATGTTTAATAGACTCAAGCTCTAAACAGCAAAGCACACATTTGGGGTCCGGCACTGGCACTCCAAAAGAACTCAGGCGATCCCTCGTCAAGAGGCGACCCAGAAGAAGCTTGTAAACACACAACTGTATCTTTCTGGCCAGACCCTTACACCAGACGAACTCGTAATCAGATCTCAGAGGAAAAGTGCGCCGGATAAGATTGTAGCAACTACGGAACTGGAACTCCCCCGAGCCCGAAGATGCTCCAGTCGGCTCCCAAATCCACCGATCCGCAGGCAAAGCCGGATCAATGACTGCAGACATGATGAACCCTCCCAGCTCCTCAGTGTACCGATAAGATTTCGGCCTCCACTCTCCATCTCGTAAGATCCGACTACACGTCAGACCTCGCCTGTCCTCCGTGTGAGTCGGGGATCCCCTGGTGTCTAGTAACGAACGCCGATCTATCCAAGGGTCCCGCCAGAGATCCGTACCCGACCCATCCTTCATGACCCTCCGGATAGCAGACTTGAGCACACTCCTGTGTCTCAGGACAGTCTTGAACGTGACAGAATGGTTGTTATTAGGAGAACACGTCCAAAAATTGCCCTGCTTCACGTATCTGCTGTGCATCCAGTCCGTCCAGAGAGACCCCCCGCTAATGAATCTCCAGGCCAGCTTGAGCGCAGAGGCCTCCCTGATCTCCAGCAACGGCCTGAGCCCCACACCTCCCTCCTTCCTGGGACGACAGAGCTGCTCCCACGAGATCGCATGCATACCCCCCTCCAAAGGAAATCAGCACATAGACGCTCCACTCGCCGAATAGTGACCACCGGGAGGAGGATGGACTGTAGCCAAAAATGGGCCACAGCCGAGATCACAGATCTGATCAGCTCTATGCGTCCGCCAAAAGACAAACCGGCGGCTTGCCAGCCTTCTACTCTCCGCTGGACATACTCTACCAGGCCCTGGCAGTCCTGATCCCGCGCATAATTGACTGTGAGGGGCACTCCTAAATAACGCACCGGAAGATCACTCCTCGCGATACCCAGGACATCAGCCCGCTCCTCCTTCTGGGAACACCGGAAACTGAAGTAGACCCGACTCTTATCCCTGTTCAGCTGGAGACCCGAGAAGGACTTCAAATCTTCCATAATACCCGCAAGCGTCTGCAACCCCATCGACGAAGGCTGGATGAAGACCAGTAGATCATCAGCATATATAAGGTGGGTAACTGGAGGGTCCATCCTCCGAAACAGAGGCACCAACCGTCCACGGTGCACTGCCAGGTCCATCAAACAAGTAAAGTATTCCATCACAAGCGTGAACAGGTAAGGGGACAATGGGTCACCTTGCCTAAGCCCACGGTTGCTCTGGAAGTACCCATAAGGAACGCCCTGGATGAGAACTGAAAAAGTAGGGGACGTGATGCACTCCCTGATCAACGCAACCCAGTGATCCGCGAACCCCATGGCAGACATCAGATGGCAGAGGAAGTCACGATTGACCATGTCATACGCCTTCCTCAGATCCAGTTTAACACAAGCTTTCTCCCCACCAGGTCTGCTAAATTCCCTCACCATCTCATGTGCCAGGAGGCTATGCTCTGCAATCGACCTCCCCTTGATGAACGCAGCCTGGTTTGGAGAAACCAAGTTCTGCATGATTCCCTCCATCCGCCGGCACATAAGGTGCGTAATTATCTTATAAAGATAATTACAACATGCAATAGGTCTGAAATCTGCCAACGCTGTCGCGCCCTCTTTCTTAGGCACCAAGGTCAGGAAAGTGTGATTCAGCTCCTTCAAAAGCTTCCCCTTAGTGAAGAACTCCTGGACCACCTCCACGACCTGAAGCTTCAGAATATCCCAATGACGCTTGAAGAAACCACTGCTGAAGCCATATGGACCAGGGGCCTTGTTGGGGTCCGCCACCTTGACAATAGATTCTACCTCCTCCAATGTGACAGGGGCAAGTAGGATGCTATTCCCAAATGGAGTCACCAACCGCTTCGTAACAACCTCTGGGAACACGGACAGGTAGTCAGTCTGGAAATATAAATCAGAATAGTACCTGACCGCCTCGCCCTGTATCTCAGCCGGCGTCCCCACCAGAGTGCCATCCGCATCAAGAAGCTGGGATATGTGATTCCGATTCTGTCTAGTCCGGATAACGTCATAAAAGAACTTGGAGCACCGGTCTCCATCCTTCAGCCAGGAACATTTGGCTCGCTGGGCCGAGCTAATTTCCTTCTGCAGCCTCAGAATGTTGACTTCTCCAATCAGCTCCTTCTCTCTAGCCGCCAGATCCCCATTAAGCATGTCAGCTTGCAAATCATGCTGCAAAGATCTCAACTCAGCCTCCTTATCTTCTAGAGTGGACTTGGGCAACCCCTGCACCCAACTCCTGAGAGCTCTCTTCGTGGCCTTGAGGCGACGAACTAGTCGGAATTGAGCCGTCCCCTCCTGACCACTAGACAGCCCCTCTGCGACAGCCTCTAGGTAGCCCTCCGAGAGATACCAACTGTTGTTATACCTGAACGAACGGAACTTTCCAAGAGATCGAGCAGAGAAGCCAACCCTGATGGGGGGAGTGATCGCTCGTCCTAGCTGCCAGACCCTCAGCCGACGAGTTGGGGAAGTGACGGAACCACTCCCCGTTGAATTGATTTTGCTGCTTTCTTTCTTAGCAAGTGAACTCATTTTCCTCTTTCGGTGCAAGTGCAATTTGGATTCGATGAAATTACATCTGATCGAAATATTCTTTTTGTGTTTGATCGTTTGATCAGTTGTAATTCATTGAATCCAAATTGCATTTTATATATATATATATATATATATAGAGAGAGAGAGAGAGAGAGAGAGAGAGAGAGAGAGAGAGAGAGAGAGAGAGAAGGGAAAAGAAGAAGAAGAAGAAGAAGAAGAGAGATCCATCGTTGCCGTCCGTCTTTTCACCAATGAGCACTTGCTTGAGACCCCTTCACGCTGCAACCAAAAACCACTTCGCTTGGTAAGAACCAAGACCCTTTGGCAGTCAACCTATGGTTACCTTACGATAGCTTAGGTTGGTTAGTCAAGGAAAGGACGGCTAAAGTAAGATATATTTTTTGAAGCGGTCCAACACTAACTAATAGCCATGGTCGGAAATTGAATCATATATATATATATATTTGGAAAAAGGGTAAATTTTATTCCAAAATTAGTCAATACTCATACAACATACAGACAAGATGGTCGCCCACCCGTCAGTCGACCATTTCTTTTACATCAAACTCCAAATTATAGAGGATACCAACCGAAGTGGTGATAAGTCCCTCGAATATGCGCCGATTTCTCTCCCGCCAAACATGCCAGACAACGGCTGCCAGCCGAATCCTAGCAGTCTTGAACCAGACCATGCCTCGGCCTCTACAATCTCGAATACCCGTGATGATTGCTCCAATCGACCTGCCAGAGATACCTCCGTCCAACATACGGTTTTGCTCAGACCATATGGACCATGAAACTCCACAGTCAAAAAATAGATGGGACATCGATTCCACCTCCAAATCACAGAGTGCATACTTCGGATTGGGGACCTGGATCCAAAAAGAGATGAGTCTGCCCCTGGTCAGAAGACGACCAAGGAGCAGGCGATACATACATAGCTGCATTTTTCTGGGCAGATTCTTGCACCAAATGAAGTCATAATCACCAATTGGAGGATTAGAACTACGCATAAGGTTGTAGCCACTCTGGAAGGAAAACTCCTCCGAGGTAGTATCTCCAGTCACGTCAGACGGATCCCAGACCCAAATATCCTCGTGCTGGGATGGGTCAATCTCAATCCCTCGAATAATCTCACCAAGTCCCTTAGTATGACGGTAGGACTCCGGACTCCAAGTTCCATTCCTGATGATGTGCTGACAAGATAGACCTCTGTCCACCTCCCTATGATCTCGATCGCCCATAATGTCCACCAGAGATTGGTGCTCTATCCAAAGATCCAGCCATAGGTCAGTTCCAGTCCCATCACACATGATCCTCCTGACAGACGATTGAAGAACAGCTCTGTGTCTCAGAATTTGTTTGAAGGTCACAGAGTGGTTGTTGTTGTCAATACCACACCTCCAGAAGTTGCCATTCCTCACATAGCGAGACTGCATCCACTCTGTCCAGAGAGATCTCCCTTTGATGAACCGTCATGCCAGTTTCAGGGCCGAGGTTTCCCTGATAGCCAACAGAGGACGGAGACCCACACCTCCCTCCTTTGGCCGACAGAGCTGTTCCCAAGAGATCGCATGAAGGCCCACCCTCCAGATGAAATCAGCACAGATCCTTTAAACTTTTCTGATGGTAGCCATGGGTATCAAAATAGACTGCAGCCAGAACTGGGCCAGGACAGAGGTAACCGACCGGACTAACTCGATACGCCCCCCAAAAGATAACCCAGCAGCTTGCCAACCTTCAACTCTCCGCTGGGCATACTTCACCAGGCTATAGCAATCCTGGTCTCGGACATAATTGACTGTCAAAGGAACTCATATATATATATATATATATATATATATATATATATATATATATATATATATCTTGAATCGATTTTGCTGCTTTCTTTCTTAGCAAGTGAACTCATTTTGCTCTTTCGGTGCAAATGCAATTTGGATTCGATGAAATTACATCTGATCGAATTATTCTTTTTGTATTGTTTGATCAGTTGTAATTCATCGAATCCAAATTGCATATATATATATATATATATATATATATATATATATATATATATATATATATATATGGCCACAGATTGAATCTGGTATTTGATACTATGATCACTTAACTGTCCCCTTATCTTTCACTCTCTTTTTCCAAAACACTTCAAAACTGTGCAGTTGATGGGGTAATTATTTTTCCCCATCCTGTTGAATATATGTATACAATGCTTGCTTATCAACTGTTTATCAACTGTCATTATTCTTGCTAAAGCCACTAAATTTGCTGATATGATATCTTAGTCTATCTACGAAACTCACTTTTTATTTAGTATAAAAATAATTACTTCCACTAAGAGTAAAATTAAAGAGCATTAAGAAACTGAAGGAAATTAAAGAAGTGTCACCTTTGGACTCCGAGAAAGCTCCATAAAAGAATTGAAAAAATGTTTATTACCAGCTATCAACTTACTTTAGTCTTCTTTTGCTAGCACGAATCCTAACCAAAGTAGCTATTGGAAAGAGAAGATATTTTCATAAAGCTAGAATCAGAGTTCATAGAAGCAGATTTGGGTTTGGACCCTCTTATGAGTATATGTATCGACAATTTCGGTGGTTTCGGAATGGAGTTTTGGAGTTCTTGGTTTCTGAAACACAAAATATAATAAGAAAGTATTTTAAAAAAAATAGAAAATATTCCTTTGGGCATAATCTTATGTATTATTTGTTATTTCCTGTTACTTTTGAATAAAATAATATTCAACATTTCTGATTTATTCACCCACAGTAAATATTGTTGTTTATGTTACTTGCTTTTACACAAAGTACTCCATTGTAGATAGTTTTAAATGTAATAATATTAAGATGTACGAACGTTGTTAACTTTAACAATGTAACTTTGACAAATTGTAATGCTCACATTGCATCAAATAAAGGAATATTAGACTAGACTTCATATACCTTCAAGTTTATTATAAAATAAGGTTCTCTTTAGACCCATAGACTTCTTATGCCTGACATTGAATTGACTGTATTAACCTCATCTGTTTTTAAATCAATAGTTGGTTTTATTTGACACCTTAATTGGACTGAACCAAATATTTGTTGGTAGCATGTTGACCTTTGGCATGATCGAACACTGTGTTGACAAAGAGTGACAATTTTGGTATCGTCCGGTATCAACTGGGGTGAGTATCGGATCGAACATGCCAAAAACAATAATATATAACCAATACGTAATGGTGTTGGCTGATACTGGAACCTTGACTAGAAGGCAAGTTGGCATGTAGATAAACCTACCATTTTTCATGCACTGTAACACATGCAACCAATAAGTACGCTTCTTCTTTCCTGTAAAACTAGACAAATACCAAGACAAAGAGTAAGATGATACAATTGCAACTTGGAATTGAATTCATATCTTTTAGACATTAAGACAGCTGAAGGGATGCGATTCTCGAATTTGGAAACCATTACTCTCAAATTAGGATATCCAAAGTGATAGATGCTCCTAAGGAAGATGGAAAGAAAGAAAGTTGCAGCATTTATTTCTACTGAGTTCCAAAAGTACTAGGAAGACAAAAATGTTTGTACGACTAATTGGGCGGTTAGACTTATGTGCCACACTTTAAACTTTGGAGTGACTAATTGGGCAAATACTAAGAGGATTATTTTGTTTGGGAACTAACTTGGTTGCCAATGACTCTACCACTGAAGCTACATAGAATGATGATGATGCAACAATTAGAGAGGAGATTTCTAAGCATTGATTTAGAAAAGGCTTATGATAGTTTCTGGAGTTAGTTTCTAGAGATATTTATGATGGGATTGAATAAGACACAAGTTTCTTGTTCTTATATTAAGATGATTAGGGACATATATTATGGCATTAGTTATAACCTACCCTTTAATCTCTATTTAAAAACGAGGTGCTGTCATTAGTGTTAATGATATTGTGTTGGTTTATGTGACTAGAGAAGGATTAATTTCAAGGATGGACATATAAGGAGAAACTATGGAATCTGAAGGATTTAGGCTGGTTTAGCATGGCTTATTTTGCCTGCTTTTGCTTATAATTTTTTTTTAATGATAAGCAACAACAATAGATGTTTGGTAACAGCTGCTTCTGCCTAAATGTTTGATGATTGGAAAATGCTAAGTCTACAACCAAATGTTTACAACCTTCTTACAACCTCTCTCTCCCATCCCTTACACATGGGTCCCACCTCCCCTCTCACCCCCCTGCTACATGGGCTCCACTTGACCCCACCACTTTCTCCCCTCCTCCAATCGAAGCTCGACACTTGGCGGTTGTAAGAAAATTGTAAGTATTTGGTTGTAGGCATAGCAAAGCTCTTGATGATTACTTCATTTTAGGGAAGCTTTTGGAAGCAGGGGTACAAGCTGTTTCAGCTTCTGCTTTTTGAAAAATGAGAAATGCCAACCTAGGCCTTAGGTTGACTAGAGCAAAATGTAAGTTTATCTAGCAAAAACTAGGTGGTGGTTGAAGGGGGGGGGGGGGGGGGGGGGGGGGGAGGGTTGGTATTTGGTTGCTTTCATTAATAGTCAAGAGCTACTTGAAGTTGAGGGTTATCCTATCAAAACTTTAGATTCACCGGTGTTTAAAATAGCGAGTGAAAATGTAATTCATAAAATTGAAGCAAATTCCTAGAATCATTTAATACCGATGTATATCAGTTGTTCGATTTTGGGTTTGTTCGACTTTGGGTATGCACCAGGCTTCATGGTATCCCAGAACCTTCATATGAGTATCGGTATTGGTGGTCTTAGATTGGAGTTTCAGACTTCTTGGTTTCAAAAAGCTAAAAGAAATAAAAGTTCATTAAAGAACTAGAAAAATATTTGATACATTTAGGCATATTTTTATGCGAAAATGTCTGCTGAACCGATGGGGGGAACCTAGTTGACATAGCCCTCCTACTAGCACCGGGCCCCACCCCCGCCAATGGGGCCCCGCCACGTCAGCGCGGTCCGCCACACGCGGTCCCCCCTCGGTTTGGCAAGCAGTGATGATTTTTATGTATTATGTGCTATTTGTTGTTAGTTTTCATTGGGAATAATATTCAACATTGGTAAACCCTTTGGCCGCAATAGATAGTTTTGAATAGAATAATTTTAAGGTGGATGTTGTGAATTTATAAATATACAACTTCGACGAAAAGTAATTGTTAAAGTATGTAGAAAATGAATATAGCATGCTTTTCTTAAATACAAGTGAACCATTATGTTGCCACTAATTTTTTCGTACTTGTCTTTTTCTTTGCCGAATTGACTGTAAGTCTATAAAAGAGAGCCCCAGGATGTCAGTATCTATGGGGGTTAGTATTGGACCATGACATGCCAAAATGATACAATACAAATTGGTATTGGCCAATACTGGAGACCTTGGGATCTGGAACTTTTGCTCCAAAAAATCGGTATTGGTCAAACCGGCTCATTGTTGGAATTGGATATGTAGTTTTGGATATATTCTTGGTCAGGGTTAACATAAATAACTCAACCACAAGCAATTTGTAATGTGCGAACTTTATTCCTAATCATGGAACATTTCCATTCCAGAATGCATCTTAACCCAAGCCAATCAAAATTATTCCTAGTCAAGCACTTCTGATTTGTTTTGATTAGAAAAGGACACGATTCAACTCCATTAATGGACGAAAACTACATCGTGCACGTAATTTTGTAGCAATCAAGAGGCTTACCTAAGTCAATGAAAATTACTCCTAGTCGCACATCCGTTTACTCTCAAGCATTCTGAATAAGTCTATCTTCTCCATTCCTTGTTCCATACCAAGTGCATGCTGCGTTCCATTTTCTCGTTCCTTGTTCATAACGTTCTGCTTTCTAGGTAATGTTGTGATCGAAACCGAAATAAATTGAAACGGCTAATCTGTAAATGAGAATAAAAGAAGATATAACAACATGAAAACTTAGAGCTGGATGATTCAGGCTGAACTCATTCTGAAAGCAATGTAACATGGTTTAGACCGAGCTTTTTTAAACAACTTTGTTTTTAGCTTCGGACTGAATAATTTTAGATGGGTTGTGTCCAAGCCAAGTTCATTTGGGATTGACGTCAGGGTCAAGTTGGTTTGTAGCTCGAATGTAACTTGAAAGACTACCTTGAATTGTAAATTGACATTCAATGATGCCATTATGCTGCATAAACAATCAAAAACAAAAATTCAAATATTCAACCCTGTCCAAAATCCAAATTTTAAATCTTACGTTTGTGTCAATAAAACAAAATGCTAACCAGTAATACTTATTAGCAAATTATTATGTAGCAATGTGGACCATTATTTTACCGACACTAACATCGAGCTACATTATAATGCAGGATAGTTTGCTTAAAGTGTAACATTATATTGTTTACGATTAATTTTGTTTTCTGAAGTGCGGAAACCCAATACTACAGTACTCCAATCTGAAATTACCGAAACTGTTAATACTGTTATATTGAACTAGTTTAACTTTCTGAATTTTACAGTAGAGATCATAATTTGAGTATCTGCCTGTTAGGAGGATAAGATCTAGTAGGTAAAAGGTGAAAACCATACACTGAATTCCATATTCTCTTCCCCTGGAAGATTCTGAAATCAGTTGGCTAATGCTTTTAGGTAATTTTTTGTTTTTCGGTTCTTTTTTTATTGACGTTCTAAGACCTGACATTGTTCATTCAATATCAGGTAATAAATGTTCAAGTCCCTTTCTTGTTCAAGCTTGCTGTTGACTGGCTTTCAGCAGTCGGTGGGGCTGCTACAATAGCATCATTAACTGAAGCTAATTCCACTCTGCTTGCACTTTTCGTAAGCCCAGCAGCGGTTCTAGTTGGTTATGGTATAGCACGTGCTGGGGCATCAGCCTGCAATGGTATCCATTATGAAGTAATTTTTACTATTTGCAAGTATTGAGATATTTAGGTTATTGTCGTGTTATTGGTCGCTATTTTGTTTCATTTTCACTTTAAGAGAGTTTGACTGACATTATAAGTGGCCTTAACTTCTTTCTTGCAATTCTTTTTTGTCAGAATTGCGGAATGCTGTGTTTTCTAAAGTAGCATTGCGGGCTATCCGCACGGTTTCTAAGAAGGTCACCTTAATTCCCTCTTATCTTTTACCGTAACAATTTCTTTTGGCAACAATCGATGTTTAGTCTTACTATTTTGCATCAGAACACTATGTAGTATCTTACTGTTTATTTGAAGTAAGATTTTTAACAACCACGAAGTATTATGTTTTGATATGTTTGAATTATATTCATCAAGTCCTCAATAACAAACAGAAAATATTGGACCTACGTTGAACCGACACATAATGATTGTAACTTGATTCTGTTTCTCATTGAGCACTGGAATTTAAATCTTAAAAAATCACTCTTGCAGGTTTTTTCTCATTTGCTTGACCTCGACCTTCGATTTCATTTGAGGTATCATTTGGGAAATTTCAAGATATTGGTTTTTGTAGATAGTTTATTATTTTCAGACCTTTTAATGAATAACTAGGCCTCTCATTGGCTTAAATACTGTTAGATCATTTATGAATGCCTTCTACTTAACCTATGTAAAATATTCCAATTCTGTCCCTTCCTTTTATGTTACTGTTACAAATTATTGGCAGCCAAGGCTCAACAATAGAAAGAAGCTTGAAACCATAATATGCAAATAGGTGACTGAAAAGTTGCAAATATTTTGAATGACCACACCATTCTTTGATATGTTGACTTGCAGCGTCTCCATATCAATGATGCACTTATTTTCTTCTTTTGTTGATGAAATGGCATCAGCAGCAGATCAAAGTTAATAATTTCATTAAAACTGGGCACTAGTCAAAACATATTTTCCTGCAATGCTCTCTCTTTAGGCTTCTTAATTATTGCGTTGCAATGTCTAAACTAACATCTGCTGTGTCAATTGCCTTCAACTGAACAAACACACATTTGGAATGCATACAATGAAAATTGGAATTGTCAAATGTAAATAATTTTGAAAGTGATAGAAAGTATCAGGAGATGAAGAGAAGCTACTTTGTAAATAGTACTTTAGCCCAGCAGATAGGGATACACTATCTGAGCTTGGGCTCTCCCATAACCTTAACTTGTAAATATCCTTGTTCAATGACTCGAGCAACAATCAGCAAAAGACGATGTAGGTGAAAGAACATATCTACAATAAGATGCATTTTCCTGGGGAAATAACAGAGAGCAAGCTATTTTACTTCGTTTTCCGTCACCATCTGTGAAGGTTTTAGTCTTCCACCTTTCCACAGAAGGTAGATTGTCTATTTAGACCTCTATTTAGAACACTACAAGCACCTAGCAAAATGCCATATGTGTTTGTTTATGAAGTGCATGTCTCGGCTACTTTAAGTATATGCAGAAATTCATACAAATGTGTTTAGCAAGTGTACCTGAGATTTATGATGGTAAGAGAAGGAATATTTTTCAGTGTCTTTGATTAGTTGACCTTGCTGGAATTAGTGCTCACAGGATCAGGAGAATGTAAGAAAATGAAAGTGGGCATCATACTCGCGGGCATCCTTTCATACTATTATGCTAGGTTGTGACTCCATATACTGTGAAAATCTTTTGTAAACCCCGGATTGGAAGTGCTCAAGATAGATAGCCTGTGTATATGGTTGCCTTTGCTATAGGTTATATTTGCGGTTTCAGACATGTTCAGTGTGATGATAGGTTTATAGGACAAAAAACCATTTTTCAGATGAAAAAGCACCTAGTTACCAAAGCAATCATTACTGTAGCACGACCATTTGCCAATTGCTATCGGCCTCTGAGATTTCAGGAGAGTGCCTTTTCGTCACCATGTGCTGTTACATGGACATCCTTACGAAATTTCCAATAACGATTTCAGTTCTAGCAAATGCAGTTCATGTATGTGAGCTAGACTATGTTAGAAATATTTTATTTTTTCCTGTTGAAATCTGTAAATAAAATTAATGTTACCGGCCTCCGGGGAAGTCGCGCACGAAGCACTGCCCTAAGAGTTGATCTGAGTCTATGTGCAGACTTTTTCCGAATGCTCCTAGTGGTAAAATTTTCGCTCTACCAGTATCTCGTCGTTGCACACAATTCGGAGATATCGACCCTGACTTAGCTCTGCCCAGAGCAAGGAACTGACGAACAAAATGAGTTTCGGAGAGAGTTTTTGTAGAGTATTTTCTTGTAGTTTTCAAGCGTAATGGAGAAGAGAATAATGCCTCAATTTATAGGCATTTTGAGAGCTTTCCAGCGGACAGGGAATAAAGACAAATAAATTCAGATGTTACAAAGACAAATAAATATAGACGTTACAAAGACAAATAAATTCAGACGTTACAAATAGAAAACAAATGAAAAACACGTGGTTTAAAGAACCTTGACAAAATTAAATGTGCCAACGTTTCAAAAAAATTTAATGAGCAACAATAATATTTTTCGGGTTTCAACCCGAACCTGAAGGAATCGAATCGGCATTTGGCGCCCGCAGATGTGGGCACGAACCCACACCCATTACGCACGCCGAACCGAACCGAATCAAGCCGGGCCGGGCGGCGGCGGCGCGCGCGTGGCCCATAGGACAACCCGCACAAGACTTCAATGAAGCAAAAGGGAGTAAAGGGATATGCACTATTCAAAAAAATCACAGCGATGTGGGACTATTCATAGGGAAGTTGGTTTTTGAAAGTGAGAGAATAATAGTAGCAAATGTATATATAAGTATTATTTATTTATTTATTTAAGAGAACTAACAAAATGATACCGATTAAAAGTGAACTTCTAACTCTTAGATTGTTGGAAATATTTGTTTTTCTCCTTTAATAATCTATATACAAAATAAAAAAAATTAAGGTTACCGGCTTCCGGGAAAGTCGCGCACGAAGCACTGCCCTAAGAGTTAATTTGGGTCTTGTGCAGACTTTTTCGATTGCTTCTAGTGGTAAAATCTCTGCTCTACCAGTATTCCGTCGTCGCACACAACTCGGGGAGATTGACCTTGACTTAGTCCTTGTCCAGAGCACAAAAAGGATGAACAAAAATGTGAAAAAAGAGGGAGAGTTTTATGAATGAAAGATTTTCATATACCAACAAAGGAATATGTGAGTATATATAGTGTAGGTACATATCTAAGAGGAATGGATAGGATTTAGTGAATTAAAATGAAATCAATAGCAATGAATATGATTTAGTGAATTAAAATGAAATCAATAAGCAGTCGTTGGAGCCAAACGTTCCACACAATGAATGGTAAAGAAACGTTGAGAATTGATTTTTCTTTACAGCAGCAGTTGTATACAACAATTGGGAGAAGCATTGTTATCTGCCTGTTACATTCTTAATAGGATTTCTAGTAAGTCAAATGATAAGACACCATATGAGTTATGGAAATGCCGAATTCCTAGGATTAATTATCTTAAAGTTTGGGGATGCCTAGCGAAGGTAGGAATTCCTGAACCCAAAAAGCGGAAGATTGGACCTAAGACTGTAGATGCTGTGTTCATAGGATATGTCCTAGACAACAATGCCCATAGATTTCTTGTAACTCATTCTGAAGTAAATACAATATCTAATAATACAATTATTGAAGCTAGAGATGCACTTTACTTTGAGAATATATTTTCCTTTAAGGATAGAATTTCATCATCTTTCTCCAACTCTTCTCTTAATCCATCTACTAGTTCTCATGTTCATATATCAAGTTCGAAGGAGTAAAAGAGAAATATTGAAAAAAATTTAGGAGAAGAATTCTTCACTTTTTTGATAGAGGGTGATCCCTCAACTTATGAAGAAGCTATATCTTCTCCTGATGTCCCATTCTGAAAAGAAGCCATTAACAATGAGTACAACTCCATTATGAAGAATAATACTTGGTTTTTAGCAGACCTACCTTTAGATAGTAAACCCATAGGTTGTAAGTGAATTTTCAAAAAGAAACTTAGAGCCGATGGTACCATAGAGAAATACAAGGCTATATTAGTAGTCAAATGTTTTACCCAGAAAAAGGGATTAGATTATTTTGATACCTACTCTCCTGTAGTTAGGATCACCGCTATTAGAACCCTTCTAGCCTTGGCATCAATTCATGATATACTAATTCATCAAATTGATGTAAAGACAACATTTCTTAATGGAGATTTAGAGGAAGAAATATATATGGATCAACGTGAGGGTTTCATTGCTAAAGGTCAAGAAAAGAAGGTTTGTAGATTAGTAAAATCTTTTTATGGCCTAAAGCAAACTCCCAAGCAATGCCACAACAATCTTGACAAAGTCATTTTAGAATTTGGTTTCTTGCCAAATTAATATGGCAAATGTTTGTATTCTAAAAATATAAATGGAAGTTGTGTCATCTTATGTTTGTATGTTGATGATATCCTTATTCTAGGATCTTCACTGGAATTGATAAATAATACTAAAAATTATTTATCTAACCAGTTTGATATGAAAGATCTAGGCGAAGCCAACTTGATTATAGGAATGCAAGTGTCCAAATGCAAAGAGGACTATACTCTATCCTTAGCACACTCGATCGAGAAAATGCTAAGAAAGTTTGAGTATTTTGACAAAAAACCTGCCCTTACTCCTTATGACAGTAATATTGTTCTCAAGAAGAATGAAGGATCACCTATAGAACAACATAGATATTCACAAATGATAGGTTTCCTTATGTACATTACAAATAGGATCAGACCCGATATTGCATTTGCAATTGGGAGACTAAGTAGATATACCAGTAACCTAAACCAGTCACATTTGACTGATTTGAATAGGGTATTTGGATATCTTAAGGGTACTCTAGATCATAAACCATAGTTTAAAGTATCGGTCGATACCGATCCGATACGATTTGGCATGTCCCGATCCGATACCGACCAATACCCGATACTGACCGATACCGACATTGGGGTTCTCTTTTCCGGTCAATTCGGCAAAAAAATTAAACGAAAAAGACAAATCAGCAAGGGTTTAAAGCATAATAAGGTTATAAAAGCATGTAAAAGAAAAAAATTAATCTATTGTATGTAAACCAATCGGTAAGGGTGAGTACTATTTCATTTAATTTCAAAACTACTAAGAAATAACACTCAAAATACTTAAAATTATGCCTAAATGTATAAAATATATGTTTTTAAATGTAAATAATTTATAAATAATTATTTGTTTTCCAATACCAAAAAAAATTTGATACTTCGATCTGTAACCGCCGATACTACTTATATCGCCAATACCAATACTCATAGGAATAGTCCGATACCGATTTAGATATCGATACTGTGAACCTTGTTATAAACTTCACTATACTAGACATCATGATATCATAGAATGTTACTCAGATACAAATTGGATAATTGACTCACATGATGTGAAATTTACTACTGGATATGTTTTTACTCTAGGAGGAGCTGCAATCTCCTGGGATTCTTGTAAACAAACTATCATAGCTAGGAGTATAATGGACTATGAAATGATAGTTTTGGATACTACTTGTAAAGAAGCAAAATGACTTAGAAATCTCATTATGTATATACTATTTCTTTTAGTCATGTTTGTGCGATTTCGATAAACTGTGATAATAAATCTGTTATAGAACTACTAAGGCATGATTCTGTGAATGCTAAGATGAACATGCACCTGCAGCTGCGATTCAAGTCTATAAAGAGCATATTAGGCAGATATGTGTTTCTCGACTACATAAAGTCGGAAAAGAACCTTGTAAACCACTTGACGAAGGGTCTGTCTAGGACATTAATCCTAGAATCATCGAGAGGGATGGGATTAAGCCCATAAGTTAGTCACCAGCAGTTGCAACCCAACCGAGTCTGACTGGAGATTCTAAGAAGCCGGTTCAATAGGTAAGAACAAGCTGGACTTAAGTGACTATTATACAACCCTGACCCTGAGATTAAATTCTTTTAAAATAATGTCCAAGAGGCTATACGATGTTGTACATGGATACCCCATCCTTATGGTGTCAGTGTTCCGGTGTGATATGGTTATGATGAGTTTTAACTCTTAATAAGTCCAAACATGATATGCAAGATTGACTCCTATCACCAACCCTTGAGAACTTACCTATACGAGAGGTCATGGAGGTCGCGGTTATAGGACATGGCGATCCTAGACAACTCATGAATATGAAAAAGTGCACATGACCAATCAAACGTGTCATCCGATAGACCCAAGAACCTCTAGCATACTATGTGTATTATTTTCTAAATCTGGTTTAAGAAGTCTGATTCAATGCATAGTCCATCAAGCACTTCTTTGGACGAAGACAATAGTCACTAAGTGAGATTCAAGGCTGCAGTCTATCTCATCTATGCATAGTATACACTTGCCCACTTTTCTCTTCTCTCTTCTTTCAGAACTTAATTTTTGAGGGAAATTGTTGTATACAACTGTTGTTGTAAAGAAAAATCAATTCCCAACGTTTCTTTACCATTCATTGTGTGGAACGTTTGGCCCCAACGGTTAGCTTATTGATTTCATTTTAATTCACTAAATCCTATTCATTGCTATAAATTTCATTTTAATTCACTAAGTCCTATTCATTGTTATCGATTTCATTTTAATTCACTAATCCTATAAATTTCTCTTAGATATGTGCCTACACTATATATACTCACCTATTCCTTTGCTGTTGGTACATGAAAATCTTTCATTCATAAAAATCTCTCTCTTTTCACATTTCTGTTCATCCTTTTTGTGCTCTGGACAAAGGGGCTAAGTCAGGGTCAATCTCTCCGAGTTTTGTGCGACGACGGGATACCGGTAGAGCGGGGGTTTTACCACTAGGAGCATTCGGAAAAGTCTGCACATAGACCCGGATTAACTCTTAAGGCAGTGCTTCGTGCGCGACTTCCTCGGGGCCCGGTAACCTTAATTTTCTTTATTTTGTTTACAGATTATTAAAGGAGAAAAGCAAATATTTCCAACAGACTATACCTGATAATATTCTGGCCTTTAAATCAAATTGCGTATGTATGCCTGTGTGATTAACTTCACATGTAGAATTGGAGACCAACCTTATTGAAGGAAAATGCAAATATGCTCCAATGACTCAATAAAGTTTCATATATGTTAGTTTGGTTGTCTGCTACCAACATTTCATAGAGCTCCTTACAGAACACAAGATATGGTCCTTAACATAGCTGAATGGGAGAAAAAAAGGATTCTAATGAGAAAAGCCTAACAAAGTTGGAATAAAGGCTTTGCTCTTGTTGAACCAACATTGCTCGTCTCTTTTACTTGCTAACATATGGCTTCACGTGATATATTGGAAAAAGTAGTTATGAAATGCAACAGTTATCCATTTGATCCTTAAGTTATCTAACTTGGGTTACTGATGTAAATATTTTTGCAGCCGGCAAACTGGCGCACTGAATCGTGTTATTGATCGAGGAAGCCGAGCCATAAACTTTATCCTTACTTCGATGGTATTCAACGTTGTACCTACCATCCTTGAGGTACTATATGGTTTCGTAACTGCTGTGAGCAACGCCATTAGGTTTGTTTGGTTGCAAGCAAGTGAAGTCAAATTGCCACTTTTTTCTTGCACTTTTTACCACTTCTGTCATTTGGTTACAAGCAAGTGGAGCTTGATTTTCACTTTTATTTATGACATAAAGTGAGTCTCTTCCCTATAAAAACTTGGATCTCACATCCTCTCTTCCAAGCTTCAAATGGGATGAAAGTGGGATTAATAAATTTGATTCAGTATCAACTTTTCACTGGTTGATATGTGGTAAAACTTACACTTCTAGTCATTCTGCTTCCACTCTACCAAATGGGTAGAGTGATGAATTGGCACTTCCAAGGAGACAAACTTTGTAATCACACAAAATATCTCAAGAGTCAAAACTCACTTCAAAAGCTGAACTTTTATGAAGTCACTTCAGTCCACTTGCTTGCAACCAAACACGACCTTATTTGATGTCCTCATTATAGCTATGAAACGACTTCTTTTTTTGGATATGGAACAATATGAAGGGCTTGTTCGCTGAACTGAAAGTGAAGTGAGAAACTACAATTTTCAGTCTCCCTGCAGTTTCCAGACAAGAGGGAACTGCAAAGTTCAGGGGAAAATACTGTCTGGAACAAGAAAGTGCACTCCACTTTGCCTACCATATCAGTGCCACAGTAGTATTTTGTGTCCCTTGAGCCTCTCATAGAGGTGGAAAGTACACCAGTAGAGCTGCAGCTGGACCCCCAAGAGAACAAACTAATTCTAAGTGCAAAAATCCACTCTCTTTTTCCTCTACACTCCCATCTGTCAAAACTTCTTAAGGTCCACTTCCCTTTTATCATCTTAAAAAACTTTTGAACTATTCCTTGGATCCCTAATGGTCCTCCTTGTCGCAATTTCCTTCCTTACCCCTATACTCTAACCCCTTCCAATATGTTCTCAGACTCTAGTAGCTTCCTCCATTGTCCCCCTTCGTTGGCACCTCATATATACACTTTCACCTCTGCCAACCTCCATTGTGGGGCGTTCACTTCTCACTAAAAAACCGTTGGGGAGGTCCATATGAATTGACTATCACGATCTAGAGCATTTCAACTACCTGATAATACAAATGATACATTCAGATAACTTCTACTCAGGTAGACTTGAAATGAGTAGAAAACTAATTTTCGTACCACTTCACTCATAGGTAAACAATATGTAAAAACTTACAAGTTTAAGGTTTTTCTCTTTCCATGAGCAAATTGTTATTAGATTGTGTGATAATGAGGATATTTTTGATGAATTCTCTCTCAATTGTGGAAGTTTCGAAGCTTACTAAGTTTGAAAAGTAGAATATGGAGGATCAAATACTCTTTGGTAATTATCCTAGTTCAACTCTTTCTGCAGTCTCTAGTGTGTATGTGTAGTGTGTCGTATTTTTGTGTCCTCAGTTGTACCATCAGCAAACTAGCTGGAATACCATTGCTTATTTTCCTTTTCAGATTTCTATGGTATCAGGAATTCTTGCATACAGTTATGGTGCTTCATTTGCGTGGATCACTTCTCTTTCTGTTGCGGCATATGTTGCATTTACTTTGATTGTTACCCAGGTACTATACCTTGATAATTGATCACCAGTTAGTAGTTTCTTGAATGTTCCTGTATGCTAGTTTTGGTTCAATTTATTGTCTTTTGGGATTTATTTACTATATTTTTCTGTTTGAACGCTTACCTTTTCCCCTTCAATATGTAAATCAATGTATGATGTTATTTAGAAGTTTTTCCCCTTTCTTTTGTTAGTGGCGGACTAAGTTCAGGCAGGCCATGAATAAAGCTGACAATGATGCTAGTTCGAAAGCAATTGATTCACTGCTAAATTATGAGGTTAGATTCTATAATTCCATACTATAATCAATTATCAAATTCGAATCATCTCTTGGCTATAATTATACTTGATTTTCTTCTCATTCTATATATATTTTCTTTTTTCCTTCAACTTTTTCCAGACTGTAAAGTATTTCAACAACGAGTCTTTTGAAGTCGACAAATACGATGTATATCTAAAAAGTAAGTAGTTCTTCTACATATGTTCATGTATGCTTCGAGAACAAGATTTTCTTTGCCTTTGCTTAACTGTCTATATCTGCACCCATTCACAATCATGCTGTTTAGTACAAATATTAAATATCTTACTCCTACTTCGTTTGAATTTTAAAAAATTCTAGAAGCACCTTTAATGCATTCGAAGATATAATTCTTGTCATATTTTATTGTTAAATGTTATGAGCGATTGACTTGTCAATTAGAGTGGAAAGCATGACTTGTCAATTACAGTGGAAAGCACCATAGGTGAGTACTCAGTACAATGTCTTGCAAGTTGGTGGTCATGACACCTGTAAGTGTGAAGTTAAAACAAGGAAGAATATGATTGTTGTAAGATAGAAAATGGATTTCCTTGGATTAGATTATACACAACCACTTGTCTTTTTTGACTTGCTCACTTTGCGGGAAACCGAATTTAGAGTCTTATAAATTTGGTCATTTTTGTCTTAGATTTATTTCAAAATCAATCTCAGTTTTCTACTTGTATTGGGCTATTTGGACAAGGATTTGGAGTTCCCTCCTTTAAAGTTTATTTCTTAGTTGTTTAGATTAGGATTGTGAATCATATTTGGTCTCTACGATTGAGAGCTATATGAAGGCGTACTCTCCTTTTTGAAATTGATTGAGTGAATGAATGCAGGTGATAATACGGTTTTGATTTCTATAGACTGGATCATGGTTATTTGATGTGAGTTTCTCCGGTGTGCCACCTAAGAAGTAAGGTGAAATGCCTTGAATAAAGTGGACTTCTTGGCCAGATGCCTTTATTCCTTAAGTAGCAGACACAAGTTCTTCGACCTTATTTTTGGCCATAAATTTGAATCTTGTACTTTCATCAGTCTTCATTAGCTCCTTCTAGGGTTGGTATGGTTCATAGGCCGTACTTCCACTTATACCCTACTGCCTACCTATAATTATGTTACTCCCTCACATTTTAGATTCAATTTTCCTTGGATCTTTACAGTATAATACCTACTTCCTACTGATCTATATTCCATTTTTGTCGGAGTCATCATTTTAAACAGCCTCCAAGTCATCTAACCTGGTGTACATACCTTCATTGTAACTTTATGACATTGTTTGACATTATAACTTATATTCTTCTTATATCACACTTAAATACGACATGACTTTAAATTTGGAATGTTATTACCAAAAAGATTAAAGGTTATCATAAAAATATGGTAGAAATCCTGGGAATAATACGTAGAACTGTATGTATATGACATGTTTCTGATGCACCACGTGTATGGGTTTTAGATGTACAACACAAGAACCAAGTTAATAGTGTTCAATATAAGATTTCATTTGATTCTTTAGTTAAAGATGGTAAATTTTTAGCAATAGACTAACGACAACCCAATGAATCATGTTGTCCTTTAATATTCATTGAGAAGATCAAATTAATGCAGTTAATGCAGAGTAGATCTCTTTATATTGGATAGTTCAACAATTAATATTAGATCTAATTTTTAATAGAAGCACTTACTTTTCTATTTGTGGATTTGGCAGTGGATAAATACTTGCTTAAAGAATGATGGATTTTAAATTCGTAAGAAACCAAGTACAAGTTAAGGCTTACCTGAGTTGTGTATGATTTCACGTGCTCCAAAGTTAACGAAGAACCATTTCGTCGGACGCGGATGATCCCTATCTTCAAGGGATGATGATTGTTATCTTCAAGGGATCGCTTCGATGCCTTCTTCTTCAAGGGATTCTAAATGATAAGACTTGGAGTAGTGACGGTTAGGATTTGGAAATGGAAAATGGGGCTTCTTGATAGAAAGAGAGGAGGGAGAGACAAAACATAACTTCTAGAAAAGAAAATTCACTTAATAGTAAACACAATTTTTTATTTATTCATTCAGTGAGCAATTACATAGCCAAGGCCCTTTATTTATAGCCTTGTCAATATCTCTCATACTCACCAACTTCCAATGTGGGGCTAAACTGCTTAACAAAAAAACAAAGAGCCAACATGTACTTTTTATTTGACTAAGTAAAATAAAGCAAAGTTGAACTATTTAGTACCATCTGACGAACATGACTTTGGCTTGATATTTATAGCGATGACGCGAAAAATATTTCAGCGTCTTTGGTGCGATGTCCTCATCATTTTTTGGTGGTGGGAAGACTCGATCCTGTCGACTGTACATCTCTTGCTTGTTCGCATTCTTCAAGCATGTTGGAGTTCAATTTCTACATCTCTTCTCTTGAAATCCATGTGTCTTCAATCTCTGGTTTACCTTGCCATCGCACAAGGTATCTTTGGAATCCTCCGTCTCTAGTGGAGACAACCTGATCATCCTGTATACAAGCAATATCTTATCCAAATATATATGTTCATTTTGAGGTATATAGGCTAGTTGGGGACTCTCAGGTGCAAAGCTGTTGGGTGGCTCATCCGAATCCACAAGTGGATTAACAAGAATGGTTGTAGGTCCTTTGTACTTAATCAGATCTTCAATATTAAAAGTCAAACTAAAACCAAAATCTTTAGGAAGATCCAATACATATGCATTTGGATTAGTCTTGTGAATTATCTTAAAAGGACATGCACCCCTTTCGTGTAGTTTCTTTGGAAAAACGTTCGGACCTTACTTAGACTAATACTTCGTCTCCTACTTTGAATTCTCGCGACTTCATGTTAAAATCGGTAGAAGTATTGTATTGATTTTTATTAGCTTGAATTCTTGCACTAATTTCATGATGCAACCCAGCCATGCGAGATGAAAATGCAGACCCATTAGTAAATTCTTGCTTGAGTTCCTTTGGATTAATTAGAATGATTGTCGTTTTTCCCTTCAGTGTCTCCCTTCTTGGAGACAGTACGTTGCGGTTGACTTGGTTGGATTCAAATCTTCTTATTGTAATGCACGTACTCGACCTCCCGGAAATTGTTGTCCAAGTCAAACAACCAAGGTCGACCCAAAATAATGTGACCTATGTCCATTGTGATCACGTCGCACCAACTCATGTTCTCATAAGTGGCTAGCTTAATTGTAACAACACACCTCTCTTTGAGTTTGATCGACGCATCATTCACCCATAATACCTGGTATGGTTGCGGGTGTGGGACGAGTTTGAGGTCCATTCTAGCCATGACTCTTATGGATATGACATTGATACAACTGCCACTGTTGATGAGGATCCGGAAGGATTTATCCCCAAACCTTGGATGTGGTTTGGAGGATTGTTGTACGATGCCAATCATCACTGACCTTGGGTTGGGCTAAGGTGCACCAAAAGAAAGTCAGCTTATGCGGAGCCTCAACGAGGGTTGGGACCTCGATTAGAGATTCACACCTAATATAGCTCGATTATTCATCTACGCTATCTGAAATAGGTTCAGGTTCATGTGTGATTTCTTCCAAGTCATTGGCGAGTTCAGTTAGGACAATCTCCTTGATGAGGATGGTCCTAGTCTGAACTTGACTTGTCTACTGGCTTTTCATGTGGCTATAACCTTGACACCTAAAACATTGGGTGTGCGAATTGCTCAATTGATTGCTGACGGAGACTGGGCCCAACAGTCCCTTTCCTTTCCAATTGGCAAGGATTTGTTATTTGACTCACAAGGGACTTGATAGGTCGGTCTTTTCTTGGGCTCTTCATTGCAATCATTGTAAATCGAGCCCATTGGTTAGTTAAGTTTTGTTTGAAGGCCATTGGGACATAGAAATGCGACATTTGCACGTTGCATTACGATCCAAGTGGTAATTAGGTTCACCTCTTGCATCCCTAAGGGTCTCCATGTTCTCCAAAAAGTCCTAGCCTCACCTGTCTAACATACTAGTGGCGAGATAGACCTTACACTCCTCAGGTAGTCGGTGCCATTTAAAGTAGTGGGCCATCTCTGAACTCCAGTCTAAAAAGGCCTGTAGGTCATCTCGGACATCAAATGTGATTGTTCTCATCATGATCTTGATCGTTATTTCGACGGTTCCTACGGTTGCGATGATTACGACCAACCTCGTCGTCATGTTGATACCCTTCGAGTGTCTCTTCAGCTGATCCGACATTAGACTCACCTCTAGTGTGTTCTTGTCGTTCTAGAGGGTTTTGTCCTGGGTCTACTAATCTAGTACTGATCTCGACCATTTGGTTTGTAATTTTGGTAGTCACTGATTCCAGCATCTTAGCCATAAAGGTCTCGAATTGATTCGGATCCATGACTATACCTTGGGAGGACTAGGATATTGGTGAAGGTATTTTGTACCTTGCCTAATGGGCATACACAAGCAAGTCTCGGGGACTTGAGCACAATTCTCTCTAACCTAGACTCGTCTAAGGGAGGGACCCGAGAGTGGGTCAAGGTGGAGAATTTAGGTTCTAGTCTAGACTCGACTCAACAAACATGGCTCATTCAACATTCTATTAATCTTGAATTTGTGAAAGAGTTAGAATTTTGATTACCCTAAAGTTATTAACTAGGCTTGCTCCTAATCGGGGAGGTACTGGTTGCAGGATTACCGATTGAGGCTCGTCAAACCCATGTATCGGAATTTTCTCCAGGTAAGAGAACTAGTCGTAAGTTCCTTTACTTAGACAAGGAAGACTCGTCAACAAAAGCCTGAAAAGGTTCACCGGAGCTACCTACAACAGTTCCACTAACTGAGCCAAAATTCCTAGGGCCAATGTTTAGTTGATTTTAGAAATAATTTTGGCTTGGAAATAATGCAAGGATTGTGATTTGTTGGCGGCGAAAGGGTTATGAACTCCCCATCATATCTTGCTTAGGGTGTTGCCCTTAAATTGATTTAATGCAAAATGAACTAACTAATGCAATCACGACTATCAATCAAAATAGGAGTGCAATGATTTGGTTTTGTATGATGCAACATAGAATATTTGTGTCCTAGCATAATTGATTCTAATTGATATGATAAGATCTTGTTCATGCAAGAGCACGGAAGTTGTGCTCTGATACTATGATGCAGGACATGCATGAGTTTTAGATGTACAACGTAAGAACCAAGTTAATAATGTTCAATATAAGATTTCATTTGATTCTTTAGTTAAAGACGGAGAATTTTCATCAATAGACTAACAACAATCCAAGCAAGCATGTTGTCCTTTAATATTAATTGACAAGATCAAATTAATGCAAATTAGATCTCTTTATATTGGATAGTTCAACAATTAATATTAGATCTAATTTGTTGTTAGTAGAAGTACTCACTTTTCTATTTGTGGATTTGACAGCGGATAAATACTTGTATAAAGAATGATGAATTTTAGATTCGCAAGATACCAAGTACAAGTTAAGGCTTACTGGAGTTGTTTATGATTTCACACGCTCCAAAGTTGTCCGTTTCGTCGAACGCGAATGATTGCTATCTTCAAGGGATCGCTTCGATGCCTTCTTCTTCTTCAAGGATTTCTAAATGATAGGACTTGGAGTAGTGGCGGCTAGGGTTTGGAAATGGAGAATGGAGGCTTCTTGATAGAAAGAGAGGAGGGAGAGACAACATAACTTCTAGAAAAGAAAGAAGAACATTCACTTAATAGCAAACACAATTCTTTTATTTATTCATTTAGCGAGCAATTACATAACCAAGGTCCTTTATTTATAGCCTTCTCAACATCTCTCATAGTGACCAACTTCCGATGTGGGGCTAAACTACTTAATTAAGAGCCAACATGTGCTCTTTATTTGACTAAGTAAAATAAAGCAAACTTGAACTACTTAGTATCATCCGACGGACATGACTCTGACTCGATATTTATAGCGACGACGCGAATAATATTTGAGCCTCTTTGGTGCGATGTCCTCATCACTTTCAGCATATGCTAATACCAATATATACATTATGAATCAAGACACAAACTGAAATGTGCATGTACTATGAAATTTATTATCTACTTCTGCAATGTATGCAGTTGAAACTTTTTTATGCCGGGTCGTTTTATACCTTGATGTGTCCTTATCTAAATTATCTCTGTTCGTGTCTTTTGATCTCTTAGATTTTCTAGGTTATGAAATTTAAGAAAATATGTTACATACAAACACATTTTGTGATTTCTCTGGATTTTGAATGTTGTATATGCCGTTTATGAAACTTTAATGCTGCAATGTCTTCTAGCAGTAATTTTCATTCAAGGCCATAGGAAAAATCAAATAGTTAACTTTTGAAACATAGTCATATAGGACGCATAAAATACTGGATAGTTCTCCTTTGATTGTCAATGAAGTTTTTTGATGTCTTCTGGATTCTATTAGCTAATCCATGAATGTTGTCTATGTCTTAGGATATGAACATGCTGCCTTGAAAACACAAAGTAGCCTTGCATTCCTAAACTTTGGCCAAAATGCAATATTTAGCACAGCTCTGTCGGCAGCAATGGTGTTGAGTTCATATGGAATAATGAGTGGTACAATGACAGTTGGAGATTTGGTATGTAATTTTATTCTAATTGCTCAAGACTTCTTTTTATCCTTTACAAGTAGATGAAGCTGCATCTACTGCTCCCTTTATTGTTCTATCTTGACTGCTTTCTCATTCCTGGATGGATTTTCTACTGTGCATCTGTTGAGCAGATTCTGATACATACCATAAATAGTGTTTTGGCAAGTTTAATTTAATTCCAATGTCTCTTTTGCTTGTGCCCATGTGAGCAATGGGCCAAATCTGGACTTGCCTAGTCTCATTCCAGCTCTCATGATTAAAGCAATATTTTACTTAAGGATGCCAAAGAATAATAGAAACATATTACCCACCAACATCTTCTTTGCCATCTAATTTAGACAATAAAGCCAATTATTATTATCCTTCTTAACAGTTTTACTTTGAAATAATTGTAGTTATCAAAATTTAGCATCCAGAATTTAGTGCAATAACTGTTAATGGACTGAAGGTTAATAACATATATGATCAGTGCTTTGTTATTTTCGCCAAAACTGAGACATTGGCAAAAGTGAACATATTGGACGTCTCATATTGAGTTTGATAGAGATTGCTCTGATAAATGATGTATATAATATTTGAGCAGTAAATTTAACATATTTTGCAATGGTTATAAAGTAAATTTGAATCTTCCAGTGAACTGATTATATTTCCAATGGACCAAAGTAAGACAGAATGCACAAGAACCTTGTTGCTTCACTGCCATGTTTGTGAGACTCACATGCCCTTTCGGTGGAACACATACTGACAAGTGTCTGAACCGTGGAGAGGGAAGCAGCAAGGGGATAGTTTAGTAATAAAAGTGACTAAAGATCAAATCATGTTCAGTGGGTTTACACTTGATACTACGATGATGGACTTGTCGAGTTTAACTTCATTGGTTTTAACTATAACTTACTAGCATTGTTTAAGTTAGATCAAAGAGGTCCTGAACTTCCTTCCACTAGCGTATCTAATGTTCTCTAAGTTCCAATTCCTCTAGTTAGCTGTTAACTTGAACTCTCAGTTTGCCATTGTTTAGGGTCTAGTTGTAGCTTGTAGTTAGCAAGTTTGGTTTATCTTATAACGAAGAATCATTTATGTATTAGTTTCAACTGCTTCCACATGACACCAATGAGGTGTAATTAATTAATTATTTTGTTTATTAGTTGTTCGATTTGTCAACTCTCACTTCTTCTGCAGTTCTACTAGTTAACATAGTCAATGCGAGGTATTTTTAACTCTTGAGGATAAACCTTTTGTTAAGTCTGCTTGATGTTTCATTAAACATCAGCTGTTTTATCAACTAAACATCATTTTTCTTGTAACTTTAACTGGTTTATTGTTTTGGATGTATTCCTTGATGGTAATAAGGTTTTGAAGGATACTTACTCGACTTGGTTGCTTACCCACTTAAGTTCCTGTCAATGTTATTATCATCCAGTAGTTGAACCATGTTGACCAATGACCAGCATGTATGTAGGCTGCCGTGTGTAGGTTCTATCATAATAATTAACACGTTACTGATGAATATTGCCCAAACATACTCCTGAATTATGTTTTACTCTCATTGCTTTAAGTTTTACCAGGTAAACATTTTTGCTTCCAATCTTATATTGATGGATTAAGCAAAACTCTGATTTTTAACGGAACACTAGATTTTCATATAATTATTCTAAACTGACATAATTCTCACGTGTGTAGGTTCTTCCCTATAGAACACAGATGTTGCTGATGGATATTGCCCAAACATATTCCTGAATTATATTTTTCTGTCATTTATGTACACTTTCATATAATTCTGCTAAAATGACATAGTACTATATAATTATTTGGAAGATGTCATGCACTTCCGATTCTAAATATTACTTGCGTAACTTATTATCTATATTTCTTCTATATTATATTTGAAACTCTAATACCATCAATCAGCATTTGTTTGGATTTCTCAGAAGCTGTAATGTCAGACGCAACGAGAAATAAATAGAGGGAAGATATCATTAAGGAATGATCCTAACTAATATCCAGACAAACCTAACCTTATCATCTTGACCAGATATTCTATCTGGTCTCAGAGAAGGAATGGCTTGGCTTTCCAAAAGTGAGATACTAAACCATGAGATTTAAAATCAAAGATCTTTTTCTTGCAAAATATCTAAAAGATATAGGATTTACTAAAAGAAAATCCTTTCTAGATCAAGTTCTTGAAACCATTTTCCCAAAGGGATGATTCTGATTTATAATATTAATCACACCTTGCCTTGCCTGCTTAATTTTACTAGTGACCATTTAACCAAGATTGGGTTTGGTTACTTTTGTGCATCTTATGTGGGCTTCAGCTTATTTATTTGGAAAGCAGCAGCAAAACATGTTTGGTAACACCATCTTTGCTTATTTTTTGAATAAGCTTCTTCCTTTTTTGGCAGCTTTTGAAAGCAGGGGGTGGCTGATCCGAAAGGTACTTCTACTTCTGCTTTCTGAGAAGCAACAGTAATACCAAATCCAGCCTAAATATTTAGTATCAGGACAAGAGTTAACACCTAACCAGAGGAAAGATATCCTAATTTGTCGCTGTGTTTAACCACCCATTTATGTAAGAAATTGACTTAGGTATGGAGTAGTAGTCCGAGGCAAATTAACTAAAACTCATCTGCCACCTTGCAATAAAACATTCACTTTCTTTATAGATAATTACTTCTCTACTTTATGAATAAGGCCATGTGTATCATTGTTAGTTAAAGCACCAGGTTCCAAAGTCATCTTTAACTAGTTCATAACAATTTTCTTGCTTACAATTAGAAGATGTTGCCACTTGCTGAAAATTTCAAATTATTCCCATTATCGAATAACAGAGTTTTCAAAAAATTAATATCAAGACCAGACTTGCCTTCAAGATTATGATACAGTTCCTAGGGAGATAATGTGGTGGCCTTTGGAGAAGAAACAAGTTCCTAGTAGCTATATTGAGACTACTAAGGATATGAATGATGGTGTTATGATGACCGTTTGAACCATTGGATGAAATTACTAGGACCCATGATGTATGATGTTTAGTGACAATATTGTGTTGGTTGATAAGAGTATCGAAGGGTTAGATGCTATAAATTAGAAGTGTGGGCGAACGCTTTGGAATATAAGGGTTTTAACATTAGTAGGACAAAAACACTGTAAATATGAAATGTAACTTCAACCAGAAGTCAAAAAGAAATGAGGAAAAGTACATATAGATGGACATGAGAATCTGAGATACTCGTAAGTGATAACTTTCAATATTTATGATCAATCATTCATCTTGATAGAGAGATTAAGAAGGATTTCATGCATAGAATCAAGAATGTTGAAATGGAATCCTTCTGAAGTACTTTGTGATCTCATGATACCTTTGAAATTGAAAGGAAAATACTAGAAGACTGCTATAAGACCGCCCATGCTGTACGGATGAGGGTGTTGGGCAATTAAGAAACATGTTCAACATATTAGTGTAGTGGAAATGAGAATACTAAGATGGATGAGTAGCAATACATTAAAAGATTCGATAAGAAATAAGCACATTATTGGAAAGTTAGAGGTGGCTCCAATTGAGGACAAGATGAGAGAAAATCGTCTTATTAAGGTGGGTTAGATATGTGTAACACAAACCAATTGATGCTCTGGTAGAGCTGCTAGGACTAGATGTAGACCTAATTGAAGGATGTGTTTTTGTTAGTGTTACAGAGAACTTGGCAGCTGAATGGAAGAAAATGATTCAAATACCTGACCCAAAACTTTTGGATAAAGGCTTTGTTGTTGAAGACTATAATGCCTCCAAACATACAGAGTGAATATCAAATTTGCTAAAAATAAAAAAGAACTACAAGATAACAAAAGTTTATCATGAGTAAACTAAAAGTAATAACCTTGACCACCACATACCATCAATTCCTCGAATAAGATGACTGGTGTGTCCTAGTGTCAAAACATCCTGCTCAAATATCAAAATATCTACCACAAGAAGTACAAACTATGTTGCTGTCACACAAATATGACATGACGTGATTAGGACACAGCATGCTGACATGACTGGTGTATCCTAGTGTCTTTTGGAGTGTGTGTATTGTGCGACACAAGACCAATTCTCGGAACGTCCCTGCTTCCTAGATTACAAATAGAAGTAAGAAATAGGGTCTCTACTGTATCGAGCATTTTTTGTCCAGTAAGCCAATAATATTGAGTTTTCTGCCCTTTCTTGATCGTTGGTTACTAGCATGCTGGCGTTATATCAACTGTCAGAGTAGACCAGGCTTCACATTCCTTCTAATAGTTACCGCTTTGGCAGGACACATGCTAGATATAATATTGATCTGTAACTAAATGCGACAATTACATGCTGTGGATTCAATGGATTTATTTATTTCATAAATGTGATATTTTTATAAGTGTCCATGTGTTGTGTTATTTCTAGATAAACTTTCTATGGTTACAGACAATTCAGAGAACAATGTTATGCTAGTAACATATGTAGTTCATGTTTATACTTTCTTTATGCACTGTCTTGAAAGATTTATCCTAAATCTGGAAGTGTTGGTGAACATTTCCAGGTCATGATAAATGGACTTCTCTTCCAGCTCTCTTTGCCTCTGAATTTCCTTGGAACAGTGTATCGTGAGACTAGGCAGAGCCTTATTGATATGAAGTCGATGTTTCAATTGCTTGAGGTATATCTTTATGGAATTCTCTTTATCAGAAACTATCTTGCTGTTAAAAAATAAATCTGAATTTCTTTCTGCTATTTTGTTTTGTTGCATGGAATGAATGTTAGTCAGGTTATAAGCAGGCACTCCATTTCTAAGCTATACTATTTATTATTATTATTATTATGCTGGATTAGGGTAATCGGAGTTCCCATGTACACTGTGTTTTGCTGTAGCATTGCATGTATTTTCCAATAATCTTTGAGTACCTTGATTTTGGTTAAAAACAATTATTGTTTTTTTACACTAAATGGTTGGGAAAATGCCCCCGTGTTCCATTGATGGTAATTAGCGAAACAAAGACACAAGTAAAAAACATTTATCTTTGGATCTACTTCTCGAGAGGCATTGTTTTTTATGCCAATAACTTATATAAGGATGGAATTTCCAGGTTGAATTTTTATTTCTTTTTGATAAATTTGCTTGCTGAGTAATATCTTGTGTGGAGTTGGATTGACATGATCTTTATTGCGTGGTATAAGTGATGTTGTCAAGTATTGAAAACAAAAAATGGAACGTATTGTTAATGTCTGAAGTTGGCTTTTGGAGGACGGCACTAATGATTATATGCTAATTTCTGGGGTTAGAATCACGGAATAAAAAAGAACCATGGTGGACTATTGATGTTATCAATAAGACAATAACAAATAATATATGAGGTAACTAATTAGCTTATTTCATTTAGTCAATTTTCTTTTATTTAAAGTATTTGGTTCCAATAACATCCATGTCCTTAGATGGCAAATCTTAGCACCCAAAGCAGACATGCTATATAAACTTTTGGGGGCCTTGGTGAGGAGCATTTAGATGCGTTAGATTCACAGAATACTCTATTAGGTTGCCAATTCCTGAAAGTGCTAAAGGTCATTAATGTCTTTTTATTCAATTAAAATGTTAGGTTTCTTGGTGTGGAGTAACGTGTAAGTTGTATGTGGGGGTAAGGTCATCCCAAAAGTTAGATTCTTTCTTATATCCAACTATATCTTTTCTTATAATTCCCATCTATGCTTCTCTTATATTTATTGAGACCTCTTTCTGACCATCCAATTTCATCCCAGACTCCGCGGTTCATGTTTTGCTGAAATCTACCAGCCCTAGCTTTCAGATAATGTGATAACTGTCTTAAATATACTTTTCTTCATATATTTGTTTCCCGTGGTACAAGGTTATATTGCTCACTGTAAGGCTCAGTTATGTCTTGTATTTAGTGATGTATTGTGATGTTAATTTGAACCATGTGATGGTTTATACGTACAATTCAGTACTTGGCATATGTTACACACAGGTGCATTTCAAGCTATTTTGACTACTAGTAATTCATTTGCTTCCTCACTTCAATATATTCAAGCAGATATTTTCTAGTCTGCTTGTAAACTACTATGTAGAATTAGAATATAGGTTTTTTGCATATAAGTCCCTCAAATGTCATGTATTTTTAAATAAGTCCCCTGACTTACGAATTGCTTAAAAGTCCCTCAAATTTCAGTAAATAGAGTTATGAGTCCCTCTGGTTAGTGTAACCCCTTTTAAAATGGAATATTCCATTATTTTTGATGGTTTTCCCCTTCCAATTAGATCAATTACATTTTCTCTCTCCTCCTTGTCATCTTCCCTACCAATCCCTCTCTTACCCCTATTAAAATCCCCATGAAACCCATCAATTTTGCATGAAACTTCTTCTCTCTTCTCATTTCAACAACTGATAAAATTCTCCTTCTCCATCCTCTTTTGTCTCCCTCTCTTCTCCTAACATTTCTGCCTCTTTGAAATTCATCCCTACTTCATCTTACAAGCACGCCTAAAACTTACAATTATTTTTTTGGAATTGAAATCAAAATATAGTTGTACAACTATTATGTAGAAGTCAAATTCCAAAGTCTATAAACTAACCCCAAATTTTTTTTGTTCAAACCCTAAATTATTTCTCTTTATGAAACTAACAAGATCATGAAAATTATAAAACAAAACACATGCCATGAAAAGTGAAAAATATGAAAACATTAAAAATCAAAAGTTTAAAGGTGAAAATTGAACTTTATTGCACGTTTTTACTATTTCCCCCAAATTGATTGTTCGGGTATACAATTTGGTCTTTAAGAGTCTTTGAAAGGACAAAATCGTCAATCAATTATTTGAATCCTTGAGTTTGGGTAAAAAGATCCAAATTGAGAGTGGGGGAATAACTCTAACTACTAGAGAATTGAGGGAGTTTTAAGCAATTCATAAGATTTGGGCGACCTATTTAAAAATATATCAGTTTTGAGGGACTTATATTGAAGAAACCCTAGAATATACATGTTGAATGATATGAAGATTAACCCTCAAACCCTCACCAACACTCTCGAGTTTTCTGTAAAAATTGCAAGGACTTAAACTTGGTATTAGAGCTACCCAGGTTCAAACTTCCTCCAATGCACGGTCACCCCCCATGCGGTCCAAATATCCTTTTCGATTTTTGTATACCAGCATTGATATTGATAGCCTAAAACTCATATGCTGATATAGTTCTTTTAGAAACTTTACTGACTTGTGGTCCTCTTAATGCATATTTATTATTCACATAGCCCTTATGTTCTTTCAGAAGCTATTTTTTTAGCTATAGTTAGATGCTGATGTCTATGGCTATGGAGTAAATCAATATTGTGGAATGAAATGGTTAGCAGAAGAATGAGATGACAACATTGCATCATTTATGTTGTCCTATAATCATCTTTTTTGGGGTTGCAGGAAACTCCAGATATTAGAGATGTTGGTGCAAGTCCACTAAAGGTTACTGGTGGAAGCATTGAATTTGAAGATGTTCACTTTGGGTACATATTCAATTGATAGCTCGTTTTATATGAGTATCATGAGTAGATTCTAATCTTTGATGTATGCTTTTAATTTTTTATAGACTTTCCTTCAATTACGCAAAACAAGAATTGATTGTAGATAATCCTTAATTCTTGTTGCTTACGTAGAGAACTCTCATCACTAAATTTTTGGAAAAAAGACCTGTGAACTATTTCCGAGGCGTACAACCTGAGTTGTAAGCCAGTTCCCAACTTATCCCTTTTATCTATAAACTTCTCTCGATATGAACCATTTGTGTCATGGCTGTGGTAGCAATGTGGCTGTGGTAGAGATGACCCTCTACCCCTCCCTTTCAAACTAGGATCTTTCTCTCCGTCCATAGGTGTAGAGATTTATAAAAAAAATATTTATTAGATTTTTCGGAGATAATTAGGATTAGTTTAGATTGGGTTGTATTATGATTTAATTTATATTTTAGGATTTGAATTAGGAGATTTATTAGGACTAATTAGGAAAGTTATTTAAAATATAGTGTTAGTTAGGATTTCTTTATAGGATTAGTTTAATTTAGTTGTTAGGCTTATAATTTATCTTAATTTGGTAATACTAAAGGCTAGAAATAAAGACATAGACCTCTTATAATAGCATTGCAAACTTTTATGAAAGTTTATTTATAAGAAATTTGTTCTCTTGAGTTCTCTTATAGAGATTTCTATGTGTTATTTCTATCGTCAGATAGAACGATATCTATCTCCACCCCTCTGCTATGTCAGTTGGTATCAGAACCTCCGATCTGATGTCTATCGACAGAAAATATGACAACCATTCCGATAATCTCACCCAATGAGTTGATCGTTTGAGGCAAAAGTTTGAACGTACGTACAAACTCTAGCATAGATCAAAGAGATGCTTGATGCCCATAGGATTGAAGGGGTTTTTCATTACCAATATTTGCTCCACTTCAATCCTGCTTGTGCTATTCCTTTCAGCGGTCACGAGTGACAGCCATCAACCTACACCATCGTCATATCGCTGCCACCATCTTATCATCATCTTCCACGCCATCATCCATTACTACCTTCACATCATCCTCCACCATTACTTTCACTTCATCATCCACGACCACATTCTCGTTATCTTCCACGTGTAGCACAACTTCATCGTCTCGCGATATAAGCAAACAACTGCTAGATATAATGCACAATATCAATATAATCAAGTAAATATATATTGAAGAAGATGAAGAATTTGGAGAATATCATGAAAATCAAGAAATATGGGGCTCAAACAAGGGAATTTGACAATTATGACTACGAACAACAAGGACTTCAAGAATTTCGGAGACTGCCTACTAATAATATGGCAAGGCAGGGTACGGAAGTAACTGAAAGCACCTCACAACAACAAGTTGAAGACCAAAAAGCTGAAGAAGCAGAAGTTGGACAAGACATCCTTGTAGAAGAGGCTACAGATTAAGAAATCTGGGTTATTAATGTTTCAGATGTTCGTGAAGTCCTAGATGAAATTGAAGAAACACAAGATGTGTCTGTGAAAGAAGAGGAAATCCTTCAGCGGAGGTCACAACAAAAGTGCAACTCTTATTTGAGTAATTCTAGAAGAGTTTTGCAGATGACAAGCCAAATCAACTACCAATGATTAATAATGTTCAACATTATATGAATCCGATCACTATGTTTATATCTCAAGAATCCAGGAATCGTCCAAAGATTGAGGTCATGAAGAATAAGAGTCAGTTGAAGATCGAATTGGCATAGTCCATGGAGATCAAGATTCGAAGGAAGGCATCAAAGATGAAGCTCTACTCAAACTATTTGTTCCTTTGGAAGGGAAGATTTCAAACCTGACTTCTAAACTCGAGGTCGAGTTCTTTTGAAGAAAGGGAGAATGATGTAGAGATTTATACAAAAAATATTTACTTGATTTTTAGGAGATAATTTAGGATTAGTTTATATTGGATTTTATTATGATATACCTTATATTTAGGATTTGAATTAGGAGATTTATTAGGATTGCCTTATTAGGAAAGGTAATTAGGAGATTTATTAGGATTAGTTTTAGGCTTAATTGCAACTTGATACCTTCAACTATTCCAGTTTTTCAACTTGATACCCTAAACTTTTTTACTCAACAACTTAATACCATCAACTATTAAAAAAATTCAACTTCATACCCAAATTTTAAAAAAATTCCCAAACTACCCCTGCCCTCTTGCCCCCCCCCTCTTGGGCAACCCACGCCCCGACCCTCCACCCTGGCTGCCACCACCCCCGCCCCCATCCCCAGCTGCCACCACCACCACGCTGCCCCCCCACCCCGTCGCCCTCCCCCGCTCCTCCAATTCCTGTCAATGGTTGCTGCTAGCAGTCGGCTGGCCGGGGTCGCACGAGCGAGGGTGCGGCGCAGGAGTGCGGTGCGGGGGTGCACATGCGGGGGTGCGACGGTGTGGAGGAGGGCACGCGGGGGTGCAGCACGGGGGTGCGACGGCGTAGAGGAGGGCACGCGGGGCCGCGACAGCGGGTAGCCGGAGGGGGCTGGGGGGCGGGGTGGGTGGCCGGAGGAGTGCAGGGGGCTAGGGGTTGGGAGCGGGGGGGGGGGGGGGTAAGGGATGTAGTTTTAAGTTTAGATTAGGGATATTTTTGTCCAAAAAATTGTCAGGGTATCAAGTTGTTACCAAAAAATGTTTAGGGTATCAAGTTGGAAAACTGGAATAGTTGAGGGTATCAAGTTGCAATTAAGCCTTAGTTTTATTTATTTGTTAGGATTATGATTTGTCTGAATTTGGTAATATTATAGGGTATACAGAAAGGCCTAAACCTCTTGTAATAGCATTGTCATATTTTATGAAAGTTTATTTATAAGAGATTTGTTCTCATTGAGTTCTCTCCTAGAGATTTCTAGGCGTTATTTGCATCTTTCAAGAATAATTCTATCCCCGCCCCTCTACTAGGCCAATAGGTTAGGTGGTCAGGCCTGCAGGCTGTTATGGCTTGGACATGAGTCGCCAGGGGCAGAGCCAGGATTTTGGAGTAGGGTGGGCTAGCTAATAGTTATGGTAAGGATCTAAAAAATTATGTAAAAAATTCGACAAAATTTCCTCTATAAATTCGATAATTCGAAACCTGTCATAGACAATAAGTTTAAGAAATGGTGTTCCATGTAAGAAACTCGGCTTATATCTAATTTAATGATCATCAATAGTAGTAACTATACAAGCAATTAACTAGTATCTTTAATTTTATCTAACAACTGTAAGCAAATTTAAATATAGATATGTAAGATATGGTAACCATGTAGGATATTAAACAGAAATAGTAAAAAACCAAACATACCAAATGCAGTACAAATCTTGCATAAGATGGAAAACTGGAACTCCATGCTTACAACCGACGATGTCTCCCACAAGAAAAGTAGCTCAAATTAGTACAAATTAGTACAAATTGGTATTCATCTTGATTCAAGTTTTTTTTACTAAACATACCAAATAGTAGTAAAAGTTGTGTTACTATATTTTCATTAAACATACCCAATAGTAGAACAAAGCCACCAGGAAAGAATCCATGGGACCCCAAATCAATCCATGTAAGAGGTCAATATTTTCTTTACTGAATTAAAATAGCAAAAAATGCATGTAGAGAAGGAAACTCCAACACAAAATTTAAGCCACAATAAGTAAAATCCATCGACAGAATCCAGCACAAAATGTAAAATCCACAACAAGTACAATAAGTAAAATCCACAATAAGTAAAATCCAACACAAAATGTAAGCTACAACAAGCACAAAATGTAAGCCACAAACTGCATATAGTGGACCAAGAGCTTCAAAGACTGAATCCAGCATAAGATGTAAGCAAAAAATGTAAGCCGCTCCTTGTATTTGAAGTCTTTCACATAAAGGTAGAAAGACTGAACCATCTGAAAGAACTACCTGAAACCAGAATAAGATGACTAAAACACCCTGAAACCATATTACTAAACTGAAAAGACTAAATAGATGAAAATGTACCCTATCGAAGTTGCACTCTTCGGTTCTTTAGAGAATAGAATACGTCTATGATAGAATCTGAGTCAATATCTTCAGCAATTTCTCGTTCAATGTAAATAACCATAGTATCAGCTAAGAACTCATCCATTTTACTTCTCAGATTAGTTTTAACAAGCTTCATAGTTGAAAATGCTCGTTCTGTAGTTGATGTGGATACATGAAGAGTTAAAACAAGACGTATCAACTTGTCGATCAGATTATAGTACTGTGACTTGTTTGTTTCAACTAATGTCCGACATAACTCAGAAATGGTTGATATATTTTAGAACTTCTCATGGTGAAGTACATCAACCTAATAATACTCCAACTGATATCTCAAATAATGCATATCTTGATCATTAAAATCAGCCGGGTAAAACTTCTCTGCAAGAGTGCACAGATCATCAATATCAAATGATTTGAAGTGATCATTTGGTTATAAAGCAGAGCTCAACTTGAGGATTTCAACTGCCTCATCATTGAATCTAGTATTCAACTCTTCCAATTGAAAATCAATTGCAGCATTGAATATATCAAAGTGATAGTGATGCACAAATGTAATGGAATCTCGTTGCTGGCAAGAACGACCTCTAGCCCCTCTGTAACAAGCATTCATATCAGGTATATCAATATCATATTTTTTCAAACTGATTCCACATAACTAAGAATACCACCAAAACCATCATCTCTTAAAGTTTGAAGCAATATTTTAGTAGAGGATACTAGATCCATTGCATTCAAGATGTCCAGAGACTTTTGTTGTAAGGACTGACAAAGCAAGTTTGTAATCCCCATAATTTTATGCATAAAGTACAATATGAATATGAAATCAAATGACTTCATCACAAGCAAAGAACCAGCTGCTTTCCCACGTATAGAATTGGAGGATCCATCATTTACGATGCTTTCAAGCACTTTAATAGTTGCTTGATACATATCGATTAAGCTGCAAATAGAATCAAAATGAGAGCTCCATCGAGTATTTTCAGTCCTTTGCAAACTACCAATCTGATTAGCCCCTCTACTAGTACCACGTTCACCACTAGCCACCATATGTGCAATCTCAATAGCTTGAGCAGATTGTAACTCAGTGTGACGCTTAGGAGAAGCACTAACAAGATTGACAATGGTAGTCAATTTTGAAAAGAATAGCCAAACTGAAGTCTCATTACTAGCTGCTGCAACTAGAGCTAGTTGTAGTCTGTGTGCAAAACAATGAACAAAATATGCATATGGACAATCTCTAAGAAACAAGGCCTGTAATCCATTCCATGCTCCACGCATATTGCTAGCACCGTCATATTCTTGCCGTCGCATATTGTGGATATGTAAGTCATACCGAGTCAGTACATCAGATATTTGTTTCTTCAGGGTTAAAGCAATGGTGTCCCCAACATGCACAATCTCAAAGAAGCGCTCTTTTAGAATACCATGAAAGACTCATAAAATCAAACACAAAAAATTTGGGGGTTAGGATTTTACAAAAAATTAGGGGTTAGAGTTTTACCAGAATGACGGAAGAGAGGAGCACCACCGGTCCACCGGTCAGAGTGGAGAGAGTCCGGGACCGGGAGGGGGCAGCTCCTCACTCGTTTCTTGATATATATATATATTTTTGGTCGGGGGAGCTACTGCTAGGTCGGTGATGTGGGGAAGCTCAAGCAAAGCAGCTGCTAGGTTCTGTCAAGTCGGGGGAAATGGGGAAGCAAAGCTAGCAAGCTTTCACTCATTACTCATTAGCTACTGGGCCATTTGGCCACTGGGCTAAGCATCCAAAGTTCCACACAACTTAAAAAAAATTTGCAAATTTTTTTTTTACACGAAGAGTGCATCCGCCCCTGTGAGTGGCGGATTACCACTGCAGGCACTGCAGCATGCCATGCAGTAGATTGGCTCTGTTAACAGCTGCCTGGTAAAAACTTTTGAATGAGAGGAAGAAAAATAAGAACAGAGAGAGATGTCAGACTTTGATAATTTCGATGGTAAGATTTTTACTTGTCTGCTTTTTATTGGGAACTAACGTCATAACCTTTGACATAGTTAATTTGTAAAGAACTTAGTGATGAGTGTTCTCTGCAATGAGCCTCATAATTAAGGGAGGCAATCTGCAAGTAACCCCACAAGCAACTATGCATTTAAACACATATATCAGTCTGTGTTGTGCTTTACAGAAATCATTTGTACTTGTTTTTTGCTATAACATTGCATAAAAACCTTTTTCAATTGTCATCATAAGATCTGTTTATGCTTGAATTTTAGTACAACATTGCATAATGTTAGACCATGAAACTTGCTAAACCTTTTCAATATTCATTTATGAGTTGAAATTATCACAAGAAGATCCATCTAAGTTTGAAGCTCAGTACAGTACTGATTAATATTAAACCGTCTTACTTTCTTCCAGCAAGCGAACTTTAGGTATCCACTTGAATTGCCAATAACATTATCACAAAAACATTATTATAATATAATTTTGGTTGTTAGATATGTTAATGGCTTGAATGTTGAAATGAAATACATCAACATAATGAAGGATAAAATACTAAATAGATGTAATAATACCTATATGGTGAAATAAGAACGTGGATTGCTCAGTTTTATTTCTCTATAGTAGCTTGGATATGACTACCAGACATGAGGTTTCTCGTTTAAATCATGTAATATGTGAGGAGTCAGGACCGACAAAAACAAGTACAAAATGTGTGGTAGAACATTAGGAATGTGAGGGAAACTATAAAGGATATTCAGGACATGGGCAGGAGTGTTACTAAGATGTATATTCTTGCAAGGAACATATTGAATGCTTGTGTTTGGCTCATTTGGCAAGAGAGGAACAGGAGATTCTTTAATAATGAAGAGGTTGGACCACAATGGTTGGTGCAAAGGATCAAGAGAGATGTATATATGTTGATGCAGAGTTTCAAAAGCAGCTCCCAAATCACCCTAGGAGATGATTTGTAATTAGACTGAGAGATGAAAAACTGTTTCTTTATTCCTTTGTACATCAATAAAATTACTTACCTTTTCAAACACACACCCACACACCAAATTCTTATAGAAAATTGTATAATCATTGGGTTAGATCACACCCTACATGTACCACCTAACAGTTGCATGGCGGATCCGAGGTAATGTTTACTTTCTTGTACAACTTGTCATCGCAAAATCAATGGTTCTGATTATCTCAAAATCGAACATCTTGTATCTGCTTCATTCACAACTAGGAGATTCTTAAAGTTTTTTTTTATCTCTAACCTTTTAAGGTTTTGAGATGTATATATCACAACAATGTTATAGAAAAAAAAAGATTTATATCTGATTAATTGACCATTTAATCCAGATTAATTAAAAAAAAAGTTCCACGTGACCACTTAACTGTGATTAATTAGCCAAGTATCCTGATTAATTGATGACCTGCTATGCGATCAGAGCATAACGGGAGCCGCTTGATGTAACATTAGATAACAACAAATGGTGTGAACATCACTTTGGGTGGTCGATCATGCATTTTTTAGGTAGGGGTGACTGGGTTACACCTAGGGAATAATATAATCCAGTACTACATTTATGTGTGATCCCAAATAGCCTCTTCACTCTTTTTACTCTTTGGCTTAATATACCCTAGAGATGAACACAATTCCCTGTAGCAAATTATATCCTCTTACCTCTTCTTTATATTCAGGGGAACATGGAGGGTGCTCCTTGGCATGGTTGAAGTACCAAACAGCCGAAACTACCAAAATCAACAGATTCAAAACCACAAAAACCACATGAAACCCCCTAAACTGTCGAAATTGATACTTATAGGAAGGGTCCAGAACTGATACTGAGAACCTTGCTCCTTGGTTGAACACAAACTACATAACATAAAGGTAGGTTTACCTACCCGTCAATTGGCCATCTAGGTCTTTTGCATGACTCTCTCATGCTCATCGCTACTTTGGCTAGGAAGTTAGCACCAACATAGAGGGTCGTCAGGTTGAAAATAGGTATAAAAGCTTTCAATTCTTTCATGGAGCTTTTCTATACTCCATAGCTGACACTTTCTGATTGAGAAGGGTTGGATGCTGATGAAGCAACATAACTTGGTATTCTGATTTTAGTCACCGGTTGCCGTAGTATGTGAAAACACTATGAAAAATGCATCTGAGACAATACTAGTCAATATTTTTCCAATATATACTACTCTAATCATATCAATAGATTACCCTATTTTGCAGATTTATCCAGGACATGAAGAATTACCTTATTTATATATATCAAGCAGAATACTTTATTGAGTGTTGGAGTGAGCCTTAAGGTCTTAATAAGTAGTTTTTTTGTATAACAACCTTTCAATCAGAAGTATGTCCTGTAAGTTATAAACAGTACCTCCATGTGGGAAGGGGAAACTGCACAGGTATGTAGTTTTTTTGTCTAACATTGATTAGTGATGTCACTATAAGGCTTCAGTCTAGCCTTCTATATGGGTTAGTCCCAAGGGAACCCTTGTGGGGTGGCCTCTACCCTGTTCCACAAAGACTTATGGACTCTATTTTTGTTATCTCTAGTACCTAATTAGCTTCCATGACATACTAGATTTTTATGAATGCATGTGTTCATTTTATGAAAGCGTGTTAAGTCTATCGTTTCCCTTTATTTCTTATGTTTACATCATTAGTAGAATTATCGCATCTTTTCTTCTTTCAGATATCTTGCAGAGAGAAAAATTCTTGATGGTGCATCTTTTGTTGTACCAGCAGGGAGCAGTGTTGCTATAGTTGGAACCAGTGGCAGCGGTAAACTCTAAAGTTTTTGATTTCTGAAGCTATAATGAACAGTGTAGTTTCTCCTTTTGTCATTCCATATTTGATATTTCTTAGGATCTTTCTGTATATGGTTTTATCTTCTATTGGGAGATTCAAAATTGTTCTGCAAATGGAACATCTAAAGGAAAGTCTACTAGACGCATCCCCCTTTTGCCTTTTAGCTTCAATGATTACAGTTTGTGTTTGTTTTTTATGTTTACGCCCTTCTTGATTTTTTTTTATCCAGTAGTGGAATCACATACTTCATAAGTACCAACAACAGCAACAACAACAACAAATCCTTTATCCCAAACTTTTGGGTTTGGCTGTTTGTCCTAGCAGCTTATTAACTACTATCTTATTTCTCTTTACCGGAGCATATATTGGTCTGCGTTTAACATGTCCAAACTTACGCTCATTTCTTATCCTATCTTTTAAGTACTAATATCTATAAAATTTATATTTTGAAGAATCCGCTTATTGCACTATAGCTATCAAGATGATAACTGAAGAAAACATCTAAGTACCAAGTGTCTTAGTGTCTTAGTAGTCTTAGTCTCTTACACATATTTGGATTTGCTGTCCTCCCACAATTTGATTGTTTGATCACAACATACATACATGTGCAGGAAAATCAACGATTCTGAGGCTGCTCTTCAGGTTTTTTGACTCTGACTCTGGATCTGTAAGTATCAAATCTTTTTTTTTTTTCCATTTCATTTGAATGTTGGTAGCAATATGTTGTTATTGCATTTTCATCTGAGCTTTCATTCATTGTGTCCATGGTCTATTTTTCTTCACTGTAGTGTACTTTACATATGTTTTTTTATTCAAGTGTTGGAAAAATGGCCATGCGGCTTCTGTGATGATTTTGTACCATAAAACTAGTTTTGATCTTCATTATTTGATCTTCATCCTCCATTATGTTTGGGTGCAAAAGGCGAAAGCCGAGCTTTGTCGGGTTTAGTCATCTTGATATTGCAAATGGGAATGTTGTTCCTTTTCACTCATTGGCATAGTCATAGAGATGAATGCAATTCCTATAGCATATTGTATCATCTTACCTCTTCGTCCAGACTCTTCATAGTTTAGGGGAATTTGGATGATGCTTTTTGGTTGCATGAGCTTAAGATGCATATCCAAAAGGGAGGTCTACCTCCCTGCCAACCGGCTGCCTAGGTTTTATGGCATGACCCTCTCATGCTCATAACTACCTTGGTTAGGAATTTAGTATCAAAATAGAACTTTGTCAAATCCTTTAGGCTAATTTGCGCTTAAATACCTCAAACTATCATGTTTCTGCAGTAAATACCCCCATACTATTTTAGTAGGCACTTAAATACCATGAACTTTCAGTTTGTACTTAAATACTGTTAAGTGTTATATTAGAGTTATTGGGCTTTAGTCCCACATTGCTTAGAATAATAGGAGAGGAGGCTAGCCTCTCCTATATATGTAATCTCTCCCTCAATAATAATCATCCATTTTCCATTCTACATAGTATCAGAGCCAAAATCCTAGCCGTCACCCACCACTCTCCTTCCCTCCACAAAACCCTAATCTCCCATTCTCCCCCCAACCCCACCCAACCTACTGCTGCTGTTGCCGAACCCTGCCCCCCTGCTACAGAACCCGACCCCCCACCCCCGCTACAGTACCCCCCCTCCCCCACCCTGCTACAGTACCCGACCCCCCACCCCCGCTACAGTACCCCCCCCACCCTGCTACAGTACCCGACCCCCACCCCCACCCCCCACCCCTGCTACAGTAACCGACCCCCCCACCCCCGCTACAGTACCCCACTACAGAACCCGACCCCCCCCCCCCCCCCCGCTGCCCCCCCGATGCCTACAATACCTAACCCTAACCCTCTACTTCCATCAGCCGCCACCCACTCCCTCCAAACCCTAGTTTAGGTTCAAAAAAAATAATAATAAAAAAAATGTTGGGAATCTCAGAGGGGAAACATTTGTTGGAACCTCTGCCCTTCAATGCTGGAAATTTAACGAAGAGCACACATATGGTTTGTTGTGCATGAATCTTTGTTTCTTTTCTTGATCTCCACACAAGGATTTAACAGAGGATACCATGGGTTATCTCTCTGTCATGGCTTGTGATCCACACTCTCTGCTTTCTATGCGCGTGTGCCGGTTCTAGGCTCCGTTTTTAGCGCATTGGTAGAGTTGCTGTGATTATCAAGAGGAAAGAACAAATCGACAGTCGAATCTCTGATAAATGGCAGACTCTACGGCAAATAGCAGCGCCACAGATACTAGTGTCATCAACACACTAGCAGGCACTAGCACAACGATTTCCTCCATTCGACTTGTCGATCGACGGTTGGAAGGGCCAGAGGGCTACTCCACATGGAGAAAGAAGGTCGAGAAGACACTTCGAGGAATGCGGTTGTCCAAACATCTGAGTGACAACCCTCCAGCAGAAGATGATCCCATCTTTGAGCAATGGGAGACGGATGACAGTAGACTTTTTACACAGTTGATGAATTCTATGGAACCATCGGTGGAAGACATGGTTCAAAATACGGACTCCGTGAAGGAATTATGGGAGGTACTGGCGGCGGCATTTGATGGTAAACGTGATTTGTCTCGTATCTATGACTCGGTCGTTGGTGTATACCGAGCAAATCAAGGAGACAAATCTCATAAAGACCATTTTCGGGCCTTTAAGGCTATGACGGATGAGATCGATCGCGTTTTACCTCTTACGTCGGATATTAATAAAGCACGGGCTCAACGTGAGCAGCTTCATGTCATGGCTTATCTTGCCTCACTCCATCCTGATGCAGATTCTGCTCGATCTCAGATTATTGCTGGATCTGATGTACCGTCCCTGTTGGAAGCACACTATCGTGTCTTTCGGGCTGCCAAAGTAGTTGAAACCACTCCGGGTGATCCTCCTGCTGACCGTTCTGCTCTCGGGACCGCACGTACGGGATTTCGTGGTGGTCGTGGCGGCCGACGTGGTGGCCGCAATACTGGTCGTGATGGAGGACGGGACAATGGCGGTTGTGATGGAGGAAGACCGCGCACATGCTTTAACTGTGGTCAGCTTGGCCATTTCTATTGGCAATGCACTAAATCACCTGCTGCTAATATCACCACTGATGTCACTGATGATGGTGTACGATCTATTCAGATGACTTCAGACTCATATACAAAGTTTCTTGATTTCCAGGCTCAACGTCATGGTGAAGTATTGACGTCTGGTTCCACAGCTGGATACTCAGCAGCGTGCATAGTGAAACCCAAGCAGTGGGTAATTGACTCTGGTGCATCCTCTCACATGACTAGAGACGCAGGTATGATACATGATTATGTACCTGTACGTCATGCTTCTGGCATTATTGTTGCCAATGGAGGTTCCCTGACAGTCCGAGGACGTTGAAGTGCCAATCTTTCTACCGGACTGTCCCTCAACTCTGTGCTACTTACTCCTGGGAACCCGTTCAGTTTACTTTCTATTAGTCAAATTACTCGTGAACTATATTGCTCGGTAACATTTTTTCCTGATGGTTGTGTTTTTCAGGACCTGAAAACTGGGAAGACTATCGGTAAGGGGCATGTGGCTGGAGGCTTATACCTGTTTGACGCAACTTCCTCTGTTGCCTGTGCCGGCATGAAACTCGATCATGTTGAGTTACATTGTCGGTCAGGCCATCCATCGTCCCAAGCTCTCCAGAAAATATACCCATATTTAGATATTTTCTCTTCTTTTCATTGTGAGCCATGTAGTTTAGCTAAGCATCACCGGGTTCCTTATCCGGTGAGTCCAAATAAAATTGCTTCTGCACCTTTTGAGTTGGTGCATTCTGATATATGGGGACCTTGTCCGACTGAATCTGTAATGGGCTTTAAGTACTTTGTTACTTTTGTCAATGATTACTCACGTGTCACCTTTATTTATTTGATGAAAAATCGCTTTGAATTATTTAACATTTGGTGCAACTTTCATGGCGAAATAAAAACACAATTTGGTCTTCCTATCAAAATTTTTCGGAGTGACAATGACCGTGAGTATTCATCTCGTGATCTTGATAAACATTTGGCTCGCAACGGCATCATCCACCAAACCTCTTGTGCGTACACACCACAACAAAATGGTGTAGCCGAACGCAAGAATCGCCATTTATTGGAAACAACACGTGCTCTTATGTTTCTAGCACGTACTCCCAAGAGATTTTGGTCGGATGCGGTTCTTACTGCTTGTTATCTTATTAACCGTATGCCATCGTCCGTTTTCAATGGTAGCACTCCTTTTTCTAGACTTTTTTCTGGACGAGAGCCATTTTCTCTGCCTCTCCGAACCTTTGGATGCTTATGTTATATTCGGGATACCAGATCAACCCTTTCTAAATTAGATTCTAAGGCAATACAATATATTTTTCTTGGGTATCCTAAAGATCAGAAAGGGTATCGGTGTTTCTCCCCAGTCACAGGTTGTTACTCAATTTGGAATGTATTTTTCTCCTGTCTTAAAGCGATATTTTTTCACTCGGAATGTTACCTTTGTAGAAGCCGAATTTCCACCACTCCCACAATCAAAGGATCCGGCTCCTCTGGTCTATCCAGAAGAGGATATTTTGCTATTTTCTCCTCAAACACAACAACCTCCTGTACGGGTGCCCTCCTTTATCGAGCCAGTCTCCCAGTCAGATGGTCTACATACACCGATTCAGCCATTGCCAACATCGCCCACATATTCATCCTCCTCTGGTTCCACCAGCAGTTCCGGCTCAAATGAGTTACCTCCATCTGTTCCACCGGCAGCTCCACCAGTTCCGCCAGCAGCTCCGGCGGTCCCGCCTCCAGAACGTCCTCGTTGTGCCTGTCGTGATCATCCCTTGTATGTTGACAGCTACAAAGGTCTTATCAGTCACACTCAGTCTCTGATGGCTACTATTAATGGGATTCAGATCCCCAAGACCGCTGAGGAGGGTCTCCGACATCCTGGTTGGCGTGCTGCTATGAACGAGGAGATGAAAGCTCTCCAGAAGAATCATACCTGGGACTTAGTCGACTTACCTACTGGTAAACAGGCAGTCGGCTGCAAATGGGTGTTCACGATTAAGGTAAAACCGGATGACACTCTTGATCGACTGAAGGCTCGACTGGTGGCCAAAGGATACTCTCAAACCTATGGTGAGGATTACTTCGAGACATTCTCTCCTGTGGCCAAAATGACACCCGTTCGTGTCCTCATGACCTTGGCCATCCGATATGATTGGCCGTTACTCCAGCTAGATATAAAGAATGCTTTCCTCCACGGAGATCTTGATGAAGAAGTATATGTGATGCAACCTCCCGGGTTTGTTGCAAGGGAGGGTAAAGTGTGTCATCTGAGGATGGCCCTCTATGGTCTGAAACAATCACCTCGTGCATGGTTTGGTAGATTTACACAGGTTGTTACTCAATTTGGAATGTGTCAATCGAAGAAGGACCATTCAATCTTCTATCGACACACATCTGCTGGAAGAATACTTCTTGGTGTCTACGTTGATGATATTGTAATCACGGAAGATGACAGCCAGGGTATTGTAAGTCTCAAGAAGTTTTTTGGGGAACAATTTCAAACTAAGGATATGGGATCCTTGAACTATTTCTTGGGCGTTGAGGTCACACGCGGTAAGCGGAACATTGTAATGTCTCAAAGAAAGTATGTGCTGGACATACTAAATGATGCAAGCATGATACAAGTAAAGGGAGCAACCTCACCTATGGATCCAGGGACGAAGTTACTTCCAGACGAAGGGGTTCTGATGACCAATCCAGATCAGTATCGTCGAGTAGTTGAAAAACTCAACTACTTAGCAGTCATGACGCGTCCGGACATTTCTTTTGTAGTGAGCGTTGCAAGTAGATTTATGGCTTCTCCAAGAGTTACACACTGGCAGACAGTTCTCAGAATTCTGTGTTATCTAGTAAAGAATCCAGGAAAAGGAATTCGAATGAAAAATAATGGACACACTCGCATTGAGTGTTTTACTGATGCTGACTGGGGAGCAAGCCTAATAGATAGACGGTCTACATCTGGCTACTCAGTATTTATTGGCGGAAATCTAGTATCATGGAAAAGCAAGAAACAAAGTGTGATAGCACGCTCAAGCTCAGAAGCAGAATATCGAGCTATTGCTCATGTCACGTCAGAGATATTATATATGAAGCATCTCCTACAAGAACTGGGAGAAGACGCAGGATCTCAAGTGGCAGATCTATGGTGTGATAACCAATCTGCTATTCACATTGCCACCAACCCAGTATTTCATGAACGGACAAAGCATATTGAAATTGACATTCATTTTGTTCGTGATGGATATACAAAGAGAGTGATAAAGTTTCAACATGTGAGGACCGGCGACCAGATAGCTGATATCTTCACAAAGCCTCTTCTGGGTCCTCAGGTTCAATTTTTATGTAACAAGCTGGGCATGATTGACATCTATGCTCCAGCTTGAGGGAAGGTGTTAAGTGTTATATTAGAGTTATTGGGCTTTAGTCCCACATTGCTTAGAATAATAGGAGAGGAGGCTAGCCTCTCCTATATATATGTAATCTCTCCCTCAATAATAATCATCCATTTTCCATTCCACAAATACCATGAACTTACATTATCTTGCCGTTAGATATTAAGTTATTAATGGTTGTTGTGAAAAGACGATTCTGCACTTCTAGTTTCATAATCTTCCTTTATCCCTAACCTACGTGCCCCCTCCAAATGGTTGTACATCTATGTTCCTCCCCTCCCCTCCCCTCCCCTCCCCACCACCCATAGGTGCCACTCCCCCACTACCCATAGGGTGCCATTGCACTGTCTTCCTCCCTGCTCTCACCCTATACAGCAAACCACTCTCTATGCGGACTACCATTAATTGATGTTCATTCTTCACTAATGAAGTCCAAGTAGTGTTTTTCACAAACAGTTTAACTCCATAGTACTTACTGCAAATAAATAATATTAGAACTTACATTGAAGATAATAGGAAGACCATTGTGGTAGGATTCATGGGCAGCTCTAATTGAGTCTTCACTCTATACTTGTAGATAGAGATCAAGAAGTGTAATAGAAGTGGGTTTAGCTATTTGCTTGGTGGATCTTCATTCTGTACTCGTAGATAGATATCAAGAACTTCAAAGAAAGTGAGTTTTTCTCTTTGTAATCAAGTGCCTGATTCATCAATGATATTCTAGTTTTCACCATCAGTCATCTTCAATCTCTTCCATCTCTATTTTCTGATCTCATGAACCTTGTTTAATTTGAGTTTTATCTCATTCGAACATGGTGAGGGGGGGGGGGAGATCGATTGAGTGCTTCATGAGGATCGACTGGATTCATGGGCAGCTCTAATTGAGTCTTCACTCTATACTTGTAGATAGAGATCAAGAAGTGTAATAGAAGTGGGTTTAGCTATTTGCTTGGTGGATCTTCATTCTGTACTCGTAGATAGATATCAAGAACTTCAAAGAAAGTGAGTTTTTCTCTTTGTAATCAAGTGCTTGATTCATCAATGATATTCTAGTTTTCACCATCAGTCATCTTCAATCTCTTCCATCTCTATTTTCTGATCTCATGAACCTTGTTTAATTTGAGTTTTATCTCATTCGAACATGGTGAAAGGGGGGGGGGGGGGGGGGGGGGGGGGGGGGGGGATCGATTGAGTGCTTCATGAGGATCGACTCGAGGCTTAACAACCTGCAAAGAGGTCGCGACCCTGCTGGTCGAGCGAGGAGCAGCAGTCGCACCTGCAAGGGACGGCTGCCGCCGCTCCTCGCATGGCGAGTAGGGGTAGCCATAGCCCCCAGTGTGAGTACAGGCAAAAGGACCAAGGGAGTGGGCTGGTCGGTCAGCGATGAGGCGGCAGGGCAGTAAGGAGGTACTGGCAGGATGGGTTGGCAAGGGACTGTGGTGCAATGGGGATGAATGTGTTGGTGTCAGGTTAGGAACAAGATGAACTTTCTTTTTTATCAAACAAAAGAGTAATTTCTCTTTTATTTAAGAGCAAAATTGTCTAGTAAAGTCATATGTTTCGCACGACCATCAAATATGGGGCGGCATACTAAGGGAGGTAGCAAGTTGCAAAAGTTTAAAAGTTCAAGGTATATGAGAGCCTATAAAAATAATTCAGGATATTTAAGTGCAAAAATATATAGTTCAGGGTATTTAAGTGCAAATTAGTCAATCCTTTAGGAGCTTCTTATGCTTGATACCCAACCCAATTCTGATGGGAGAAGGCTCCGTTGATTGATGATGATGTTTTGATTCTACTTGTCCTAGGACCTAGATTTTACATATTTCAAATGAAAGTTGATAGGTAACCTTTTACCCTGTGTAATATTCCCTTTAATAAGATTCTTTTCTTTGGCAGATACGAATTGATGGTCAAGATATACGAAAAGTCACACTTGATAGCCTTCGGAAATGTATTGGTGTTGTGCCACAAGATACTGTAAGTTGAATGGACAATTGCAATTTCTATCAATCTTCTCTACTCTGTTCTCTTTGGTTGTTAGTGACTTAAACTTTGGATCTTTAAAGTTGTCAACCTTATCAACAGAATTCTAGAAATATAGTTCATAAAATTATCCAATCATTCATTCTTATGATCCTCTTCACTAGGTCTTAGATTTTTCTGTGGCTACTAGATTCTTATCTCAAGAGAATATAAAGGTTTGCCGAATTTCATATATTTGTGTGCGGGTGTGTCTTCTTGGTTAAAAATCTAAAAGAACTGCCAAGGTGGTTGGGAACTTGGGTTTGCTTGCAATATATTGCAGATCCACTTTTAGTATCTTTTGGCAGTGTTCAATATCCACCCACTGTGTGGAAGTTTTACTGTATTCTCAATTTGACATCTTCTTCAATATATTTGCAGGTACTTTTCAACGACACAATATATCACAATATACATTACGGGCGGTTATCAGCAACAGAGGAAGAGGTTGGTAAAATAAATTTTAAAAGATAAGTATTGTATTATTCACTGTACCACAGTCATTTCTTATCTTTCTTTCTTTTTTCCGGAAAATTAGGTTCTTCATGCTGCTCGACAAGCAGCTATTCATGATACAATCATGAACTTTCCAGAAAAATACTCGACTATAGTTGGAGAGCGGGGGCTCAAGGTAAGGGATTTTTGTGCACTCTTTACTAACATATTGAGGTCTCTCATGATCAAACCTATGGAAGATCCTTTATGCGCAGTTTTACAAGCGTTGGCTTGAGGAATGTCATTTTGTTACATTCCGACTACCAATTATAGTCCCCTGTCTATTAAGAATTGAATGTTTCTCATCAACTTTAATCAACCAATTGTATGAAAAGGGTGGCACCTTTTGAGTTTCATCACTCTGACGTCATGTTTACAATGTTTTGCAAAAGAAATTACATCTGTGTCCTTCCATATATGAATGATGATTATGTTATTTTCTGGGTAAAGTTATTATGCATGTTATAAGATGGATTTACTGATAAACTCTATCTGACGTAACATTTTTGGATTATGTTGGCTAAAATACTTGTGTATGTCACTGTGTTGTATTTTAAAGATTCAGTCATTGGAACCAACATAATTTGGCACGGCTGTGTCCATTTCAACTTTCAAGGTGTTCACTATTGGCCGATACCGATAAGTACCAGCAGTATCATATCATTTTTGGCCTGTTTGGTATGATATTGGCCACACGGACATTGGGTTCCTCACCTTGGTTAATTCAGCAGAGAAAAAGAAAGCAGCATAGTCACAATATTCGAGAATATTGAGAAAAAAAAATGTGAATGCTTCAGGAACGGGTAGCTAGCTGCATATGTACACGGTAACATTTGCACATTCGTGAATAAATCAAGGTTAATTAAGTTAGGCCTAACAGGTCAAACTTGACAATACGCCAACTGGCGTTAGGCATGGGTCTACTTATTGACCAACCATAGGCCTTTGCAGAGTTGTAGAGACAAGCTCCTATGCATCTCTATTTAAAGAGCAACTCCCCTTTCCCCCATGTTGTCCAGCCAATCTGGGACTAAATATGCTTATCTCTATTAATATTAAGTGCTCATACATATGTTTTGGACAACCATGTGGGCATACAGTTGTAGATTTAGCTAACCCCCCTTTTGTCTTTGGAGAACATAAATAGTAGAAGTGGAAATAGTGAGAGTTTTATAAATGGACCTTTTTGAAGCATTTTCTTAGATATTAATTTTATAAAACTTGTTACCGTTCCTATTTTATTTTCAACTTATTGGAAAAATGACTATACTATCTATACATTTATGTAAATATATTATTATTTGTAAAACATTTGCCAAAGTTCCTGAACATAAAAGCCGATTTTTTTTTAAACCTTGCCAAACTATTCCTGAATGCTGAACTCGTGACTAGGAGAGAAGTACGAAAAAACAATGTCTACATAATGATTATTGCTATACTTTGTCGATTATTGACACACTATTTGTCGAAGTTGTATATCTATATTCATAACATTCGTCGATCCTCAAATTATTCTTTCCGAAGCTATATTGCTAGAGTACTTTGTCTAAAGTAATTAATAAACAATATCCATTGTGGGTGAATGATTCAATAGTGTTGAATATTATTCCATTCAAAACTAACAGAGAACAACACATAATACATAAATTTATGCCTAAATTTATCAAATATATTTTTAATAAAATTATATTAATTTTTGTCTTTCCAAAAACGAGAACTCTGATACTCTGATCCGAAATTGCCAAATTGCTTATACTGATACTCATAAGAAGGGTTCGATGCCAATATCAATACTGACCCATTGAACCTTGCTTCTTTTGTTCTAATTATAACTATTTTCTTTCAAAGTGGCCCAGTTTGCATGAAGAAATTAAGTGGTTATACTTACACCTGTGAATCTAAATTCATGTTATCATGCAAGAATCACTAGAGGGGGGCTTTACAATTTTTGCCTGTAATCTAGCTTTTATGGGAGGATAAGGTATAAGTGGAAGTTTATACTTGCATTGAAAAGCTTAGTTTTATCTGCAGTTAAGTGGTGGGGAGAAGCAGCGTGTATCACTTGCTCGTGCTTTCTTGAAGGCACCTTCTATTCTGTAAGAAATTTGATTTCCCAACTTCAGATTTCTTTATTTGTTGTTTATTCTATTGTAATCTGCCGTGCTTGTTGAAAACAATTTCTCCAGCAGCAACTGAAATAACATTTTTATTGGCTTCATATAGATTATTGATTCTAGTAAATTACGTAGGATGCCGAAAGGAAGAAACCTATTCCATTTATTCAGATCCCTTTTGTTCTCTTGGACACTCAAATCATATAGATAGGGCCTTAAGGTCAGTTGGGCCATGGAAAAAGGCAGGTATGTTTAAGAGGACTGAAGCCAAAGACATTCCAAGACCCTTGGGGAAAGAGAGGAAATATATCTGTGATCTGGTGGTCGCGACGTCGCATGTATCATATTCCTATGTTCAACTAATACAGAGAAAAAGGTCCAATTCTAATATATAGGTAGGTAGAGATTCATTAAACTGAAGATTTTGCATAATAAATGTTTTACTTAAGGCATGGCTTAAAATACTCATTTGGTCATGGTTGAAGCTTGGCATTGATGCTAAAGACATGGCTCAATATCCCCCCAAAACCATAGGAATCCATGAAACCATCATTAGTTCGCCTAGCTCTACACGATGCTAATGCACATACTGAAGTACCAAATTAATGATGAAGACATTGTCAAACCCATGTTGTATTGAGTTTATTACCCAATCAGACACATGGGATTTAAATATACGCTCTTACTGACGTCCATTCTAATGAATTTTGTGGTCTCTTCCTTGGACTGGTCAGCTGCCAAATTTCAGCCATGCCCTAACCAAGTTTTTTTTTTGGTTAATCATGTCCATTGATGGTGTGGGTTCTTTGGCATTATTGCATCACAAACTGTGTCCTGTCCAATCAAATATTGTACCTGAGCCACCAAATCTGGCACACTGGAAACATGCTGTGTCAAGTTGGACTGTTATCCTAGCCAGATTTATCAAACTCTGATTCATAGGATTCAAAAGCCTCATTGGAATTCCCATGGATATTAATATTATGCATATGTCTAATGTCTATCGTTTCTTCTATTATTGACACTTGGATACTTAAATTAGTATGAATTCGTTGTCTACACAAAAGGTCGCTATCTGTTAATGGACAGCCACTTGGCTTCCGCCTCGCCTCTACCCCTTGTGTATTTGTCATGCAACACCAAAATCATTTTCAGATCAAAGAAGAGAAGTAATAAGAATCTATCTAAAGATCCAATAGGGATCATTCAGACTCAGGAATCATATGCTTTCATAAGCCTGGTGACATTAATGACAATGAGCTGATAACAATTGCTTGAGCATACGATCTTAGGATCTCACAAGGCTGGTGCCCATATCCATATTGTGTCCGTACCCGTATCCGTGTATGTATTGGTGCAACATAGGTGTATTCTGTATCTGCATTCTGTCCCTATTTGAGAACGTATGTATCTGTATTCTGTATTCTGTATTCTGCATTGTGTCCTTATCCGTATCTGTGCAACATGTAGGATCCAACAGGACAATTGAAGTTAAACGAATAACCTTTTACTCAAAAAAACATTGGATTATATAATTTGAAGGTTATATGCTTCTGCAACTTTCAAAGTTCATATTTATAATTTGGCAGCTTGTAAGTTGAGAATAAAATTTCCAATTCTTGGGATAATTCTTACAAGGCAACATCTGCAATACCTTTTCCTTTTAATGGACTCGTCACACTGGTAGCACTAAGTGGGATATAGCTACCAACTTATATTGCATTCTAACTTAAAGTCTTTGTTATTACCTGTGGCATATGTTAATACTTGGTGTGAAGAGTCATAATTTGTACAGGAAAGTGCCAGGTGGATTTTAAAGGTTTGGCTGAGTTTTATGCTTGATGATATATCTAAAAGCTCAAATCTTGGTAAGAGAGATCATTAAGTCCTCAAATGAAGCTATTTAACACCCTCAAGGCCAAAACCTTCCAGCAAGAAAGGAGAAAGTCCCATTCCATTACTTCCAGCTTGACTTGTTTCTGTTTCATGCACACTAATGCTGATCCTTTCAACAAGAAAGGAGGATGCAACCTATTCCTTCTACCTATAATGTCGACCCCATGAAATTTAAGGCTTTGTTGTTGTTTACATATCAAGAGGAAAATGAACCTGCATTTTCTTTTAGGGGAGAAAGAAACCTATTGGTTGCAAATTAGATATGGAATATTTTAATTGCTGCAATTGGAAAATATTACTGCTGGTTTGTTGCACAAATAACATCATTTTATTTGAATAGCAAAGTGGATGATTTTTCATATTCAAGTTTGAGTTGAAATCTTTTTAAAAAAATGCACATTGGGCTGTCAGGCTGTGTGATGAAGCGACAAGTGCACTGGATAGCACAACTGAAGCTGAAATTTTGAGTGCCTTGAAGTCCCTAGCAAAAAACAGAACTTCTATCTTCATTGCTCACCGTCTTACTACAGCAATGCAGTGCGATCAGGTATGCAATCCTTGTGGGAAAAATACCTAATTGGAGTGCTTCCTTCAATTTTATTAGGATCATATCTATGTTGCACAGACGCGGATACGACACGACACTGTAAGGACATGGAGACACAGGGCACCTATTTTGGTGTGTCCTAGTGTAATTTTGAGTGTCCGGGTTGTGTTCAATACATGTCCGACACGACACGACCAACATTTTGGAGCGTTCGTGCTTCCTAGGATCAAATTATCTATGGCCAGACTTTTAAGTGCTGTTAGTTCACACAAAATATGCATTATTCCTTTTGAATTTGTGAATCTATATCAAAAAGAAAAAAAGAATACTTTCAGTTATTCAGTTAAATTGCTGAAGTAATCTGATTTTGTATTTACATATTAAAAAGCTTATACCATAACAATAGTTATAACTGACTTCATTATATCCACATTGTCCACAATAGATTCGTAAGTTACATTCCTGTTTGGTAAACAGTAAGTGGATTTTGATTTTGATTTTGATTGTGTTTTGGATTTTGGTCTTAATCCTTAATTTGTAGTTTCAGAATTTTGGACCAAAAGATGTTTGGTAAACTTAGAATTTGGAATTGGAAGTAGACATGATCTAAATTATGTGTTTGGATGGTAGAATCTATTTACAAGAAGAAATATTACGGTTAACTAATAATATAAATAATTAATATTAGCAAAATATTATGGTTAACTTATTAAATATTATAATTAAAAATATATTAATTACCTAACATTATAGTTTACTCATGATCATAATTATATATGGTTAACTAATAATCATAAAATATTAATTATCTAATTAACAAAATAGTATGGTTAACTATTAATCATAATTACTAAGTACTTATGATTAAAGTGAACAAAATTATTCTATTAGTTAATTATAACTTAAAAAACAATTAGTTAATATAAATATAAATAAATTATTTTAATTAACTATTCTAATTATATAATAATATAGTAGTACATACTAATTCATTATCTAGTTAAATTTATAATTAGCTATTAGTATTATATATTTAAATATTTTTATTTATATTATTTCTATTAATTAAATATCCTAACAACTTATTTATATTAATTAAGAATAAAATTTTTATATATAAAATATTAACTAAATATTAGTTAATTGTTAATTAAGTTATTAGTTATTTAATTGTTGGTTAGTGTTAACTAAATATTTAATTGAGCAATAAAATTATCAAATAAACCCAAATTCAACTTTCTCGCTCCTAAATTCGGATCGGAGAGGAGGATGGGGGATAACCTCCAAATCATGGTTTTGGATTTTGAAAGTAATTGTTACCTACTTTCCAAATCCAAATCAAGGTCCAACCAAACATAGGATTCCATGGATTTGACTCAAATTCATGGAATCTTCAAATCCATGATCAGTTCCTTTTTACCATAGATGTCCTTAACGTGCGTGGACAAAATCTACATAACTTTAGGGAACGTGAAGTGGGGAGCGAAATTCCATTTCACATGGAATTTGGCATGGAAACTTTACTTCATGTGTTTTGGCTCATGGAGAAACTAGAATGGAAAGTGGGGAGCAACAGTCCTTTACAACTCTTGTCCCTCCCCCCCCCCCCCCCCCCCACCCCCTCGCGTGAAATCCGGTTCTCAACATCCCCCCTCCCCATTCGGATGTGGGAGGGAAAGGATGTTTTGCTTTTTCCGCGTGAAATCCGGTTCTCAACATCCTCCCTCCCCATTCGGATGTGGGAGGGAAAGGATGTTTTGCTTTTTTTTTTATTGAAAAGTTTAATTATATAACTAATCAAGAGTAGTGGAGAATGAATTATACCAGGGATTGTTGGTCGGGGATGGCGTTGGTGCAGGTGATGGTCGAAATGGGAGGCACAACGGGGGCGGCGACTTGTGGCTGGCAGGAGGAATCAGAGGTTGGGATGGCAACAAGTCCGACCTTCGTCGTCGAGGCGCCCGTGCCGAGCCCGAGCAGCGCCGAGCTCGACCAGTCCGATCCTCTTCTTCGAATCTGCCACGACGTTGCCATGGAGCTGAAGCCCGAGCAGCGACGAGCCGGACGAACCCTCCTCGCTGTCGTCGGCTCTTCCTTTTCACTGGGACTGGCTCCTTCTCCGACATGAGAAGTGAGAGAGAGAGAGAGAGAGAGAGAGAGAGAGTTGATTTGGGAGAGGGAACGTGAGGATAGGTGAGAGAGAGAGAGAGAGAGATAATTTGTAAAGTTTAAAGAGGATAGAGAGAAAGAGATATCAAGTAAACTAATAAAAAAGTTATTATAATTATTATTAGGTTAAGTAAAATAATTATCATAACTATTATTAGATTAACTGCTATTTATTTCATAATTTTATTATTAACATACTCTCCCACTTTCAACTTCTCACTTGTCCTAACCAAACACCTTTGTCCCCTACTAAGTGGACAATAAAGTGCATTGATTCCTATCCACTTTCAATCCTTTCTCGACTTACGTTTTACCAAACAGCCTTAAACTGTCCACAATTCTTTATGTGCATTCAGACTGATAATTAGCACTGAAAAAGGAAAATGAAAAGTGCTCCCTCTCAATAAATAGACAAAAATGCTTAAAGAACCTTCCCTCTCTCCCCTCTCATGCTTCGCTCCTGCCACTGCCAGCCCAATCACCAAGGACTTTGGAGCCTTCCTACTCTGTCTTAGCCCTACTTCCCTATTGGACTGGGTGTGTATGCAGTCAAGTGAGGTGGCGATTGCCAGCATAGGGCTAGGTCACTGTTACCACCTTGTTCCAGATACAGTGAACCAGAGCGGGAACACAGCAAATCGACTTGGGTGGCCTTTGCTTGTGTTGTCACCACTATGTGGTCAACTGGGCGTAGGTTCTAATCCACCGGGGGAGAGAAAGAGACAGGTTCCACAGGAAGTGGTTGGTTTGGTAGTGCATCGAGAGGCATATGTGTGTATTTGGTTTGTGCATGTGTCTGTTCGTCTGTCTGTTTCTGTGTGGGTGGGTGGGTGGGTGTTTTTTTTTTTTTTTTTTTTTTTTTTGGGGGGTGGGGGGTTGGGGGGGGGGGGGGGGGGGATGGGGGGGGGGGGGGATGGGGGATGGAGGGACACTAGCATGGTCAGCGAGAGTAGAGAGGCTGGGTTCTTTTGCAAAAAAAGGTCTTCGTCATAGATTTTTCATTTACCTAAAGGTGGTACTTTTGTTTTTCTTTCGAATAGTATTCAATAAATATAACAACAGAGAAATAGTGACTACTCCAAGGGGGAGTTCTTATAAGAAAATAATGCTAGGGGGATTATTGATGAAAATGCAACCATCAGTGTATTGCGGTTTTTTTTTTACTGTATTGGTATCAGTTTTTTCAAGTTCAACTTAAACCCATTCTGGAATTTGTTACTTCTGGGTATCTATTTGTTATTTAGTTCACACAACTGGCATTTGCTATTTGTCTTCTGTCCTATTGGATGTAAGCTGACCTGATATTATTGTGAGCCGACCTGGACTACCTTGAATTGATCAACGCAAATTAGATCCTGTTGAGAGTCAATAAGGGACTTTTAGTCCCACATCGGAATATGTAGTATGTAGAGGGAGCTAGACTCCCTATAAGTAGTGAAGTAGGTCCATCAATAAATTAATCCAACCATTATTTTCTACATGGTATCAGAGCCATAACTCTCTCTCCACACAAAAAAAAAATAACATTCCTCTCTCTAGCCGCCGCCCCCCCCCCCCCTCCCCCCCCCCCCCCCCCCCCCCCCCCCCCCCCCTCCCACCACCCTAGCCGACCCCTTTCCGAGCTCCAGCAGTCCCTCGCCGCTCCACCACCCTAGCCGCCACCCCCCCCCCCCCCCCCCTAGCCGCTCCACCACCTAGCTGACCCCTTCCCGAGCTCCAGCAGCCCGTTCGCCGCTCCACACCATAGCCGACCCCCTCCCTAGCCGCTCCACCACCCTAGCCGATTCCCCCCCCCCCCCCCCCCCGAACCACGGCCCCCCCCCCCACCCGACCCCCCCCCCCCCCCCCCCCCCCCCCCCCCCCCCCTTAGACCCACCCGCAGCAACCCGACAACCCCCGCCCCCCCCTCCAGCACCCCGCCCCCCCTCCTCCCTCTCCCTCTCTTGACATGGACACCCTAACCCTAGCCTCTCTTGACATGGAACCCTAACCCTAGCCCTAGCAGCCCCATCCAAACCCTAACCCTAACCCTAGCCGTCAAAAAAAAGGGCGTATTTCGAAGACAGTCAAGATGTCAAATTCTTTATTTGCACCGACTCTGTTCTTAGATTGCGCCGTTTGGAACTAACAAATGTTTATTTTGTTATTCCTCCTTCACATCGGGATCTAAACAGAGACTGATCATGTCTTCTCTGGTGTCCTGACGTGTTCACTTTACATGCGCGCGCCGGTGCTGGCCAAGTTAGTAGCACATTCGTAAAGTCTCTGACGTCGAAGAAGACGAAGACGACGAAGTTCGACGAGGAAGACGAATATGGTTCACAGTTGCAGAGGCCATGGATTCGATCAGTGGCAAACTGACGGCCGAAGAGATGAAGGCCTTGGTTGATGATATCTTATCAAAAAGATTAACCGAGGTAACCCCACGTGTGATCCATACTGATGTGGATCCGTCTCCTTACAAAATGAGAAAATTGGAGAAGCTGGAGACGAAGTTGGAAGGAACATCCAACTATTTGAAGTGGTCGCGGCAGGCGATGCGGACACTGAAGGAACGTGGCTTGGTTGGCTATGTCACTGGCCAAGCCAAGGCGCCAGCCGATCACTCCACCAAGGAGTTTGCTGTTTGGGAGATTGTCAACAACGTCGTCGCTGGGTGGTTGACTGCCTCTTTAACCGACCAGGTGTCGGGCAATGTCGAGGCCATGGAGGCTGCTGCTGATATATGGCAAACTCTAAAAGATATGTACTCCGGCTCCGGCAACCCTATGCGAGTCTTTCAACTGCAAGATGAACTCGATAGGGTGGCCCAAGACGAACGTACCATCTCTGAGTACGCGGCCCTGTTGAAGAAGTACTGGTCTGATCTGGATCATTATGATCCTCTTGGGATGGAAGATGCACAAGTCGAACCGGCATTCGCGAAATACTTTCAGACGTTCCTGGCTTATATTTCCCGGCAACGTATGATGAAATTCCTGAAGGGACTATACCCTGTATTTGAGCAGAGACGGAATATCCTCCTATCCCAACCCACGCTTCCGACCTTGGAAGAAGCTATAGCTGTTATGATACAGGAAGAAGTTCGACTGAAGTTGATGCCCAACAAGGGCTCCTACCAGGGGAAGCAAGCCGCGGTTGAAAAGTCTGCCCTTGCTGCCTTCAATCAACCTCCATCTATGGGTGGTGTTTGCCACAATTGTGGTGACTCCGGACATTACATCCGATTTTGTCCAAAACTCTTGCGCAATCAGTCTACTGATCGAGGACGGGGTCGTGGAGGCCGACGTGGTGGTAGAGGAGGATATGCTGGTAGAAGGGGCGGACACAAAGCAAATCTGGCGGAGGAAGGGGGAGAGAATCAACTGGCTGAAATAACCCCGCTTGAGCGGGAGTTCCTTGAGAAGTTGCGAGGCACAAAGCTGGGTTCGGCCGACAGTCCTGGGGCGTCTTCAACCTCGGGAGATCACATCACTTGCTTTGCCCAAACCAGCACCGATGATTCTGCACGTGCTCTTGCATCTATCCATCAGCCAGGATGGATTATGGACTCTGGGGCATCTCGCCATGTCACGGGGTCCCGTGGTGCGTTTCAGGAATATACTCACCTACTATTGCCGGAGAGTATTCATACTGCTGATGGTACATCTAGCCCTGTAATGGATAAAGGCACTGTCGCATGCACCCCTTCCATCACTCTAACCAATGTCCTACATGCTCCGTCTTTTCCTGTCAATCTCCTATCCATTAGTGCCATTATACTTGATCTTAACTGTACTGTTTCCTTTGACATTCCTCAGGTGACTTTTCAGGAGAAAGGGACAGGACGACGACTTGGGATTGGCACATGACATAAGGGGCTGTGGTATTTAGACAGGACTGGACTGGACAACGCATTGGCATCCTTGGTAGCAGACGCACCACCAGAAGCTTCCTGTCGCAGTGTTGAAGCCGACTTGCTACTCCACCACCAGCGTGTCGGTCATTCTTCTTTTAAAGTTATTAGTCGAATGTATCCGTCCTTATATCAAAGGGCTAATAAAGAGAAGTTATTTTGTAATGCTTGTGAGTTGGGAAAACATACCAGAAGCACGTATGTGAGCACGGGGAATAGGAGTTCAGCTGCTTTTGACATGATACATTCGGACGTATGGGGCCCTTGTCCTACAACTGGTATTAACGGCTTTCGATGGTTCGTCACCTTTATTGACTGTTATACCCGCGTGACATGGGTCTATCTTATGAAGAATAAAAGTGACGTCCTTGAGGCCTTTCAGGACTTTCATCGACGGGTGGACACACAATATGGCGCTAAAATTAAGTGTTTCCGGTCAGACAATGGGACGGAGTATACTAATAAGCGGGTTGCTGAGTATTTTTCCACTCATGAAATACTTCATCAAACTTCATGTGCTTATACTCCGGCCCAAAATGGTGTGGCGGAACGAAAAAACAGACACCTGCTGGAAGTCGCACGGACGATGATACTGGCTATGAATGTCCTGAAACACTTATGGGGGCAGGCTATATTGACGGCCTCTTATCTTATCAACAGAATGCCATCTCAAGTATTGGACTAGAAGACACCGTTGGAAATGCTTACTGGGGCAACTACATACACTGTTCCACCAAAAGTCTTTGGATGTGTGTGCTTTGTCCAAGATAATCGGCCAGTCGTTGGCAAATTGGATCCTAGGGCAGTTAAATGTGTCTTCGTCGGTTACACGGCGACTCAGAAGGGTTATGCCTGTTGGAGTCCAGTCGAGCGGAAGATGTTTGTAAGCATGGACGTTACTTTCAGAGAACTCGAACCATACTATGGTTCGGATGAAGGTTCAGCATTTGGTGACACACCTAACACAGATGATGTTAGATGTGAGGGGGAGATAATAAGCCCAAACGTGGTCGTCGGATCGGTTCCGTGTCCGGTTGTAAAAAACTGGACGAAAGGGGGAGAGCACAGTGACTCAGATACAGAAAATGAAGAAGAAGATCCATATGTTACGCATAGGGAGCAGCAGACAAGGGAAAAGGAGCTCCAAGTCTACAGAAGGAGACAACAGAAGTCCAGTACTGTGCCTATGCCGTGCCCTGTGCCTACTTGTCACGCCCCAGAACTAGAATACCGGAGAGCGGGGGCAGACATAGCCAGCTACGCAATCCCAAAGTACGTTAATACTCTGAAATCACGTATAAGCTGTCAAGACATGGGGGTTACTCTACAAGCCATCAGTCAATCCTATGGTTTAACAATCCTAGGTATCTCAATCGCAGGCAATTATACAAGAGCAAGGAGTACGATCATCATACATACAATAGTAAGGCGTCCCGAACCATATATACATGAATGATCATGAAGCCAGTATCACAGAACTGATGACTAGCTAGAGTATTAGTCGTGCATGATAAGGACTAGCTATAGTCTAGAATACACATATCATGTTTATGCCCGCAGGCTACAATATCAAGGAAAATACCAAAACACGAGCTAAACACGTGCTCGGGGCTAAACGTTACAAGAGGAGAATTTACATATCAGTGGGAGAATGAAGAAGAAACCCACTGAGGCACTTTGGTGCTCCGGCTGGTCACCGTCGAGTAGATGGTGCGGTAGATCCTTCGGGCTCTTCTATCAGAACCTGGCCATGCAAAACCAGTGGGGTCAGACCCCAAATAGCAAGTACCACAAAGGAGGCCGAACTATGAACTTAAAACCAGCAATCATAGGCAATCAACCAGGGAGAGAAAGCAATAAGTAAAGGAGGATCGAGATTCGTGCAGTACCAATGCACTTGTCCCGAACATAGGAAGACAGTAAGTAAATCATCATTTGACATAAAGTAAACTAGAGAACATGTTAAATAAATAGAACAGGGAAGGTGATATACGATGGGATGACCATGGGACTATTCAGATAACCAGGTTACAACCCGTAAACCAAACAAGGACCGGGATTGTAACCCTTCGTCTGAACAGAACTTGGTTTCTCCCACCATTTATCGGCAGGATAAAATAAGAAATCAGGACATGTAACAATCATGTACAAGATCAAGACGAGACTAGACAGATTGAACTCCATGCAACATTCACGACCAAGCAATAAGTACGGCTTGATACTTTAACTAACTAGGGTTATCACAGGCCTAGTTACTAACAAGATGCAAAGAGATTTCCAAGTCCAGTTACCCGTCTGCTGCTACCTGAGTGACCCCAGCAAAGAAAAGGAAAAAGATAGCATGATATAGCAGACACACTGTAGTAAGATACATGTGTCCTAAGGTACCACACTCGACGGCGGGCTGGAAGTGCGCTCATCTCGACGGATAGCAACAAATTCCATGTATATATATATATATATATATATATATATATATATATATATATATATATATAAGGCCGGGATCAAAGGGGCAACAGGTAACTGGGAAAGTCTCTTCATGAACTACTGTATTATTCTAGTTATTAGCCTTAGCCATTTACAGTAGGTACTCCTGACCGTGGTACTCAGGAGTCCCATCCTAGACATGATGCAAGACAAGACAGGTTCATTTGTACAAGCACAATCGTCCACGGTGTCCAAGTTATTCAATCTTATCAAGTCATGCTAGCCGTCGCAACAGCCTTTCAAGAAATATCATGTCAGGTTTATCATGTCAAGAGTGCGCCACGACGGGCCACTATCAAGAATTATCATGTCAGGTTATCATGTCAAGAATATCATGTCAAGTTTATTTCAAGAGTGCACCACTACGGGTCATTGTCGTGTCATGTCATTTATCAAAGAAGGAAGAAACTTGCACAATTAAATAATAATACATTAATAATATATATATTCTTGAAACCAAGGAGAAACTCTACAACTTTCATGTTGGGAGTGGGAAGAAATTCTGACCACAATTCAGACAAATAAAACATTAAACAATCAAAGTGGGACCCATGCGGTCCAAAAGTGGGAGAACAAACATGCGGTCAAAGAGAATGGGAGGCCACCCATGCGGCTCCGAAATTATTTAAATGAATTCAGTCAACATTTAAGGCCAGCAAGCCATATGCGGCTTAACATACAATTGCGCATGCGGCCAAGAGTTAAATATTGCTAATGGTCATGCGGCCAGGAATATTAGACAAGCAAGCACATACAAAATCTACATGCGGCTCACTTTGGAGTTGCATGCGGCCAAGCTTAATATAAGCATGCGGCCAGGAATATTAGACAAGCAAGCACATACAAAATCTACATGCGGCTCACTTTGGAGTTGCATGCGGCCAAGCTTAATATAAGCATGCGGCCATGCTACTATAATATGCTAACACTTGCATGCATGAAGTATGCATGCAAGCTGCTAACCATGCATTAATATATTGCACGTAAAATGCAAGAGTGCAATGGCAAAAAGTATTAAACAAATGCATCTTAACAAATACATTATACTAATGCATTCAATAATTGCATTAAAATATGCTTGCATTAATCTTAATGCAAACGAAGGCAAGCAAGGCTTGCTTTATGCGGCTGATGGTGTAAAGTGTCCATGCGGCCACTTTAAGAAATGAATTAATAAGTGCATTATAAAAATGCTTTCAAGAATGCATTAATATGCATCAGAGTTTGCATTAGGGCATTAGTGAATGCATTTATATGCATCAGAGAATGCCATATGCAGCTCACATGGATTAATGCCTTCAATTCTTAATATATTAAATGATGATGCCTATGCGGCTAGGTTAGCTTCCATGCAGGCTTAGCAAATGCAATACATTAATATAATATGAGCCTATGCGGCTAGGTTAGTCTCCGTGCAAGCTTAGCAATTGCAATGCATTAATATTAATGCATATTAATACATTAAATTACAAGCCTAATGCATTAAATATTACTAAAGGGCCATGCATGCAAGCATGCGTCCAAGCTTGTGATTGCATTCGAGGGAGGCCATGCGGCCAGGTACTGTATATATGCATGCCTTAATATAATATGGTATTGGCCATATGCGGCTAGCCAATGCAAGGCAATTATTTAGATGGCCATGCAATTAATGCATGCCAGCAAACGTTGAAAAATGGCCATGTGGCCAAGGCAATAATTTAATGCTCATGCGGCTGGATTTGTCCATGCGGCTGGGAAGAACACTTGCCGCATGAAATAGTCATGCAGTCAAGTACTGTTCTTCTCCTCCACTTTCCGAGGAGAAGAACACCACGAAGCCATGCTTCCAAGCTCCATAATTCCATCATCCAGAGTCCAAATCCGAACTTCCATAGGTCAAATTGGGGTAGAACGAAATTCTCTACAACATGGAACCATCAAATAACAAGAATATGCAAGTTTAACAGATCAAAACTTATGAAAACCGAAAGTACCACAAAGTTAGATCTACCACAATCTAGCCATCAAAGGGGAAAACTCCAAGTTCTAAACATACTTAGAATTTAACAATAAAAAGAATGGAACAAACGAAATTGAAATCGTCCAACATTCGGCAAGGTGTACTTGCCTCTCTCCAATGGCTAGGATTTGGTGGAAAAGAAATGAATGAGGGTGAATGAGGAGGGAGAGAGAAAAAGTGGCTTATATAACAAGCTCAAGCAATCTCCACCATTCATTCCTCTCCACTCAATCTAAACCATACACCTCATCTCATGAGAAACCAAACTAAACCGAGCCAAACCAAGTCAAAGTGGAACCGAACCAAATAAAACCAAATCCAAGTTAAACCAAGTCATGAAAATCCAACTCTTCGGAAAATTTTAAAATATCACGCAAATCGATAATTATGAAATACTGCTCAAATAAACACGTATTCTTATAAAATACTGATATAGTGAGACGGGTTTCACAACTCTCCACACCTTAGAAGAATTCCGTCCTCGGAATTTCCTGAGGCTAGTCGAGCAAGATAACAAAACAATGCTCCAGGAAACTCAACAGTCTCAATAAATCAAGCATGGCATATAAGTAAGTAAAACAATCAGTAATGTAATTAAATACGTAAGCAGTAAGTAAATGCACAAGAACAAACACAATCATGATCAAGAAGGGCTGGAGGCATATGGATCAATGTCTCCCAAGACAGTTGTGTAGAAACCAACGTCCTCGCTGGCCTAAGCTGACTCCCAGAAATAGATAAAGTCAAGCCTTAAGGTAAGTCGGTACCAATGACTTAGTTCAAGACATGACTCTACCCAGGACGTATCATCGTAGTTGAAACAAATGTATGAACTTTATCACCTGTCTCAAGATACGAAGACAGAAGCGACTGGCTGATAGGGATGGACTGACATCTCTACCTGCATGCTGAGACTGATCCTCCATAACTGGCCTGGCTGAAGAATGTTGAGCTGCCCTCGGCAAAACACGAACAAGATAATCAGAAGGATCAAGAACAGTGCCCTTGAAAGTTGAAGGACACAAGATCAAATTATGGGAACAGGAATGATCAACGATCAAAACAGATATCAAGTCAAGTATCAAAGGTAGAGAATAATCCGAAGGAGATCAATAAGGATAATCGTGATTGAGATATCTAAACATGGTAACCCCCACAAATCTGAAAATCGAGACCTGCATGGGCCACCACTAAAACCATGTCACGCCCCAGAACCAGAATACCGGAGAGCGGGGGCAGACATAGCCAGCTACGCAATCCCAAAGTACGCTAATACTCTGAAATCACGTATAAGCTGTCAAGACATGGGGGTTACTCTACAAGCCATCAGTCAATCCTATGGTTTAACAATCCTAGGTATCTCAATCGCAGGCAATTATACAAGAGCAAGGAGTACGATCATCATACATACAATAGTAAGGCATCCCGAACCATATATACATAAATGATCATAAAGCCAGTATCACAGAACTGATGACTAGCTAGAGTATTAGTCGTGCATGATAAGGACTAGCTATAGTCTAGAATACACATATCATGTTTATGCCCGCAGGCTACAATATCAAGAAAAATACCAAAACACGAGCTAAACACGTGCTCGGGGCTAAACGTTACAAGAGGAGAATTTACATATCAGTGGGAGAATGAAGAAGAAACCCACTGAGGCACTCTGGTGCTCCGGCTGGTCACCGTCGAGTAGATGGTGCGGTAGATCCTTCGGGCTCTTCTATCAGAACCTGGCCATGCAAAACCACTGGGGTCAGACCCCAAATAGCAAGTACCACAAAGGAGGCCTAACTATGAACTTAAAACCAGCAATCATAGGCAATCAACCAGGGAGAGAAAGCAATAAGTAAAGGAGGATCGAGATTCGTGCAGTACCAATGCACTTATCCCGAACATAGTAAGACAGTAAGTAAATCATCATTTGACATAAAGTAAACTGGAGAACATGTTAAATAAATAGAACAGGGAAGGTGATATACGATGGGATGACCATGGGACTATTCAGATAACCAGGTTACAACCCGTAAACCAAACAAGGACCGGGGTTGTAACCCTTCGTCTGAACAGAACTTGGTTTCTCCCACCATTTATCGGCAGGATAAAATAAGAAATCAGGACATGTAACAATCATGTACAAGATCAAGACGAGACTAGACAGATTGAACTCCATGCAACATTCACGACCAAGCAATAAGTACGGCTTGATACTTTAACTAACTAGGGTTATCACAGGCCTAGTTACTAACAAGATGCAAAGAGATTTTCAAGTCCAGTTACCCGTCTGCTGCTACCTGAGTGACCCCAGCAAAGAAAAGGAAAAAGATAGCATGATATAGCAGACACACTGTAGTAAGATACATGTGTCCTAAGGTACCACACTCGACGGCGGGCTGGAAGTGCGCTCATCTCGACGGATAGCAACAAATCCCATGTATATATATATATATATAAGGCCGGGATCAAAGGGGCAACAGGTAACTGGAAAAGTCTCTTCATGAACTACTGTATTATTCTAGTTATTAGCCTTAGCCATTTACAGTAGGTACTCCTGACCGTGGTACTCAGGAGTCCCATCCTAGACATGATGCAAGACAAGTCAGGTTCATTTGTACAAGCACAATCGTCCACGGTGTCCAAGTTATTCAATCTTATCAAGTCATGCTAGCCGTCGCAACAGCCTTTCAAGAAATATCATGTCAGGTTTATCATGTCAAGAGTGCGCTACGGTGGGCCACTATCAAGAATTATCATGTCAGGTTATCATGTCAAGAATATCATGTCAAGTTTATTTCAAGAGTGCACCACTACGGGTCATTGTCGTGTCATGTCATTTATCAAAGAAGGAAGAAACTTGCACAATTAAATAATAATACATTAATAATATATATATTCTTGAAGCCAAGGAGAAACTCTACAACTTTCATGTTGGGAGTGGGAAGAAATTCTGACCACAATTCAGACAAATAAAACATTAAACAATCAAAGTGGGACCCATGCGGTCCAAAAGTGGGAGAACAAACATGCGGTCAAAGAGAGTGGGAGGCCACCCATGCGGCTCCGAAATTATTTAAATGAATTCAGTCAACATTTAAGGCCAGCAAGCCATATGCGGCTTAACATACAATTGCGCATGCGGTCAAGAGTTAAATATTGCTAATGGTCATGCGGCCAGGAATATTAGACAAGCAAGCACATACAAAATCTACATGCGGCTCACTTTGGAGTTGCATGCGGCCAAGCTTAATATAAGCATGCGGCCAGGAATATTAGACAAGCAAGCACATACAAAATCTACATGCGGCTCACTTTGGAGTTGCATGCGGCCAAGCTTAATATAAGCATGCGGCCATGCTACTATAATATGCTAACACTTGCATGCATGAAGTATGCATGCAAGCTGCTAACCATGCATTAATATATTGCACGTAAAATGCAAGAGTGCAATGGCAAAAAGTATTAAACAAATGCATCTTAACAAATACATTATACCAATGCATTCAATAATTGCATTAAAATATGCATGCATTAATCTTAATGCAAACAAAGGCAAGCAAGGCTTGCTTTATGCGGCTGATGGTGTAAAGTGTCCATGCGGCCACTTTAAGAAATGAATTAACAAGTGCATTATAAAAATGCTTTCAAGAATGCATTAATATGCATCAGAGTTTGCATTAGGGCATTAGTGAATGCATTTATATGCATCAGAGAATGGCATATGCGGCTCACATGGATTAATGCCTTCAATTCTTAATATATTAAATGATGATGCCTATGCGGCTAGGTTAGCTTCCATGCAGGCTTAGCAAATGCAATACATTAATATAATATGAGCCTATGCGGCTAGGTTAGTCTCCGTGCAAGCTTAGCAATTGCAATGCATTAATATTAATGCATATTAATACATTAAATTACAAGCCTAATGCATTAAATATTACTAAAGGGCCATGCATGCAAGCATGCGTCCAAGCTTGTGATTGCATTCGAGGGAGGCCATGCGGCCAGGTACTGTATATATGCATGCATTAATATAATATGGTATTGGCCATATGCGGCTAGCCAATGCAAGGCAATTATTTAGATGGCCATGCAATTAATGCATGCCAGCAAACGTTGAAAAATGGCCATGTGGCCAAGGCAATAATTTAATGCTCATACGGCTGGATTTGTCCATGCGGCTGGGAAGAACACTTGCCGCATGAAATAGTCATGCGGTCAAGTACTGTTCTTCTTCTCCACTTTCCGAGGAGAAGAACACCACGAAGCCATGCTTCCAAGCTCCATAATTCCATCATCCAGAGTCCAAATCCGAACTTCCATAGGTCAAATTGGGGTAGAATGAAATTCTCTACAACATGGAACCATCAAATAACAAGAATATGCAAGTTTAACAGATCAAAACTTATGAAAACCGAAAGTACCACAAAGTTAGATCTACCACAATCTAGCCATCAAAGGGGAAAACTCCAAGTTCTAAACATACTTAGAATTTAACAATAAAAAGAATGGAACAAATGAAATTGAAATCGTCCAACATTCGGCAAGGTGTACTTGCCTCTCTCCAATGGCTAGGGTTTGGTGGAAAAGAAATGAATGAGGGTGAATGAGGAGGGAGAGAGAAAAAGTGGCTTATATAACAAGCTCAAGCAATCTCCACCATTCATTCCTCTCCACTCAATCTAAACCATACACCTCATCTCATGAGAAACCAAACTAAACCGAGCCAAACCAAGTCAAAGTGGAACCGAACCAAATAAAACCAAATCCAAGTTAAACCAAGTCATGAAAATCCAACTCTTCGGAAAATTTTAAAATATCACGCAAATCGATAATTATGAAATACTGCTCAAATAAACACGTATTCTTATAAAATACTGATATAGTGAGACGGGTCTCACACTACTGTACCAAGTCCCTCGTCTACTCCTGCTCCAACTCCTGAAGATGTTGCCCCCGCACTGAATTACTCGGATTCTGATGCGGATCTCTCCGACTCGGATGGTATGATCTCTCCACCACCTATTGCTCCCTTAAGGAGATCTTCTCGCATCAATGCGGGTAAGGCTCCTGCTCGTTTTGATGATTACGAACATGACATTGCCAACTTCTTGTCTTATTCTAACATTTCTTCGAATTATCGAGCCTTCATTGCATCGTTAGACTCTACTTCGTTGCCCAAGTGTTGGTAGGAAGCAAAGAAAGATCCAAGGTGAAAAGCTGCAATGATGGAAGAACTTGGGGCACTGGAGAAAAATAAGACATGGGAGCTGGTTCCATTACCCAAAGGGAAGAAAGTTGTGGGATGCAAATGGGTGTACACAGTAAAAGAGACGCCAGAAGGAAAAGTAGGGCGGTACAAGGCGAGGTTGGTTGCAAAAGGATTCACACAGTCATATGGAATAGACTATGATGAGACATTTGCCCCAGTAGCAAAAATGAGCACCGTGAGAACTCTGGTCTCCATTGTAGCGAACTATGGGTGGAAGCTGTACCAGCTGGATGTTAAGAATGCCTTTCTTTATGGGGACCTGCAAGAAGAAGTATACATGGAGCTCCCGCCTGGGTGCTATGCGACGGAATTAAACGGAGGGACGTCGCAAGGAAAGGTGTGTAAACTGAAGAAGTCACTATACGGGCTCAAGCAATCTCCTCGAGCCTGGTTTGACAGATTCAGAAAGGCTGTTACAGGCATGGGATACCGTCAAACAAATGCAGATCATACGGTCTTCCTCCAGCATGCAAGAGGCCACATCACTATACTTGCTGTATATGTGGATGATATAGTGATCACAGGTGATGATGAAGTCGAGATCACTAAACTGAAGTCAAAACTCGCGAAGGAGTTTGAAGTGAAGGATTTAGGAGCGTTGAGGTACTTTCTAGGTATCGAGGTGTGTGAAGGCGAACAAGGAATTGTTCTCTCACAGAGAAAATACACACTAGATCTGCTGAAGGAGACAGGGATGCTGGGATGCAAAGCAGCGGTCACTCCAATTGACCAGAAGTGCAAGTTGGGAGCAGAAGCAGGAGAGCCCGTTGATCGTGAAAGATATCAAAGACTTGTAGGGAGATTGATTTATCTGGGACACACTCGCCCTGATATCTCATTCGCGGTGAGTGTAGTAAGTCGCTACATGCATGATCCAAGAAAAGGTCATATGGAAGCAGTATTTCAGATCTTGAGGTATCTTAAAGGAACGCCGGGAAAGGGGCTATGGTTCAAGAAGAATGGACGCATAGAAGTTGAGGGATACTGTGATGCAGACTGGGCGAGCTGCATAGACGACAGAAGGTCTACCACGGGATACTGTGTTTTTGTAGGAGGAAATCTGGTCTCATGGAGAAGCAAGAAACAGTCTGTAGTAGCACGGTCGACAGCTGAAGCAGAATACAGAGCAATGGCTCTGGGAGTGTCAGAATTGCTGTGGGTGAAAGCGTTGCTGACAGAGTTAAAGCTAGACAAGGGAGCACCATTACGTCTTCTGAGCGATAGTCAAGCTGCAATAAGTATAGGTAACAATCCCGTTCAGCACGACAGAACGAAGCACATTGAGATTGATCGATTCTTCATCAAGGAGAAGCTGGAACAAGGGATACTGAAGATTGACCATGTCCGCTCAGAAGAACAAGTTGCAGACTGTCTGACTAAGGGTCTTAGTTCATTAAGTCTGTCGAAGCTATGTAACAAGATGGGGATGATCAATATCTATCGCCCATCTTGAGGGGGAGTGTTGAGAGTCAATAAGGGACTTTTAGTCCCACATCGGAATATGTAGTATGTAGAGGAGCTAGACTCCCTATAAGTAGTGAAGTAGTCCATCAATAAAATTAATCCAACCATTATTTTCTACAGATCCGTCTATTGGGCCCAAACTCTTTCATAAAACTCAATATTGTCCGACTCACTGTAGTTCAGCTACTCCACTGATGACTCCCGCAGAATAGTAGTTTCCTGTAATAGAAGATGCTGTCAGAAACGTACTCTTTCCTGTGGCACCTGCTAAATATTACTTTTGACGCTCACATGATGTTAAAAGAATGTTCCCTGGAACCGAAGTGATTGTGAGCTGACCTGGACTACCTTGAACAAATTAGATCTGTCGATCCCAAACTCTTTCATAAAACTCAATATTGTCTGACTCACCGTAGTTCAGCTAGTTCACTGGCGACTCCCGCAGAATGGTAGTTTCCTATAATAGAAGTTGCTGTCAGAAACACTTACTCTTTCCTGCGACACCTGCTAAATATTACTTCTGACACTCGCATGATGTTAAAAGAATGTTCCCTGAGTGAAAGCAAAATGAATAGGGCATATGCTTGGTACAAGATAAGGCTTAGTTCTTGTATCCTGGAGGGATGCAGTTTTGAGTCTTGGAAACCTCTCCACAGATGTAGAAAGGCTATCCACCCGTGTTACTTGGATGCCTGGCGCCGATGCCCAAGTGTTTACGGCATGAGAATTTTCAAAAACTAACACGGCAAACGCCTCTATTTTCAAGCTGTTTATGCAAATGTATACTGATGAGTTGGTAGATCTAACCAAGTATTTTTTTTTTAATATTATATGTATCTGATCAATCAATTCTGATATGGAATTTTTTACTAAGATCTAACTTGAGAAGTTGGCTTAATTTCAGTTATACCATTGGCCATTTAGTCTGATAATAATTGAGGATAAGAGATGAACTTGTAGTCGACATCTCGGACACTAGACCAGTCTTTTGTTATCCCTGAATGTGTTTTACTTCGCTTGTTTCTCATTTTCCTAAAACTGATGAATTTTTTAATCAAAATTTTCAGATTATTGTTTTAGAGAATGGAAAGGTAGTTGAGCACGGTCCACATGAAGTTCTCTTGTCCAAGACCGGAAGATATGCTGAGCTGTGGGGACAACAGAACAACACTGATGTTGTGGATTCATTTATCCAGTGAGGCACACGATTAGGGAAGTACATATACCATGCTTGTGAATGTTAATTGTTCCGAATAAATGCGATAGATCATTATTTATTGTCTCACAAGGTGGTTTCAACACCCGAGTTTTTTTATGACACCTTCATAGAATGAGAGGGTGACGAATTCTAGTATTCTTAAGCAGTGTATATACCGGTGGAAGACAAAACAACTGAGAGGAACTTTAAATATTCTTTATGGAGTAGTATAGATCTTCACTAGCAAGAAGTTTAGGTATAATACTGACTTCTTATATTTTGCGCCAAAGGTATAATATGATTACTTGTAATCTGCCAAAAGGAAACAAGCCCATTGGAGGTGTATAATTTTTTGTATACCAATGTATGTATCCTAGATGATCAAACTGGAACAGCTTTTCAACTCAATTCTTGGACAAATTCCAACTTTGCTGGAACTTCTCCTGGTTTTGATTAATTTGTTCTTCAATGTCTTCATTATGTTCAATTTGTTTGTTCCAGTCTCCCCTGCTACAACAGAAAAATTCTTGTAGCATACCAAATTTTGCAAAAATTGGAGTGAATGGAAGAACAATTTACAGAAAATTTTAAAACAAAGACCATTCCGCTTGCCAGACGGTCTGGCAGAAATTATGTATTCAATTTTTTTTGGGGGGCTGGGTTGGCTATTTATTTATTGTGTGTATATGTGTTGGTTGTTTGTTGGGAAGTGGTGGGAGGCTTCTTGCAGAAAGAAAAAATGAATGATTTTCGTTAGAGACCGTCTGGCGGAATGGTCTTTGTTTTAAAACTGTAAATTGTTCCGTTCACTCCAATTTTTGCAAAATTTAGTATGCTACAAGAAGTTTTCTGTTGCTGCAATCACTAATTGTGAACAATTTATGTTATCAATCAACCAACAATGCAAGTATCACAATTTTTGTTTTTTATCTATCTGAAAGAATGGCCGATATTGTTTCCCGAAGAAATTTACTGAATAGTACAAAGTATGACTAGTTTTCATTTAAGTTGTATGTTTGGGAAATGAAAACTAGATCAAAAAATTGTAAGGGTGACCAAAAAAATGGAAAATAGTATTATGGGTATTTGTTGCACTTGTGACTCAGTTGTTTTTTTCCTTCTAAAAGCCACTCACTTTTTAACCTAATATGTTAACTATTTTTCTATTATTAGCATTGCATCATTGGCTACTAGTAGTTTACACTCACTTTTTAACCTTATATGTTAATCTTTTCAGTCGTAAGCCAATCTTTAGTTGAACCAAGTTAGATCTGGAAATTTTGTGTTGTTGTTGTCTTTGGTATTTTATCTCTGTTTACTATAATTCAGGGAATTCCCAATTTCCATGATGTTTCTTAAGATATACTTCTTTATATATATATATATATATATATATATATATATATATATATATATATATATATATATATATATATATATATATATATATATCTTAAGAAACAAATATATATATATATATATATAATATATATATATATATATATATATATATATATATATATATATATATATATATAATTATTATTATTATTATTATTATTATTATTATTTTTTAAACAACAGACTTTATTGAAAACAAAGGAGCCAAAGCTCAAAAGGTTGGCGCCGGGAGATAGTCCGAGGACCTACAAAAGTAACCGTGCCAAGCCAAAAACCATGGCAAAGTAGAAAAACTATCCTCCCCGGGGAAACCGGGGGAAACAAGAGAATAAAACGCAAAAAAGCGCACTGACGAGATAGCTGAAGGGAGCCCGATCGGGCTAAGGAGGTTTACGCTGGTAGGTCGGCAACTTCATACCCCTACCGCTGGTAGAACGAAGGTACTGTGGCTCCGCCGCCACCTTAGCTTTCTTGCAAATGGATTCGAGGTATGATTTGGTATTGGAATGGTCGTTGTTTTGAATGCCTTGATCCGAGTCGAGAGCCTGTTCGACCTCCAGCATTCTGGATGGAATCGAGGGGAAGTCCATGGCTCGGATGATAGTGTATTCCTTGATCGCCTCAACCGGTGAGCAAACTTCAGCGAGCCGCTCAAAGTACTCACGGTACCCGGGCGGAGATTCTCTGTTCGCAATAAGGCTGTCTTTGATGTCGGATTCAGTCGTTTTCTGAAGACGGTCGTCAAGACCGTCATCGAAACTATCATATTCTTCTTCATCCTCCGCTGCTTCTTCTGCTTCTACTTCCTCATCAACCTCTACCTCCGCGTCAGAGGTAATCAAGGGAGATTGGGATATGTAGTCGCTGGCTGTGGTAGATTTGGACGGGAGAGGCGTCGCGTCTACTACCAGATTTGAGTATTCGTCCTCAAAGGTATCAACAGGTACTAGGCCACAATCGCCCTTGGAGTATTCGGCCTCAGCGGTATCAACAGGTACAATGCCACAATCGTCCTGCTCAGAAGCCAGGATATCAAATTTATTGGCAAGGTTTATAGATGAGGTATTGGTGTAGGAGTTGGCACTCTTCTGGGGGGGGGGGGGGGGGGGGAGGGGGGGTGGTGATCTTCTGGCTGCGGTCTTGATCCCTGGAGTAACTCGCATTGTTCTCAAACCGCAAATGGGAATTAGGGAGTGGGAGCAATGGCGCTTTATTATTTTGATGTGTTGTCTGATGATCGACATCTTTGTGGGTGGTTCTCTTCTTCAGGGTCGGGTGCGCCCTGAAACAGGCTTCCATAGAGTGACCCCTCATGCGGCGGTGTTTACAAAAAATGATGTTGTTATTGTCACGACCCGCTCCCGAATAATCGGATACGAGTTGGACACGTCCAGCCTTCGTCGATGGACACGACGAAGTAAGCTGTACAATACTAAGGAAAACTCCAAGTCACAATGTAATGTAAACAACACAGCTTTTATAACGTTCCCAAAATGATCACCAATATCCATCAAGTCTTTTAGTACAAAATCAGCCGGAGACAAATCCGGTCAAATGAAATAAATATACAATAATGAATATCCAAGATACAATCTCCAGAAAAATAAAATAAATGAAAGCTGCAATATCCAGTGCAATCACATGCTCCATGTGGCCTCCCACTCACATGCAACGTATCCTGTCAGGAAAAGAGCAAAGTACAACCCTGACAAGACAATATACAATGTAATCTGTAGTACAGAATACAAGGTGAAACCAGAATACCAGAAATGGAAGTGAAACTACGGTACCAGAAATGAAATGTAAAACTGCAGGCAATGGACGACAATCAATATGCTAGACAATGAACACGGCTATCAATGTACAAGGCAATGAACACGACAATCAATATGCAAGTGTGACAATTTGAAATATTAAACTAATGTGTGACCGGCTTAGGAGCACAATCAATCAATGAGTCAATCAATTCTACAAGGTACGGCTTCATCGTACGTGAAGTGTACGATTAGGCTATCCATAATACCTATGTTGGGTGTGGTTACACAAAAGCTAATATTTTTCCCAATCTCCGCAATAAACAATGACTCACAAGCAATGAACAATGGTACAAGACAATCGTGTGTATCTCGTGTCCGATATGAGAACATGGCACATAAAGGTAAGACAGAAATACAGAGTACAAGTCGAGTCAGTGTACTTGCCTCGGTTTGGTTGCACGAGAGTAGTACTGCATGGTTGTAAATCACCTGTTATATTTTTGTACAAGTTATTAGGGTTTGAAATAATGACATTAGCCAACTATAACACTAACTTAGCTAATGGAACATTCTAGCTAATAGCTAATAATATTTGGAAAATATTATAGTTTTTTATCACCATAAATACTCATGAAAACATATACTATATAATTTTAGAAATATTTGGAAACACTTTATTTAGCAAAATAATATTAGTTAGATAAAATCCTTTTTGAAATAATTTGCAAAGTAATAGTAATCACTAATAAAATATGAATTTATATATTCTAGCTATGTATATTTAGTTACTAGCAAAAAGAACTTAACTATAATAACCAAGCAAATACTAGAATATTTTATTAGCAAGAAAAATACTATAGCAAAAATACTAGTGAATATATTTATATTAAAATATACAATTTATTATGTCAATTTAGTAAAAAAAAGATCATATCATTATTTAGATAATAATTAGAGCTATTACTAACAAAAGTTATATAAACATTTGGAATCTTAACTAAAATATATTAAGGAAAACTTATACTAAATGTGTAAGAATACATTAGGAAATATACATACCTATTCAAAAGTATTTACTACTAAAATCAAAATTAACTATATCAATATTAACTAATCATTTGTTAAACTAATTACTAATAATATTTTAGATGACTATTAAGAAATAAAAACACTTTAAAGTATATCTAGTGAATTATTAGAAATTAACAATTATTTATTTAACTAAAATCATTACTAGCTAATTATGCAGAAAATATTTGAATAAAAATCTAGAGTAACTATTATAGTTTTTCTTTTGAAACATTTCCTATAAAATCTAGATACTAATTATTGGAAACACTTTACCAAGATCTAATTATTTACTAACTATTATTTAAAATACAACATTATTTATCTACATTAATCCAAAACTGTCCCAGTCCATTACTCACTTGCTAAGCCCAACCCGCAGCCTGACCAGCCCAGATTTAAATCTACTGCTAATAAACTAAACTATTCTCCAGCAATTTAAATAAAACTAAAACTCAGCCCAGCTAATCACCATTACTGCTGGCCCGACCCCAATTGGCCCAGGCCCAACTCCTTACCATATAACCCATTCCAAATCGGCCCAGCTAATTTCTTTTTCACTGCTAATCAACAATACTTAAAACAGGTTAAACTAAACCCAACCCATTACTTCCCAAAACCCGGCCCAGTTTTATAATCTAACATATAACCTTCAGTTTCTCTCTTGCTTATTTCTTCTCAACTAGCCGAACAGATCAAAAAACCCACTCCCTTCTCTTCGTCTTCCTCAGCTCAACGCCCATTCTGAAACCCTAACCCTAGGATCCATCCTCTTCTCCTTTACTCATTTTAACACAGCCGAAAGAACAACTCAGCCCAACTTCTCCTTCGTCTTCCACCTCCCGCTGAAACCCTAGCCCCATGCTCTTCTCCTCCTGGCCAAACCAGAACCCCCATGGCTCCATACAGCTGAACAAGCGAGCCCAGTCCCTTCATTCCTTCAACCTACGAAACCCTAACCTGAAGTTCTACTCCTTCCTCCTCAACACTTCCTTCTCAAGCTCGGGAAACCCTAGATCTGAAACCCTAGGCCTAGGCTCTTCCTTCTCTGGCCGTTCGAAAATCTAACCTAGCTGAACCTTAGTCAAAATCCCCCATCTCCTTCTTCCTTTGCTCAACCAACCCTAGGTCCCGAAACCCTAGGCTCCCTTCATCTCCCTCCACGAAACTGAAACCCTAAAATACCCCCAAAATACAAACCCAGATGGAACGAGAAGAAGAAAGGGGTCCAGGAAGAAGAGACGGAGACTTACTAGCCGTGACGGGGACGTCGATCCACGGCTCCAGGCGGCTGCTGACGGCGAGATACGTCTCCGACGCGACAGCTCCCGTGTGGCGGCTCGGTGGCTCCGGCAGGGCTCGACGTACGAATCGATGGTGCGCGTCAACTCGAAAATCGAAGGGACGGCCCGAACTGCGAGGCGGCCTCACGTGCTTCGAAGAGGCAGCACGCTGAACAAGGGGTCGGCGCTCGAAATGATGGCTCTGGCGGGGCACACAGCCCGAAATGGCTTAGCTGATGGCGGTGGCACGGAGATCGAAGGGCCAGCGCACAAAAATCGAGGAGGCGCTGTCTTCAGAACTGTGGCTCGGCAGTCGAGGAGGTTGCCTCGAGCTCCACGATGTCGAGGTGACTCCGGGCATGGTGGCTGGGTGGCGACCGACGTGGCGGTGAGCTCGATGACGCTCCGGCGAGGGCGCGATGGCGCACGGCGGAGGAAGGCGGCGGTGCTTGGCCAGACCAGGGGAGAGAGAGAAGAGAGAGAGAGAGAAAGAGAGAGAGAGAGAGAGTGACTGACAGTTGTCAGAGCATTGGGAACTGTGTAAAAAATAATAAAATATTATCTATAATTATAATAAAATAGGCAGTGGCATAATTGTAATTTACAATAGATCTGGGGTGTTTAGTATAGTGGTAGAGTAGTAAATAAGGGTAAATCTGGGACTGTTTAGGAAATAACTATAACTGATTCCAAATTCAAAATTCAAACAGATTTTCGAATATCAATAGATTTTCAATACAAAATCCAAACATTTCCCTCCAACAGATTTCAAATTCGAAATTCCAAAACAAATTTTCAATATTCAAACAAATTTAATTACTCACAACTAATTACAGAATTAGTTAATAACAACCATAATCATAATAAAAAATTGTAGTTAATTAGTTACTAATTCTCCTAACTGCCCATTTATAACTAAACAATTATTCTTCTTAGTTACAAATGAATAAATAATTACGAAAAATAGTTAATCAAAACTAATCCTTTCTTTTAGTTTAATACAACAAAATTCAACATAAGGAGACATGACTTTAAAATAGAATTCAAAAGTTTATAAATTAACTAGAAACAATATTAATACTTGACAATAAATTAGAATTAATTAATTAAGCTTAAATTATCATTATTGATCACAACAAAACTAATACAATAGAATAAACTAAATTTATTAATAAATAATCGAAATACTTATGAGTTAATCAATTTTGAAAAATTAGAATTGAGAAAATGAAACCAATTTAACTAATAAAATTCAATATAACTAATTTATCATTTAAGCCAAAATGATTCTCTTTTGAATTTTTTTTCAAACAATTCAACAATATACGAAAATAGGTTTAGGGAGTTACAGTTATCGTATATGATTTGTTGAGTATAGGGTTTGTCTTCCAGCATGATTTCGATGGTGTTGGACAGGTCCTTGGAAATGTCCAACTCCATGCACACCCTGGCGTAGTTGGCTTTAGTCAGACTGCGGGTTTCCTCTGCCATGCAACCAAGGTACCAAAGGAGTTAACCAGTCGTTTCATCGCCGAAGGAACAAAACAGATGAGGGGGAGATTAGGGAAAGTGACCCATACAGACACTACGGGGGATTCTTCCGTCTTGTTGAAGTCCTGGGACCACTTGACGATTTTTATAGTGTGCGCATCGACTTTGCATGATCCCTTGGTCCGCACTAAGGTGTAGTCAGACATGTTGGCTAGGTGAAGGAGTATATGTTTTGGGTCCAACGGAGCTACCCTGTAGGTAGCCCCCAGATTCCAGGTGGCCACGACCTCTTGGACCCTATGAATTTTCGGGCATCTCATGGGAAACTTAAGCACGAAGGTGTATGTGAACAGATCTGCTAATGCTGCAACTTCTACCGAGGAGAACGGAACACAGATAGCATGAATGTCGGCCGTGGGAGTATCCGGGTCTGGTAGCTCCATTTCTGGGATAGTGAGGGTCTTCGACTTCATGCGGTCAGGTCTGACCATATCTGCAAAGGAGGGGATCATGGCAGCAGAGGAGCCCTGGGCAATGATCTTGCCCTGAGTTTGAGAAGGTGTGGCACCAACTTGCGCCAAGCAGTAAGTTGCGCCAAGTATTGGTTGCGCATGGTGCTGGGTTGCGCCAGTAGAAGCAGCGCTCAGTTGTGGTTGGCTAGCGTCCAAAAGGTTGGAGGGCTGTCCAATAGGGGGCCCAGGTTGCGCCAGCGCGGGTGGCCCAACCTGGTTTCCAGGTTGCGCCAAGCCGGAAGTAGCGCCAACCCATGCGCCAAGGTGAGCGTCACTCAGCAGAGGCTGGGTTGCGCCCAGTAGGGGGTTGGGCTGCCCAAAGGGGTGCCCAGGTTGCGCAGCAGCTTCCAGCAAAGGCTGGGTTGCGCGAGGGAGGGTGGACCCAGGTTGCGCCAAAGATGGCAGCCCCGGTAGCGCCAGCTGGCCACAGTAGCCGGCCGGCGGAAGCCGTAGGCCGGCCGCATCGGAGAGGAGCATCACGTTGATGGCAGATGCGGTCATAGATGAAGTTGATTTGTGGGTTGCGCCAATGGGAGGCGCAGTTTGTAAAGGGTGGTTGTGGGTTGCGCCACCGATCGACGCAAGCTGTAGGGGATGGTCCTTAGGCATAGAGGGGGCAACAAACCGGGGCGCCACCAAGGGGCGTACCTCAGATTGCGCAAGGTCCAGGTGAGAAGCCACCAAGGGAAGCACCTCAGGTTGCGCATGATCCAACAAACGCTGGGTTGCGCCCAGAGTAACATCGCCCAGCATATGCTGGGTTGCGCCAAGCCAAAGAGAAGGGTACCCAATAGGGGCCCCAGGTTGTGCCAGTGACGGCTCCCCATAGGTTGTGCCAACTTTCAAATTTGAAACCAGTGGAGGAAATGGGCGGCCGGGAATGGGGGTTTTGAATTCGAGTGCAAACCCGAATGAGGGGGAGGAGGAGGACGGGAAAGCTGGGTGGGGTGATGGGGGGCAGTAGGCCACCGCCGATGACCGGAGCACGACCAACCTTGGGGATGCCGCAGCATGCTGCATCCGAAAGAAGCATCACGTCGACGACCACCCCCTGGGCGGAGGACGACCAACATGAGTTGCGGGGGGATGCCCCAAACCCGACCATGGCCAACTGGTCGGGGGACCAGGCCAAGGCCGACGGTGGTCGAGGAAACCCGTGGGTAGGTTCGCCGGAGCAAGGAGCCCCGGCCATGGGGGGCGCTGAGTGCCGCAACAGCCGATGGAAGGAGTGGACAACGTCGACCAGGCTGGATAGTAACGCCGGGCTGGGGGAGGACTGCCGCGAGGAGGGGGAGGAGGAGAAGGAGGAGGGGGAGGAGGGAAGGGGGAGAGGGGGTGGTAGGACCGAACCTGACCGGGGAGAGGGTCACCCGCGGGGGGCAGGGCCATCGCCCAAGGGGGGGAGCTCTCCAAACATCAGATGTATATATATATATATATATATATATATATATATATATATATATATATATAATGGTATTTTCTACCCTCTCTGGAGTTACTTTTTCAATATATTGTAAATGTATTTAAATGGCTCAAATATATTCAGACCCTCTGGTATAAACTTGGATAAAGTCCGTTGTTAGATCAAAAACCTCTCTTATTATATTACTTACTATTATGTAATATATGAACTAATATCTAAGCTCAGCTGAACTAATCTTTGCAATACATACCTTAATGTTCAATAATATCTGAACTAAACTCGAGTAACAACCTCAAGATAAAAGCAAACTGTCCATTATCTTAACTTATTAAACCTAAAAATATTTTCGTATCTCTAACATAATCATTTAAATTATTATTGTTATACCTGTTTCACTTAACAAAAATGCCAGGAAATTGGCTTTTGAAAATAAAACGAGAAAAAGTACAAGAAGTACAAATTGTTCTGGAAAGTATTGCTATGGAAGTCTGATCTGAAAGCGATCACTTTGTTCCTTGGACCATACGATGATGATGAAGATCACTGCTAGAAGATGAACAGCCGGAAGAACTAAGTCACCAGAAAGGTATCGACGCACTTGGGAACTGATGGCGAGGCCGAATGCTTTCCTGCTTTGCTTTACTCTGTTCTGAAAGAAAGGTTGAAGAAGAATGCTCTGGAGAATCAAAATATCGGAGTTCTAATCTCTCTGTTTTCTCTCCTCCTGTCTCTGTATCCTCTTTTTTTTATATGAGAAAAATAAGTCTATTTATAGACTTGGCTTCTTGTGCGTAAAAACTCAGCAAAAGTTCCGTCTTTACGCTAATAACTGCCACCCATGACCGAAGTCATCCTCTGCATACGTTGACACGTGTTCCATCATTTCAATAAGAATAGGATACACGTACACACGTTCTTCGAGATGTGTGGCATGAAAGCCATGTAGGCAAACCACGTTCCAAATTGGTGAAGAAGAATAGGGCGTAAAAACAACCCAAATATACTCTTGAGCGTAAAGTAGTAGACTAGGCGTAAAATAGCCCTGACATGGACTTTCCGCGTAAAGTGGTTGTTAAATAACCTTGAGCGTAAAAGTAGCCCAAATAAACTTTATGCACACGTCAACTTTTGAGCGTAAAAGCTCGTATAGTCTCCATGCGTAAAAGAAGCCATATTGTGAGCGTAAAATAGCTCAGTCCACATACTAAACGACAACATTGGTCTCTGTGTAAAACAAATCCCTTCGAATTCTGTGATATATGCCATCATTAAATCTTCATGTCAGACTTTGCATTAAATGCAAGACTCGACAGTTTTGTCCAGCGTAAAGGTGGTTAGCCTGTCTTAGGCGTAAAACTATTGGCTCGATCCTGGCGTAAAGTGATTAGCCTGTCTTAGGCGTAAAGTAGATCATTTTGAATGAAATGTTCCATCTTTTTGACTCATTTTATGAAGCACTTTTTACGCTCCTACAAGACCCCCTTCAAAGTTTTCAAATATCCTCAAAATTTGAAACACTTTGAACAGAAGCATAAAAGTCAGGATTTGACCAGTCAGCATAAAAATCAAGAAATGGTGCCGGTCAATACTTAACCGTCATAATAAATTTTCTTCTCGAAACTTTTGAATGCTTCTTCATCTCCCCAAGTTTGCATTAATAATGATCAGTTTCCCATAAGGAATATGAAGAGTTGATTTGATTGTATAAATAAGGAGAAATTCTTCATTCTTGTTTTTCATCCTTATACTGTCATGGCACCAAAGAAAGAGATTAACAAAGAAGAGGCTCCGAGCTCCAGGATTGATATAGAGACAGAGGTTGAGCGGGCACGCAACTTTATAGAGTGCTTTGGACTGACTCCAGCAGTCTTTGGTCGTATAAATGGTGGTCCCCCAACTGCATATGAAGGATCAGGCGATGCAGAAGCATTCCTTAATCTGATGCGTCGTTCTGGAATCCGCAACATGCACGAGTTAGGTGCCTCCCTTCGTCAGCCCAACGAGGGAGAGAAAAAATAATGTTTTATGTAGAAGTGTCGTCTATGTATTGCGACTCTTCAACTTATCTGTAGGGGCCTACTCCCTTTTTTTATAAATAAAATCTTGATATTGATCTCATTTGTTGGTATATAGAATTGTTCTACACCTTCTTTGACTGCATCTATGGTTGTTCATTCCCAAGAGAAACAAAATAACACGTGGCATCTATCTTGTGGTCACGAGCGCCTTTTAGTAGGATCTTTCCCGAAACAAACTCGCTCACACCAACCGTTTCTTCGACCCTTTATAAAAAGCTGATTCAAAGAATGATTTATGCATCCTCATTCTCATTCTTATCCTTTTTCTCCGAAGATGGCTACTTGCAAGACTTCATTCTCCAAATGAGAGATTGATAATGACGATACTTTCCAATGTCGTTCCTCTGTACGCCCAGTCATCAGACGTTGATTCAACTACTTTTAGAGCCGAACCATCTGATCTTGATGGTAAGTTCGATTCATAAAACAATCTTCTGTCTTTGAGCTTTTTGTTGAAAACGGATGCCTATCTTTAATAGATAAGGTACACCTATTGAAAAATGAGCGCAAATCCTTAACAGGTAAGGAGCGTAAAACACAAGTGCAAAGGCGTAAAGCCTTGTTGATGAGGCGCACATGAAACACTGGCGTAAAGCCTTGTAGATAAAGTGCACATAAAACATTGGCGTAAAACCTTATAGATTAGGTGCACATGAATCACTAGCGTAAAAACCTCAGATAAGGTACGCCTGTTGAAGATAAAACAAGATGCTTAAGCATCTGTTTTTTAGCTTTAATTGACTGATATGCGTCCGATGATACTTCTGTTTTCTGTAGAAGTTTGGCTGAAGAGCTTTTCCAGAACCGGTATTGGCGACTTGGATGCTGCGAGGAGCATTCTTCTGACATCAACATCAGGGAGCTCATGCGCTTTTGACGCGCAAATCAAACAACTCAGAACTTTCCGTGGGATGGAAGGGTCTTCCTCTGTTGGTAGGAAGAGCCTTTATACACGGAAAGTTGGATGGTGGAGTCAACTCTATCCCAAGAAATTGGGTAGTAGAGTTCCTTTCACGGCAGAGCTAGGAATCGTATCCCAATGCTGGATAATTCCTATCTCCTCTGGAAGGCTGCCACTTCTCCACTAGTTGTATTGGCAGCAACACGTCTTCGGGCTGCCATACTCTGGGATTCTCCTCTCGTCTGAGAGAGAAGACCAGAGTTAATTCCTTCTGTTCTGGTCGCCATTGAGGCTCAGACAGCAAGGAATTGCCACCAACAACGAATCCGATGAAGAAGATCCAAAGAAGAAATAGATCTCAATTAGGTCATCGTTGATGTATAGAATGAAAATCCAAGATTGTAATAGATTTCCATTATGATTTGTAAGAAATTCTAAGAAATGTAATAGACTTTTATGATGAAATGAGAATGGAAATGATAAGTCTTCTATGCTCAATGATTTGTATCTATCCAAAAGTAATATGGACATGATAGATAATAAAATCTTGTTTTCTGTTTAGAGTATACAATACTATCAGAGGTATTATGGACATGACAGCATGTAAGAACTCAAAGAAAAGTAGATTAATATCTATGCAGAGGTCAAATGGACATGATAGATAGGAAATACAAGTAAGTAGATTTAATATTTATCCAGAGGTAATATGGACATGATAAATAAGAAATCCAACTTTTTAATCAACTGATAAGATAGAAGAAATTTTTTTTTTCTAAGGAGAGAAGTATCAGCTTAACCAAACCTTGGTAGCTGGGGAATAAAAGGACAGATGTCATTGAGGATATATGCCAATATTGATGAAAGAATGAACGAACCAACATATCTTTCGGGAAAAGTATTAACAATTCAATTCCGCAATTAAGTGAATGAATCTAATGTAATGAACGGACAGGCCTTTTCGGGAATGAAAAGTTGTTTTCAATTTTAAAGACCAGTTCATTAATAGATCTCTCCTATAAATAGGTGAGAACTCTTTGTAACATTTCATTCTTATTTCCACTCCTCTATTGGAAATGTCTTCCAAGGATATGCAGCAAAATAATGAAGTCTCCAGAAAAGTTGAGGACATCATCGAGACGCGCGGCCTGTTGAGCCAATTGTGTCAGGCCCAACCGAAATAGGCGAAAGCTCCTCTACGCCCAAGCCACCATAAGACATCCTTGCTTTCTTAGTAGAGCCAGGAAAAACTCCTGAAGAAGAGGCGCTGAGGATGGCTGCCTGCAAGTTTTTTATGAACTGAGGCAACGATGCTTTTGATGCATTGGCTGACTATGTATTCAATAAGGAAGGCAGTGGTCCTCGTCCTTAATCCAAAACAAAAAATAAAAAAAAAATTATTTTCATTCTGTCTTTTTTTTATACATAGTACTTCTTAAGAAATTTGCCATTGATGGGCATCATGAGTAAATCTCCATTAGGCTTTGATAATCGATAGGCGCCATTAGAAAACACGGTCTCAATTACATAAGGGCCTTCCCATTTTGCCTGGAATTTCCCTTTACTTTTGTGAGTCATGACCATCGGTCTTCGAACGTCTAATACCAGTTCGCCAACCTTGAATACCCTCTCTTTAACTTTACGATTGAAAGTTCGAGATATACGGGCTTGATATAGCTCAATATGCTGTTGTGCTTGAAGACGCTTCTCGTCCAATCCTTCAAGTTCTTGGAGTCGTAGGCGATCATTGTTCTCTATAGTTAGCTCATTAGCAATAGCTATTCGTAGAGATGGAATCTGGATTTCCAATGGAAGGACAGCCTCACATCCATAAACCAATGAAAATGGTGTAAAACCAGTAGGAGTTCGGACTGTGGTTCGATAAGCCCATAAACATTCTCCCAGTTTCTCATTCCAATCACGTTTATTAGAAGAGACAAACTTTTTGAGAAGTTTAATGATCGTTTTATTGAAGGCTTCGGCTAAACCATTAGCAGCTGGATTATAAGCCGTAGAAGCCAAATTTTGAATTCGATTCTTATCACAGAACCGATAAAATGCCTGACTGGCAAATTATGGTCCATTGTCATGAATTATTCGTCGAGGAATCCCGAAGCGATAAATGACATGATGTTTGATGAAGTTGATCACATTAGATGTTTTTACTTCAGCAAGGGAAACTGCTTCTACCCACTTAAAAAAGTAATCGGTTATAGCCAATATAAACTGATGTCCTTTAACAGAAGGAGGATTAATCGGACCAATGATATCCATATCCCAAGCTTCGAAGGGCCAAGAAGCTGCTGTAGGATGTAGAAATTCAGAAGGTTGATGAATAAAGTCAGCATGAATCTGACATGCTCTACACCTTCTGGCATAATCCACTGCATCTGCTATCATTGAAGGCCAATAATACCCCATTCTTCGAATGCGATCTTGTAACTTTGGACCCGGTTGATGAGCACCACAAACACCATCATGAGCTTCGCGGAGTGTTTGTTTGGCTTCACTTTCTGAGAGACAGCGCAACAAGAGTCCATCGTATGAACGACGATATAACATATGTAAAGATGAATCATAATAGAATCGAAATGATCGTCTCTTAATTGATGCAGCTTCTTTTGGATCTTCAGGTAAAATCTCATGAACCGCATAATCAATGAATAGAGTTCTCCAATCCCTCTGCTGGGAGCTTGACTCTGTAGTGTAACTTTGTTCAACATACAAATTATTCTTGACACAGAATAAGTCTCGGTCCAACAAAGTAATTGTATTTTGTCTTCGGATTGGAACGGCTAAGTCTGCAGCTAAGCTAGCAAGAGCATCAGCTTCCACATTCTGAGAACGTGTTACAAATTCGATAAAGAGTCCTTTGAATGAAAGGACCAACTCGATTACCACTTGATGATAAGGGATGAGATCAGTATTTCTGACTTCATAGGTCTCTCTAACTTGATTAACAATCAGCTATGAATCTCCATAAGCTTCTACGAACTCAATGTCCAACTATTTTGCTACTTGGAGACCAATCAGCAAAGCATTATATTCTGCCACATTGTTGGAGCATGGCTCATTGAGAGAATAGGCACGGTATATGACCATCTTGTCAGGAGAAACCAAAACGATTCCTACTCCAGAGACAATATTACCCTTAGGCCCAACCCGTGATGCTCCATCAAAATATAATTGCCAGATATCATTCTTCAAAGTCATATTGCAATCCACGACTTCATCTGGAATGTCCTCATATAGCTTTGATGTCTCAGGTATAGGGTGAGCAGCTAAGAAATCAGCTAATGCTTGACCCTTCACTGATTTTTGAGGTATATAAACCATGTCATAAGGAGTGAGCAACATCGCCCAGGTGGCTAACCTAGAGTTAAGAATGCTCGATTTTCTCATCAATACCCGAATGGAATTTATTCTGGAGATGACATGAATAGTCTGCCCCGTCACATAATGTCTTATCTTTTGGACAGCAAAAACCAAGGCCAGGCATTCCTTTTCTACCGGAGTATACCTGTGTTCTGCTCCGACCATCATTCGGCTAAGATAATAAATTGCCTGTTCATGACCCATATTATTTTTTTGTGCAAGAAGAGCACCAAGTGAATGATCCAAGGCTCGAACATATAGCAAAAATGGTCTTTCTACCACTGGAGGTACCAGAACAGGTGAATTTGTAAGGTATTGCTTGATCTCATTGAAGGCTTTCTGACACGCTTCATCCCAGACAAAGGATACACCTTTCTTTAATAGACGGGAGAATGGTTGACATCTCCCAGAGAGATTGGATATAAACCTCCTGATATAAGCAATGCGACCCTGAAAGCCACGGAGTTTTTTCAGATTACGAGGAGGACGCATTTCAAGAATTGCTTTAACCTTATCAGGATCAACATGGATACCCTGAGAAGTAATGACAAAACCTAAAAACTTGCCACTGGAAACCCCTAAGAAAGACTTAGTAGGGTTCATTTTCAATTGATGTTGACGCATCAATTCAAATACTGTCCTTAAGTCTAGAATGTGACCATCCTTTGATCGACTCTTAACAGCAATGTCATCTACGTAACATTCAACTGTTTTCCGTAGATGTTCTTGAAAGATATTGGTCATAGCCCATTGATACGTGGCACCGACATTTTTAAGACCAAACGGCATAACCGTATAGCAAAAAATCCCAAGGGGTGTTCGAAAAGAAGTATGCTTCTCATCTTCTGGATGCATCTTGATCTGATTGTATCCTGAGAATCCATCCATGAAAGACATACGTTCAAAACCACATGTATTGTCTATCATGACATTAGTAATAGAAAGTGGGAATTCGTCCTTTGGACAAGCCGCATTAAGATCTCGATAATCTATACAAACTCGGACTTTTCCGTTCTTCTTCATAACAGGAACAATATTGGCAACCCAATCCGGGTGTTGCTCTTCACGAACAAAGCCACATGTAATCAACTTTTTGACTTCTGCTTCAATTACATCCATCATATCTGGTCTAAAGCGCCGTTGCTGTTGTTTTACAGGCTTGGCATTAGGCAAAATATTGAGTTTATGAGTAGCAACTTTAGGATCTAGACCCGGCATATCCTCATAACTCCATGCAAAGATGTCAATATATTCTTTGATCAGCTTTATCAACTCTTTCTTTTCATCTTCAGAAAGGTTCTTACTGATGAATATTGGTTTGGACGTAGTTCCATCTCCAACATCAATCTGGACAACTTTATCCTCTGTAGGTGGCTGTCGTTGTTCAAAACGAAGTTCCCATTGAGTGTCCATTTGTTGGGCCCAAGGGTCATTCTTAAATGGCTCGGATTCACCATCAATTTGAACCATGTAAGCTGAAAATATTTGCTCAGATTCATCATAATAACCTCCTCTAACATAAGAAGAGTGAGATATATCAGATTCGATAAATTGGATTTCTTCTGAATCCGATGATTGTGAAGAGCTAGAAGAGAATTCTTCTTGTATATCGTCATTAAACATGTAGGACGGATCATATCCCAACCCAAGACGAGTCTTCTGGTAAAACGGATTACCACATAATGGTAGTCGTCTACCCTTGCCTTGATTGAGACCTTGCATAGTCTTCAAATCGTATCCAATATTCTGGATAATCTTGACAGATTGTTGACTATATTTGTCAATTCGGAGTTTTCCTTTATCTTTATCTTTCAGATCATCTGTCTGAGCAACAGGGATATTTCTAGCCAGGCCAACACAATTTGGCGCTTGTTTTTCTTATCAGACGGAACCACGAAATAAGATTCTTCGTGACGTCTATAAGTTACACAAGCTTGTGATGAAGTGGCTACAGGAAGAAGATAGGGAGAAGATGTTAAGAACTTTTGAGCATAAGGTCCAACATCGACATGAGGAGGAAAGAAATTTTCCTTATGATCAATGTATAATGTTTCCTCTGGTTCTATGTCGTCTTTATATTGATGACTTTGATTATCAGAAGATAAAGTCATTCTTTCAATAAACTTGACAGCCATATACTCGAAAAGGAAATCTTCATTGATATCAAAAAGTACAAAATGATCAATATTTACATCATTTATAATCTGATTGCTACGCTTCAGATTAATCACTAGTGGACCATCATCCGTCTTCTGCGTAGATTTGCTAAGATTGACAATCAATGGTGGTTCTGGATCATTCGTACAAGAAGTACACCCTTTGACCTTGATCATAAAAGGTTGAACTTGGCTCTTAGCAGGAACATTTACTGATTCCTCGGATGAAGCTTGAGTTCTTCCTTTAACCTTGATTATCAAAGGTTGATCATTGACAGATTGGGATTGGATTCGTCCTTTGACTATGATCTTCAAAGGTTGCTCTTCTGGCAGATCTTCATTAATAGACTGATCTTCAGTAGATGATTGATCTTCATCTATGTCTGATATCTCTTTCACATACTCTTGTTTATAAAGTCTTGAATCAAAAAAATAGGCTTCGACACCCTTGAAAGGATTGATATCAGCAAACTCAGTCTTCACAACTCCTTGGAAATCCACATACTTGAAGCATTGGTGGAGGGTTGAAGGCACGATGTTATGCTCATGTAACCATGGTCTTCCAAGAAGAATATTGTAGGATACGTCTGAATTGATAACATAGAAGGTTGCCATAGATCGAAGATCACCAATCTGAATCTTCAGACGAATTTTTCCCAGCGGTTTACTCTTGCCAGAGTTAAAACCAACTATTGTGGTACTAGTGTAAGTCAGATCACTAGTAGGAATCATCAGAGGTCTTAGCATACTCTGAAGAATTATGCTAATTGAAGACCCAGGATCAATGTAAATCCTGTCAATTTCAATGGATTCAATGTACCCATTGTAGCACAGAGGCCTGTCATGTTTGTTATGCTTCAACAGAATATCTTCTTGTGTAAAGGTGATGTTGGGAATTGCTTCCATCACACTATGACATTGCGGACATGACACTGGAATATTATCAGGACTCTTGAGTTGAGCCAAGCATGAATCTGCTTGAAGTAAAGCTTCACTCAAAGTCTCCCTGCTTTCTCTAGAAAGACGAAGCAACTCAAATATAGATAGTCTAGCCGGAGTATTGGCTAACTGAGCTAGAATATCAAATTTGTAGGGTTTCATCACCACCCCCTGACTAGAAGCAGGCTTCAATGGGACGTCAAAGCATACTACTTTCTGTTTCCCCTTTTCAACCACAGATGATTTAGCAGGAACAGGAGAAGGTTGAGCTGGTAGTGTTTCCACTACGTCTTCTGCTTCTTTGGAGGATCCCTCATAATCTTTGTGGTACTCTTTCCCAGATCTTGTACCAGCAAAAGTTTCTTCTTCGGACTCAGGAGAAGGAAGTACCATATTACAGGATTTAGTCTTCCTTCCCTTAGCCTTCTTCTTGTGAGGTTTGTTATGAGGAACTTCAGAACCCAATCCAACAGTGGAGTTTTGATTTTGAATTTGATTCTGAAAGTCATAGCCCATCTTCTTCATGAGAAGGATTGATTGTTGACTGTATAAATGAATAGGAAGTGGACTTTCAACAGGTGGTTCTACAGAGGAAGAAGAAGAGATCTCTGTAACTACAGGAGAATGAGGAATAGACGTTTCTGTAGCTACGGGAAGAGAAGGATTCGGGATACGAGAAAAAATTCCTGTAGGAGCTTTTTCATAAGCAGCGAAGACTTGTTGTGCCCGGTATAAGGGAACACTATTCATGACTAGCTACTGCGGATGAGTAAGCTTGAGCTTGGTAGGAGGAGCTAGACTTAGAGGACATATGTTCAGTCCTCTCAGTCTATCTTCTAAAGGAAGGCCATCCCATAGATGATCCGAATCGTCAAGATCTGGAATAACATGAGAAATCATGTTGCAGGTTTTGACTTTCTTACCTTTCTCAGATTTTGAAGTTTTACCTTCATTTTTCATTTCAGGTACTAAGTCAGGATGTACCCACATAATTTTACCATTCTTTAATGTGAGAGGCAACAATCCTTCACTTTCTTTCCTGCCAAGCGGGATATTCACAATCTTCATTGTCGCCTTCGGGATTAGGATAATTCCATCTGGGACTTGCTGTGGAGGAAAATCTCCGAATTGAAGAGAAACCATATTGGTTGTAACCGTATGGTCATCATTGGTTAAAGCGATAGCACCACCATTTATCAGCTCTTGGATTTTCTTCTTCAAGACATAGCAAGCACTGGTAGGATGATTAATGTATCTATGATAGATACAATATTTGGGATTGTCAGTCAGATTCACCTCATTAGGCCTCTTTGGCTCCGGAATCTGGAGTTTGCCACTCTTCACCAGACATTGGAATATCCCTGGGATATCACTTTCGTCAAAAGAGTATTCTTCTTTTGGCCTGAAAGATTTCTGATTATTCGGCGTCGTTTTATTCTTGGAAAGATTGACCATGAGGGTATATTTTCCTTTCACATTACGATTACCAGAATTATTACCAGGATTACTTTTCTTTCCTTTATCCTCTGAGACAAAAATCATCCCATGTTCACGAGCCAACCTACCATTGGTCTCGGCAGAAACTACTGCTATGATAAACGAAGCCCAATCTGTGAATTGGGAACCCGTGAAGACAGCAATAGATGGTCGCAGATTCATCTTGCATGTATCAATTAATGCTAAATATGGCATACCAGGAGGCATCTTTAGAGTAGCCTGTCGGAAACGTTCGATGAACGTCCGAGTATCTTCTTTCTCCTTTTGTTTGATTTCTATTAAGGAGGACATGTTCATGTCCATACCTCCTTTATAGAAGCGGGAGAGAAACATTGCCTTAAATTTGTCAAAAGACGAAATGCAATTGTCAGGTAAACTACGATACCAGTCGTAAGTTGAACCCGTCAGGCATCCAATGAACACTCGAGTGAGAAGAGCATCTTTTTTCTGCAAATGTACAGTCATAATATCAAAATAATTGATATACTGACTAGGAGAAGCTCTTCCATATACCATTGATTGTGGCTTGAATTTCGGTAGAAAGGGTACATCATTCCAATAAGGAGGATAAGGTTGCTTAATCCCTAACCTCTGGAGCTGATCCTTGTGCTTCAAAACTTCAAACTGTGCTTTGAGCTCACGCACTGCTTGAATGGCTTCACTAGTTTGCGGAAGCACATTTGATTGAATGGTTGTTGGATGTACCGTAATCCCCACCGGATATGGTACATCTTCTGGAATAATGGGATCTGGAGATGCAGAATTTTGATTAACAACAGGCTCTTGAATATTCAAAGGTATATCAGCCCCTTGACTATCTTGAGTTTGTGCTGCTACTGGTACCGGTGTTATTACTGTCGGCTGAGCAGTTTGCTGAGTCAATATTATCTGATGCATGCTTTGCACCATGTTAAGCATGTCTTTCAGTGATTGCTCAACGGCAGTGAGACGTTGTTCTGTATTAGCAGATGACGTCTCTGGTTCATCTCCAATAGCGTAGGATTCAACCTCTCTTGAAGATATAGAAGAATTAGTATAGAAGTATGAATCGACACTATCAGTTTCGGACTCAAAAGATTGAGTACCCCCAGCTTCTGAATCAGAAGTCTGCAATTGTCTTTGTCTTCTTGATCGAGTATTCTGATATACTCCTTCAAAGGAATCAAGAAGTCTGTTGAACTGTTGTTGACCTGGAGTTTGGGACGTATTCCGTCTTGGACGTCGTCCTCTATTAGTATGAGATGCCATGTTGACTGATATATATGACGGCTCATGTTCTTGGTCATCAGCTTGTTGTCGAGGCACATTAAAACTCAATCAATCAAAAACTGACCATTTTGAAGCCGAACAACAACAGTTGATTACAACCTGGTGATATTCACAATGGTATTTTTCTTGGAAGAATGTTACCGGAGATTGTCTGTTCTTACGCTTTTGTATTAGCAATTCACGTAAATCAGAAGGAGTAGAGGGAGTAGTCTTCTTTATTACATTTGGGATAGAAAAACGTTTAGTCCCTTGTGTATAAAGAAGATCATTACTGGCTGCATTCGCAGAACCAAACTGTATATTTTTATGCGTTTGGAGTTGTGTGCGTAAATCTTGAGATTTTTTAGCACAAAGGACTCCATTTTCATTGCGTGTAATTTGTAGGTTTGGTACTTTGCGTAGAGCAGTATAAGAAGGTTGTTGGTGTAGAACTGAAACTTTACCAACAACATTTTTATGCTGTATGCATTTAGGTACATTCACATTAGATGTAAAAATATCATCGTGAATTTTATCTACACTATCACAGACAGGAGACTTACCTTTACGCGTAGAGCGTAAAAATTGATTATCTACCACATCACAGACGGGAGATTTTCCTTTACGCGAAGAGCGTAATTTATGTGAGTCTACAACGTCACAGACGGAAGACTTATTCTTACACTCAGAAGCACAAGCATTAGAGTCTGCCTCATTACAAATGGGAGACTCGTTCTTATGCACTAAGCGTAAAGTTTGGTTTTTACCCACTGGGCGTAAAATATCATTTTTACGCACCGGGCGTAAAACTTGGTTCTTACGCAGTGAGCGTGAAACCTGATTATCTTTACCGTCACAGACGGAAGATAAATTGCCACACTTAGAGTGCAACACTGAAGTAAGGACTGCCTCGTTACGAAAGGGAATCCCTACGACAGGAGTGGGAAGAATTCCCTTGTCATCAGAAGCAACAGAGAGATCAGAAGCTATTTTGGATTTAGGAATCCAAACTTTTCGTGCTTTGCAAGATTTTTGAACATTGGAGCAGCGAGAACCACCCCAGTTCGGAGCATCTCTTCATAAGCAGTCTGGTCGAAGTGTACAACCAGAGTCTTCTTTCTCGATCCGATCGACACATCATCGTATTGAGCAATTGTCTCCTCGTCAGAGGAGAAGGTCACTACCCAGCAGAGTCGCCATTTTGTTTCACTTAACAAAAATGCCAGGAAATTGGCTTTTGAAAATAAAATAAGAAAAAGTACAAGAAGTACAAATTGTTCTGGAAAGTATTGCTATGAAAGTCTGATCTGAAAGCGATCACTTTGTTCCTTGGACCATACGATGATGATGAAGATCACTGCTAGAAGATGAACAGCCAGAAGAACTAAGTCACCAGAAAGGTATCGACGTACTTGGGCACTGATGGCGAGGCCGAATGCTTTCCTGCTTTGCTTCACTCTGTTCTGAAAGAAAGGTTGAAGAAAAATGCTCTGGAGAATCAAAATCCCTGAGTTCTAATCTCTCTGTTTTCTCTCCTCCTGTCTCTGTGTCCTCTTTTTTTTTATATGAGAAAAATAAGTCTATTTATAGACTTGGCTTCTTTTGCGTAAAAATTCAGCAAAAGTTCCGTCTTTACGCTAATAACCGCCACCCATGACCGAAGTCATCCTCTGCATACGTTGACACGTGTTCCATCATTTCAATAAGAATAGGATGCACGTACACACGTTCTTCGAGATGTGTGGCATGAAAGCCATGTAGGTAAACCACGTTCCAAATTGGTGAAGAAGAATAGGGCGTAAAAACAACCCAAATATACTCTTGAGCGTAAAGTAGTAGACTAGGCGTAAAATAGCCCTGACATGGACTTCCCGCATAAAGTGGTTGTTAAATAACCTTGAGCGTAAAAGTAGCCCAAATAAACTTTATGCACACGTCAACTTTTGAGCGTAAAAGCTCGTATAGTCTCCATGCGTAAAAGAAGCCATATTGTGAGCGTAAAATAGCTCAGTCCACATACTAAACGACAACATTGGTCTCTGTGTAAAACAAATCTCTTCGAATTCTGTGATATATGCCATCATTAAATCTTCATGTCAGACTTTGCATTAAATGCAAGACTCGACAGCTTTGTCCAGCGTAAAGGTGGTTAGCCTGTCTTAGGCGTAAAACCATTGGCTCGATCCTGGCGTAAAGTGATTAGCCTGTCTTAGGCGTAAAGTAGATCATTTTGAATGAAATGCTCCATCTTTTTGACTTATTTTATGAAGCACTTTTTACGCTCCTACAATACCTAACTTTATCATTTAGAAAACCAAAAAAAATTAGAAAAATAATTCCACAGATGGCATGAAACACGAACACCACTCAGTTTTATCCCATGCGAATTTAATAATATCCGCACGAAGCTATGTTGACAGCCCCCGCGAGGCTAATATATCCCATGAAAATTGTTGGGAAAGAAACGCTGAAACTTTTTCCCAAACTAGAGAGTACTTGTGAGAGAACCGAGCAATACAACGCACGAACCAAGCACCAAAACAAACCATGCAGACACAGAGAATTTTTGACGTGAAAAATCCTTGCGAAAAAACCTACGGGACAATCGGAGTCCAACCCTTGAGAAGCCTTCACTAATGAAATAAAGGAGTACACCCTCTACAAACTTCTTTCGATCCAATATGGATCCCCACAACACTTGAAAGCAAGAACAATTGATTACAAGGCTACGAAGAACAAAGACGACGAGTAGAGATTACCCGAACACGATCTTCCTTCGAAAACGGCCTTCAATCCTCCTTCTTCTCTCCCAAAGTTGCAATGACACTCTTGCCTCTTTCTCTCTCTTGTGTATGTTACGTATGTGATTAGGGTTAGGAAAGACCATACGTAAACACCCTAATCCCGCAACAAAACCTGGACCGTAGGATACGATCCAACGGTGATTAAATCACTATGAAATCCACTTCAGCCCGACAACACAGAATTCGGGCAGAACTCTGTATTTTTGTCACAGAACCATTCTGGAACCAAGGGGGCAGAGTTCGGCCAAAACTCTGTCTCCCATGTTCCAGTATGTCATATGTTAGCTCCTGAGTTTCTCCGTCGATTCCGAATGGCCTCGTCACCTCCCCGAGCTTTTCTGGCACACAGACGGCGCTCGTCGCACTCCGGATAAGTGGCAAATAGTGCCCTGTTGTGAGATACATGCGCTGAAGCCCCTGAGTCCACCAGCCAAGACTTGTCATCGCAGGCGACGTTTGTAATAACCTCATTACCTACGACGATCACATCGCCTCCATGTATCGAAGCCACCGCTGTAGTTTTCTCCTCTCTAGTTTTTCTGTCAACTCCTGACATCCTTCTGAATTCCAGAACCTGGCTCTGATACCACTTTGTTGGGAAAGCAGCGCAAAACCTTTCCCCAAACTGGAGAGTACCTGCGAGACATGTAACGCCCCAGTCCCAAAATACATAGGACTAGGATACGTATACATGCCAGCTACGCATCGAGAGGACTCCAGTCCAGCTCGAATACGTATAAGATGTCTAGTTTTCTAAAGCAATCTATCCATTCAACTACAAATATCTCAATCCACTGAAGATAAACTCTTGTATAAACCAAGTAAACTAATGCTGGTCAGACATTAGCAAACCGGTTACTACAAGTAACAAGAAAAGAAAATATACAATAAAGTGGACCAGACTCTAATGCAATTATCTTGAACAAGCTTCTAATGAAAGATAAAGCTTGTAAAACTAGGCTATACAGCAGCAATGTCAAAGTAATATAATATAGGACGAGTATGAAAAGATATGAACTAAATATACCTGAAATTCCTAGAGAGATCACCAGGTCCTCAGAGGACTAGCAAGATACATAATATAAAAGCCAAAATGTAGCAGTACAACATATGCAGAGAAATAAGAAATAATCAAAAAAAGTCAATTGAGGCACAATGGACTAAGACACCAAGATCTAAGACACAAAGATCCTAAGACATTGGCATGCCATACTAGTCGTGGCTAATAGGTCAAATCTATAGACTGTAGTTAAGGCAAGCACTCCCAATCTATAGTGTCTCAATCGCAGTCAAGGCAAGCACTCCAATCGAGACGGTAGCCATTCCTAGTAAAATAATCTCATAGACCGTAGTCAAGGTAAGCACTCCCAATCTATAGAATGTCAAAGTCAAGTCCTACTCAAGTCATGTCAAGTCAAGTCAAGTCAGGAAAATCAGTGGTGTGGGACTAGACGACTCTATCACGAAACACGAGTGAACACGAAAGCAAAATAACATATAATGAATGTATAACAGAATCAAAAACGTGAATGTACGCTAAATATATGATAGAGTGAAACTGGAAATAAGATAAGCAACTAGACACAAGGTAAAGCAATCATGGATAGAACCATATGAGGAAAATAAATAATAAAAAAGTAAAGAACATGCATATAAAATATACTGTACAAGCTGGCAAGGTATACTTGTCTGGTGAAGACTCAACCACGTCTAAATAACTTGTCAGATCAAATGTCCGCGAAAGCTGAACTCCTGCAACTGTCCTCGGATGCTGAAACAGACATTGCCAACATTCTCGGAATAAGCAAAATAGCTACGATAGGCTACCCATAAGTCCAATTCTGGATACAGGGACAAAACGGTAATTTTGGGTCAAAATGGTGTCCGCCGTTGGACCCGCTTTGCACCGAAAAGCGTGCCAGAGTCAATGATCTCTAAATTTATCAAACTACATGTCTACGAATTCATTTTGATGATATGAACCCAACGGTGTGTCCAATTTTGGATTTCGGTGGGCCGTGCACGAAATCGCCCGTTGAGTTGGATCGTGGGGCCCACAAAACAGCGATCCGGTCAACTGTCTCAGATTCGGACGAAAATTGGTATACATGACCAAAAAAATGATACGGTCATGTTGGCACAAGTTTCGTCTCGATCTGACGAACGTGCACAAAGTAATTAAAAAATTTCGAAAAGGCCGATACGGTGAATTTTGACGGATACGCATCAAATTCGTCGCGCACACGCAACCAATTTTAATTCCGTCAAAGCCCACACGTCCACGAAGCCGATACGCACCTTTTGATGCTTTCGGTTTGCGACCACGTCGCCCGGATTGGCGGGACGCGCGTTGTATCGAAGAATTTTGTATTTAAAAAAATAGATTATTGGAAAACTTTAACCTAATTTTAAACAGAAACTAATAGTCACAAAAATAAACTAGTTAATGGGTTTTAATCTCGGTTAGGTTGTTTATAAGACTGTTCAAGTGGATTTCGAAAACACTGTTAGCCCTAATAGATATTGGCCTTCCTATTTGAGGTTTCGAACTATTTATTCCCTATTTTAGGGACAGTTTTTTTTTCCGTCGATTTCGAGTTAATTTAACTCCAAATTTGATTTGATTTCAATCGAAATAATTAATGGGACTTATAGATGTATAGGTTGTGATTACAAAGAACCAATTGGTTCGAGATTTGGTGATAAGACGGGAAAGAAACTAACCCGAAAAGTCGCTACTCGTGCAACTGCTGCTGCGCGGCTGCTCTGTTTTGCTGGCTGATGTCGGCGTCCCGACGGTGGTCTGGCTGCCTGCGCGGTGGCGTGCATCAACGACAAGGTCGCCGGGGACTGGGTGGTGTAGAGATTGGGTCGCACGGGGGTGCGGTGGCCGCGCCGAAGCGTGTGCGTCGGGGGTGACAGCTGGAGTTAGTTGCAGCCGCTACTGCTGTTTCTATGGGGGAGTCTCGGGTTAGAGCATGTTATATGTATATATGTATATTATATATATAAAGATAGAGAGAGAAAGAGAGTACTTATTATATAATATACATATATAAGTATATATGTATATTATATATATAAAGATAGAGAGAGAAAGAGAGTACTTAGTATATAGGTATATCTATATATATATCTATGATCTATATATGTAACTATTTATGCATTTAAATATATACATGTATTAAGTAAAAATAAATACCATATAAATTTGTATTTAAAGTATAATATATATAAATAAATATTGACATAAAGTCATATATCACTATGTACATAACCTAATTATAATTAATAAATTCTATATATTTATATATATATGAATAAAATAAAATAAAAATCATATTAAGCCTTATATAACACTATTGAAAATACATATAACTAAAACTTATACATCAATAATTATAAAACCATTATAAACATATATATTTATAATTTAATTAAATAAATAAATATACAATCATATACATACAAAATTGTATTTAGCCTATTTCGCTATACAAATCCCATAAAATAGATTGAAAATAACTCTACTGGGTCATGTCACCCTAACATAGGTTCTACCCAATGTGATTGTCTAGGTTAATGTCCAAATATATTTCTAGTCAAATCGAACCCGAAAAATCACCCAATGAGTCTCATTTGTCATTCGTAAATAAATAGCACAAGGGAACTCAATTGAGTGGCTGTGAAACCCAATTTTCGTAAGTAAATTAATATTAATATTATAATATTATTGCTATTATTATTATTAGTATTTGTGAGTTTAAAATAAATTTTGAAAATTAAATATGGCTTTTTGATTTCTGGCCAGACCCAAGCCCGGACCCGATTCCCGAACCCAGACCCAGTCCAAATCCTATTTTTGAAATCTGATTTGCTTTTTAAAAAAAATATTAAGACACTTGGAGCTGGTCCAAATTGGACCAGATCCTTAACCACCCTTCCCACGTACTTCTTTCTCCACATTCTTCTCACCCTACTCTTACTCTCGTTCACCCACAGCAACCCCACTCCTTTTCTTATAACTCCCATTCACAAACCCATCTCCCCACTTCACACCCTCTCCCTCCAGAAGAGTAAACACACCCACCACCACTACTTGCTACTCTCCCTCTCTCTATTCTTCATCCCAAGAGGAGAACAACCCTCCAGCACCCTTCCCCAAGCAGACCCCGACCCCGGCCTCCTAGCGGCGCCACCGCCGCAACCCGGCCCCGCGCAGACCCGACGCCCGCGCCCCGCAGCCGCTCCGGCGTTCCCCGCCGGCCGAGCCCCTAGTCCCGGCCTCCCGTGCGACCTCCGGCCTCCGCGTCGACCCCCTTCGCCGGCCCCCGACGCCCCCTTCCTGCCGTCGGCCGCTGTCCCGAGCCGCCCGACAGCGCCCCGCGCGTTGTCCCCCCCGATCCAGCCGACCCCGCGCGTGCGCCCAGCCCCGGCGCGTCTCCCGCAGCCCCGGCGCTCCACCGCCGCGACCCAGCGCTGACCCCGAGGCTGTCCGCTGTTCTGGGCAGCGCTCTTCGCTGGATTTCAACCCCGACCTGTGGATTTGCGCGTCCCGAGTCCGAGGCAACCCTTCGAATTTCGTCTTTTTGGGTAATCCCTGGTTAATCACAGTAGTTCGTCCCTCCCCGTGTCGATGATGAGTTGGTCCACGAATTTCATTTGGAAAATTCAATTTTTGGGGTGAACGTCGTTCCCGGGATTTTTCCGAGGAACGTCGGAAAGTTTCTGTTGGTTGGATTTCTTTATGTTCGAAACTTTTCGAAAATGATTTTCTAAATATTTTAGTTTCGGATCCTTCCGATATTGTGCTGTGATGTTTTGTTTTAGTTTCGGACTTCCGAATTTGTTCCGGGTCGTTCCGAATTAATCTGTGGAATGTTTGTGGTTATTTACATATATATATTTTGGGATTCCCTGGTTTGGGATTTGCAGGAAAATATTGGCACACATTTTCCAGTTTTTGGGTTGACCAAAAATAGAGAAAATGCTGCCGGATTTTTCCGTAAATTTAATTATATTTTTAAAAATGATTTTAAAATGGATTTCGGAAATATATTAAATATTTTGGATTTTGGGCGACGACCGTATCGGTCAATGGGCCCTGGCTAAGTGCAAACGAAACCGGCTTCGCCCGGACGTTGAGGCATTAGCCTAAAATGACGATTGGACCATATCTGAGACTCGTTATTATTTAATTTATTTTTATTATTTATTTTATTCATATCTAAATTATAGGAAGTTTAGAACTAACGACCGTTTTTGTCTTATTTCAATTTATGTAAATAAATTGTAATGGGCATAAGCCCAACTGGTTGTTGGCTCTGTGACTTGTAAATTGGTAGCGTAGGATTTTCTGTTGTTTTCTGGTTTTGCGAGTTTTTATAACGTACGCGTAAACCTAATAATAATTATTTTCATATAGAAATTAATAAAGTTTTCTCACTTAAAATCTACAAGTTCAAATATGTAACAAACGATCATGTATTTCTTATTAAAATAAGAAATTTAGTTTTATATATATAAATATGAAAATACAAAGTTTTAATCAATTAATTTGGTATCGACGAGTTTTTCCCAAAATATAAAGTTTAAACGATCTTTCTCTCGTTATTAATTCAATGCACCAATAATCGTATTTTTGTTCGTGTTTTGTTAATAAAGAATTAAAATTGATTATGACACAATTAGAGATTTCAACTAGCGTAGTTAGATTGGTAACCCTGGATTCTGAGTCAGTTTCTCGAATGTAGGAATTCGAGGACGATCCTAATTCCCATCTCGAAGTCTCCAACTTTCCAGTCCAGTTCATTTGAGGCAAGTACATTTTGTGTTAGTTTACAATTATTTAGTAATCGTTTTAATGCAAGTTTAAACCACGATGCAACACGGAACTCTCTCTGAGAGCACTGACTGTAACTACTGTAACTTTTTGGGGACTGGGGGAGTAGTATAATGATTATGACCACATCCAAAACAATAACTTATTGTCACGCCCCAGAACCAGAATACTGGAGAGCGGAGGCGTACATAGCCAGCTACGTATATTGAAGTGCAACCCACCTCGCTATACGGTCACGGCTGTCTAGATACATGACGGTTTAACTACAAGCCAACAGTCTCCTATGGTCAAAATCAAACCTATTGTCTCAATCACAAGCAAGTAGTAGCAGTCACAAGATATTAGAGCATCAATATACAATAGTAAGGCGTCCCATACATTACATATTGGATGATCATGAAGCTAGTCGTACAAAATGCCAGGACTAGCAAGAGTTTTAGTCAATACATGACCAACCCTAGGATTTGTCAATCATGTTACAGCCCGTAGGCAGACAGTAAATAAAGGACAATCGAGCTAACACGTGCTCGTCGGCTAAACGCCTCAAAAGAATAATTTTACAATAAAGTGGGAGGACAAAAAGAAACCCACTCGTTGCCAGGGTTACGCCTGGTGGTCACCATCTGGCTGGATAGTAGGTAGATCCTCTGGTGCTGCTCCGATATCTGGCCACACAAAACCAGCTGGGTCAGACCCCAGAAAGAGCAAGTGCCACAAAGGAGGCTTCACTTAGGAACTAAAACCAGCATATCACAATAGAATAATAAAGATAAATAATAATTAAAGAACTGATAATAATAGAGATAACAACAGTAAACTGAGTACGAGGAAACCATTCAAGTAGCCAGGTCACAACCCTTAAACCAAACAAGGACCGGGGTTGCAGCCCTTCACCTGAATAGAAACCCGTCTCAAATACTATTGGTACAATGAGGACAATAAACGAAGAGAGGACACAGAACTGCTCCGGGAGCCAGGTTACAACCCTTAAACCAAACAAGGACCGGGGTTGTAACCCTTCGCCTGAACAGAACTGGACCCCTGATCTTTATTGTTAATGTCGGTATAAATAATCACGATATTGAAGTAAGGTAAAACATGACAAGCATGACATGGGGAGCAATAAGACAATAAACGAGGAGAGGACACAGAACTGCTCCGGGAGCCAGGTTACAACCCTTAAACCAAACAAGGACCGGGGTTGTAACCCTTCGCCTGAACAGAACTGGACTCCCGGTCGTTATTGTTAATACAGGCACAATAAGCAGGACGATATATGATAGGATAACCATGGAACTATTCAGATAGCCAAGTTACAACCCTTAAACCAAACAAGGACCGGGGTTGTAACCCTTCACCTGAACAGAACTTGGTGTCCCATCATTTATCGATACGAGAAATCATGTCCTGATACAATCTTGTACAGGATCAGGATAAGATTAAGCTGGAATAAACTTCATCCAATCAATCACGGCCAATCAAGAGTACGGCTTGATACTTTTAACTAACTAGGGTTATCACAGGCCTAGTTACTAGCAAGATGCAATGAGATTATCCCAACAGCCACAAGCCCTGCAGACCATCCGGTTATCCGGGTCGAATGTTCGTTTATGAAGGGTGCACCACATGACTGTGTGCTGAAAATGTGCCCTACTCGTCGGTAGGCTACAAGTCCACTTAATGTGCCCAGATAACGGGATTGCCTGTAGCTGGGAATCTCTTCATGACTACTGAATCATTCTAGTTAATTAGCCTTAGTCAATTTCAGTAGGTAACCCTGACCGTGGTACTCAGGGATCCCCATCCTAGACATGATGCAAGACAGTACCAGTTTATTTGTACAAACGCAATCGCCCACGGTGTCCAGGTCAGTCATACTTGTCATGTCAGGCTAGCTGTCATAACAGCATGTCGAGACATATCATGCCAGTTTACTTGTCAAGAGTGCGCCACAGTGGACCACTATCGTGTTCTATTCTCACATTATCATAAATGGGAGAAACTTGCATAAAACAACTAGTGACATATTCTTGAAGCCAAGGGAAAGATATACAACTATGACGTTGAGAGTTGGAAGAATTTCTGACCACAAATCATGCAAATAAGACATAGAATAGCCAAAATAGGCACTATGCGGCCTATTCTGCGACATGCGGCTCATGCGGCTCATGCGGCTCAACAGCGACATCATATGCGCCAACTGCGACATGCGCCAACAGCGACATTATATGTGCCAACTGCGACATGCGCCAACAGCGACATCATATGTGCCAACTGCGACATGCGCCAACAACGACATCAAATGTGCCAACTGCGACATGTGCCTCATGTGGCTCATGCGGCTCAACAGCGATATCATATGCGCCAACTGCGACATGCGCCAACAGCGACATCATATGTGCCAACTGTGATATGCGCCTACAGCGACATCATATTCGTCAACTGCGACATGCGTCAACAGAGACATCATATGCGCCAACTGCGACATGCGCCAACAGCGACATCATATTCGTCAACTGCGACATGCGTCAACAGAGACATCATATGCGCCAACTGCGACATGCGCCAACAGCGACATCATATTCGTCAACTGCGACATGCGTCAACAGAGACATCATATGCGCCGACTGCGACATGCGCCAACAGCGACATCATATTCGTCAACTGCGACATGCGTCAACAGAGACATCATATGCGCCAACTGCGACATGATATGCGGCTACCGCGACATGCGCTTCATTGCAACATGCGCCTTCTGCGACATGCGCCTTCTGCGACATGCTGTTCATGCTGCAGATGAACATAGAAATGACCAGAAATTGTTTTGGCCATAACTTTCTCATCCGAAGTCGAAATCTAGCGAAACAAAAGCCAAAAGTGCATGAAATTGAATTATCTACAACATGGAACAATCAAAATATGAAAATAATGAAGTTTGGTAGATCAAAATCCAAAAAATCTGAAAATAATATAAACTTAGATCTACAAGAAAATATCCATCAAAATGGAAAATGCCAAGTTCTAAAGAGGCTTGGAATCAAGTAAGGAAGAGAATGGAACAATAAAACTTGAGATCCATCATGAAGCAAGTTTGCACTTGCCTAAGCTCTCTCTCTCTCTTTCTCCAGGTGGTTGAAGAAGTAAATATTGAGAAGAAGAAGAATAATGAAGAGAGAGAATGAAGGAATGGGTTAATAAAGGAGGGTGGTGGTAGGTAGGAGGGTTCACCTTTTGGTTCATGATGAACCAAGGCAACCCAAGCCTAGCCGAACCAACCCAAAATAAACCGAGCTAAGCCAAGAGATATGCAATACAAAATAAAATACGTACACGTATTCCAAGATACGTAATACGAACTACAGGCATTACAACTCTACCCACCTTAAAAGAATTCCGTCCTCGAAATTTAATCAAGAGGCTAGAATTGCAAGGACAAGCTATACTAATCGTAAGCTATAACAAGCAGTCTATCATGCAGTCATTTATTTAAGCAAGGAATTGAAAGCATAAGGCATAAGGAAGACATTATACCTTACGAGTCAAACAGGTCGGGATATCGCGATCGGATATCATCCTCACGCTCCCACGTTGACTCACCCAAAGAGTGATGACCCCAAGCAACACGGACTAAACTAATAGTCTTGTTCTTAAGTATCTTCTCTCTCCGGTCCAATATAGACACGGGCCTCTCCTCATACGAAAGGTTGGTACCAACAACCAATTCCGAATGATCCAGGATGTGGCTCGGGTCCGGGATATACCGTCGTAGTTGAGATACATGGAATACGTCATGCACCTCACGTAGCGACGGTGGAAGAGCGAGACGATAGGATACATCTCCTACTCGCTCCAGAATGTCGAACGGCCTTATATACCTAGGACTAAGCTTTCCTCGTACGCCGAAACGAATGACGCCACGGTTAGGCGAAATCCTCAGGAACACATGGTCGCCGACCGAGAATTCAAGGGGTCGCCGATGGGAATCGGCCCAATGACGCTGGCGATCTTGGGCAACTCGAAGATGATCTCTGACTTTTCTGACCACTTCAACCGTCTGAGCAATCATTTCTGGACCGAGCATCGGCCTCTCTCCGACATCATCCCATGCTAGCGGAGATCGGCACTTTCTGCCATACAATGCCTCGAACGGGGCCATCTGGATACTGGCTTGGAAACTATTGTTGTACGAGAACTCTACCAGGTGCAGGTGATCTTCCCACGATCCACCGAAGTCGAGTGTACATGACCGCAATATATCTTCAAGAGTCTGGATCGTACGCTCCGACTGGCCATCTGTCTGCGGGTGATAAGCTGAACTGAACTGGAGGTGAGTTCCCAAACTCTCTTGCAAGCTACGCCAAAAGTGCGACGTAAATCTTGAATCTCTGTCTGAAGTGATACTGACTGGTACACCGTGCAACCTGACAATCTGCTGGAGATACATCTCCGCTAGCTGAGCCGTCGACTGACCAACTCTGAACGGAAGAAAGTGAGCCACCTTCGTGAGTCTATCTATAATAACCCAAATAGCGTCTCTGCCAGCCGGGGATCTAGGCAATCCAGTCACAAAGTCCATGTTTATATGCTCCCATTTCCACTCGAGAATCGGCAATGGTTGAAGTAGTCCAGCTGGTCTCTGATGTTCAGCCTTAACTTGTTGGCAGACTAAACAACGAGAGACAAACCGGGCTATCTCCCTCTTCATGCCATTCCACCAAAAGTGCTGGCAGATATCCCGGTACATCTTCGTGCCACCGGGATGAATGGAATACTGCGAACTGTGGGCCTCTGCCATGATCTCTTGTCTGATATCTCTACTGGGTACACAAAGACGCATACCATGTCGAAGTGTACCGTCTTCATGAATGCATAACTCTGGTCTTCGTCCTGCCTCACACTCTGCTCTGAGTCGCTGAAGCTTGGAGTCTGCTGACTGCGCCATCCGGATCCTCTCGACTATAGTGGACTGGACTTGCATGCTGGCCATCAATGCCACACTGGAAGGGAGGACAGCTTCGATATCCATCTTCTGAAGATCGGCCAATAGCTCTGGTTGCGCTATCAGGAAATAAACTCCGGCTCTCCTGCTCAATGCATCTGCAACAACGTTGGCCTTCCCTGGGTGATACTGTAAGTGGACATCATAATCCACAAGCAGCTCTAGCCATCTCCTCTGACGCATGTTGAGATCCTTCTGGGTGAAAACATACTTTAGACTCTTGTGGTCGGTGAAAATCTCCACCCTATCTCCATACAGGTAATGTCTCCACAACTTAAGTGCAAACACTACAGCTGCCAGCTCTAAGTCATGGGTTGGGTAATTCTTCTCATGATCACGAAGTTGTCGTGACGCATAAGCTATTACCTTCCCATGCTGCATCAGAACACATCCCAAACCTCTGCCTGAAGCATCACAGTATACTGAAAATCCTCCGGTCCTATCTGGAAGCGTGAGAATAGGAGCCGTCATCAAGCATCGCTTCAACTTCTCAAAAGATTCCTGACATTCTGCTGTCCAAGAAAACTGCACATCCTTGCGGGTCAACTGGGTCAATGGCGCTGAAATCCGAGCAAAGTCTGAAACGAATCGCCGGTAGTAGCCGGCCAATCCAAGGAAACTGCGAACTTCTGCCACTGTGCTAGGTACCGGCCACGTTTCAATGGCCACGATCTTCTGGGGATCCACTTCTACTCCTCCTCTGGTGATGATATGACCCAAGTATGAAATACGATCGAGCCAGAACTCGCATTTACTAAACTTGGCATACAACTGGTGCTCTCTGAGAATCTGGAGGACAACTCGGAGATGCTGCTCATGCTCTGCCTCACTCTTGCTGTAGACCAGAATGTCGTCTAGGAACACAATCACGAACTGATCCAAATAAGGCATAAAGATGCGATTCATGAGGTCCATGAATACTGCCGGCGCATTGGTTGCTCCAAATGGCATCACAAGGAACTCCCAATGCCCATATCTAGATCTGAAAGCTGTCTTCGGGATGTCCTGCTCTCTGACTCTGATCTGGTGGTACCCTGACCGTAAGTCAATCTTCGAAAATACTGACGCCCCTTGTAGTTGATCAAACAAGTCATCTATCCTCGGAAGAGGATATCTGTTCTTAATTGTTACTGAGTTCAAGGTACGATAGTCAACACACAATCTGGACGTACCATCCTTCTTTTTCACAAGAAGCATCGGGGCTCCCCAAGGCGATCCACTAGTACGAATGAATTCCTTGGTTCTGAGTTCTTCAATCATCTTGTACAATATCTCTAGCTCTGACGGTGCCATCCTGTAGACTCTCTCTGACACTGGGGCTGTCCCGGGAATCAAGTCGATGGTAAACTCGATCTCTCGCTCTGGCGGCATCCCTGGAAGCTCTTCTGGGAAAACATCTGGAAACTCTTCGACTATCCGAGGCAACTGCACTGCTGCTACTGCCATCCGCAATACTGGAGGAGAAGGTTCAACTTCGCCTCGGGAGAAGAAAAACTTCGGCTCGCCTGGAATGCTAAAAATAACCCTGCCAATGTGGCAGTCTATCCTAGCATACTGGTCCCTCAACCAATCCATCCCTAAGACCACATCATAATCGGTCATCGGGAACTCTATCAATCTAGCGGGGAATTCTCTACCGCTAACTACGACCCGACACGAGGAAAACACTCTATCTACTCCCACAAGTCCGTTACCAGTAAGTATATTGAGCCTTACTGATAATGACTCGGGCTCCAGTCCAACCCGTGTCGCAAATCGTGCAGACATAAATTAATGTGAGGCACCAGAATCAAATAATACTGAAGCTGGAAAGGTGTTGACGAGAATAGTACCTGCTACCACCTCACCTGGTGCTATTCCTTCCTCTCCCATGGTCAAGGCCAGCACTTGACCATGTCCTCTGGGTGCGAGTCCCCTCTGCTGAAAATTCCTCTGCCTGCTCTGGATCAGGGCTTGGGCTTGGGCATACTGCTGCGGTCTCTGCTGCTGGAATGCCTGGGCCTGCGTCGGCAATGGCCTCGGGAACGGGTACTGCAGCTGCTGCTGCTGGATTGGTGCTGGTCCTCTAACTGAAGGACTAAAGAAGGCGGATGAACTCCCCCTGTTCGGGCAGTTCCCAACCCTGTGGTCCGGGGCACCACAAACCAAGCACAAACCCTGTGCTCTACGACACTCTGACACCACATGTCCTGGCTTCCCGCAGTGTGAACATCCCACTGCGGAAGACTGCTTCTGCTTCTGCTGCTGAGGATGCGTCGGGGTAGAATGCTGAACCGACGTCACTGAGGCCGCCCGCCTCGGAGCTCCAATAGTCAAAGCCCTGGCTGCCGGGGCTGGTGCTGAAGACTGATTCATCTGGCCGTGAGATCGCTTCCGACCTCCGGTCCTATCCACGATCCTCTGGGAGGTATACTCATGCCTCCGGGCTGCTCTCAACACTGCATCAAAATTCTGATGCTCAAACTGCTCTACTGCCAATAAAATCTCTAGGTGGAGCCCCTGCTGGAACCGCTGGGCTCTATCGAACTCGGTCGCCACCAAGGTGGGAGCAAACCGACTAAGCCTGGAGAACTCGGCCGTATATCCATCGACCGTCCTGCCCATCTGCTTCAGATTGGTGAACCTCGTCTGTAGATCATACCGAGCTACAGCATCAAAATACTTGGTCTGGAATCTCTCCCTGAATACTGCCCATGAAATAGGGGCCACTAATCCATCGGCCTGTGCTGCCCACCAGCTGCGGGCAAGATCTAGTAACTGCAGGCGCACTACGACCACCTTCTCGATCTCTGGAGTCTTGGCTGCTTCTAGAATCACCTCTGTATCCTGAAGCCAAGTATCTGCAGCGATCGCATCTTCACTGCCGTCGAAGAAGGGAGGGTTCAAGCGCTTGAAGCTGTTGGCCGCGCTATTACCCTGATGACCTCCTCTGGTCAAAGCATCTGCCACCGCCTGGTGTAAGGCATCTCCGCGACGATCCTGGGAAGCTAATAGGGACCTGATGAGACCCGCCAAAGTGCCATCATCAGGCTCTGCAGGCTGGACGGGCTGAATTGGGGGTTCTCCTTCAGTAGGCATGACTCTGGAGGCTACTCCTGAATGCTAGGCTTGATCTCCAGGTTGTTGCTGGTCCGCGGGAGGTGCTCCGTCTTGCTGATCGGTAGGTCCAGGAACAATGCCGCTGAAGAAGACGACATAGGGAACAATAAGGAAGGACCAGGACAGAACAACGATACAAGCATGTGATCAGGTCAAGATTACAGGGATTCAGAAGATACGAGCAAAGATTAAGGGCGAATACTGATTGAGATATCTATTCGGTAAACCCTCACATATCTTGATTTACAAGACCTGCATGGGCCACCACTAAAACCATGTCACGCCCCAGAACCAGAATACTAGAGAGCGGGGACGTACATAGCCAGCTACGTATATTGAAGTGCAACCCACCTCGCTATACGGTCACGGCTGTCTAGATACATGAGGGTTTAACTATAAGCCAACAGTCTCCTATGGTCAAAATCAAACCTATTGTCTCAATCACAAGCAAGTAGTAGCAGTCACAAGATATTAGAGCATCAATATACAATAGTAAGGCGTCCCATATATTATATATTGGATGATCATGAAGCTAGTCGTACAAAATGCCAGGACTAGCAAGAGTTTTAGTCAATACATGATCAACCCTAGGATTTGTCAATCATGTTACAGCCCGTAGGCAGACAGTAAATAAAGGGCAATCGAGCTAACACGTGCTCGTCGGCTAAACGCCTCAAAAGAATAATTTTACAATAAAGTGGGAGGACAAAAAGAAATCCACTCGTTGCCAGGGTTACGCCTGGTGGTCACCATCTGGCTGGATAGTAGGTAGATCCTCTGGTGCTGCTCCGATATCTGGCCACACAAAACCAGCTGGGTCAGACCCCAGAAAGAGCAAGTGCCACAAAGGAGGCTTCACTTAGGAACTAAAACCAGCATATCACAATAGAATAATAAAGATAAATAATAATTAAAGAACTGATAATAATAGAGATAACAACAGTAAACTGAGTACGAGGAAACCATTCAAGTAGCCAGGTCACAACCCTTAAACCAAACAAGGACCGGGGTTGCAGCCCTTCACCTGAATAGAAACCCGTCTCAAATACTATTGGTACAATGAGGACAATAAACGAAGAGAGGACACAGAACTGCTCCGGGAGCCAGGTTACAACCCTTAAACCAAACAAGGACCGGGGTTGTAACCCTTCGCCTGAACAGAACTGGACCCCTGATCTTTATTGTTAATGTCGGTATAAATAATTACGATATTGAAGTAAGGTAAAACATGACAAGCATGACATGGGGAGCAATAAGACAATAAACGAGGAGAGGACACAGAACTGCTCCGGGAGCCAGGTTACAACCCTTAAACCAAACAAGGACCGGGGTTGTAACCCTTCGCCTGAACAAAACTGGACTCCCGGTCGTTATTGTTAATGCAAGCACAATAAGCAGGACGATATATGATAGGATAACCATGGAACTATTCAGATAGCCAGGTTACAACCCTTAAACCAAACAAGGACCGGGGTTGTAACCCTTCACCTGAACAGAACTTGGTGTCCCATCATTTATCGATACGAGAAATCATGTCCTGATATAATCTTGTACAGGATCAGGATAAGATTAAGCTGGAATAAACTTCATCCAATCAATCACGGCCAATCAAGAGTACGGCTTGATACTTTTAACTAACTAGGGTTATCACAGGCCTAGTTACTAGCAAGATGCAATGAGATTATCCCAACAGCCACAAGCCCTGCAGACCATCCGGTTATCCGGGTCGAATGTTCGTTTATGAAGGGTGCACCACATGACTGTGTGCTGAAAATGTGCCCTACTCGTCGGTAGGCTACAAGTCCACTTAATGCGCCCAGATAACGGGATTGTCTGTAGCTGGGAATCTCTTCATGACTACTGAATCATTCTAGTTAATTAGCCTTAGTCAATTTCAGTAGGTAATCCTGACCGTGGTACTCAGGGATCCCCATCCTAGACATGATGCAAGACAGTACCAGTTTATTTGTACAAACGCAATCGCCCACGGTGTCCAGGTCAGTCATACTTGTCATGTCAGGCTAGCTGTCATAACAGCATGTCGAGACATATCATGCCAGTTTACTTGTCAAGAGTGCGCCACAGTGGACCACTATCGTGTTCTATTCTCACATTATCATAAATGGGAGAAACTTGCATAAAACAACTAGTGACATATTCTTGAAGCCAAGGGAAAGATATACAACTATGACGTTGGGAGTTGGGAGAATTTCTGACCACAAATCATGCAAATAAGACATAGAATAGCCAAAACAGGCACTATGCGGCCTATTCTGCGACATGCGGCTCATGCGGCTCAACAGCGACATCATATGCGCCAACTGCGACATGCGCCAACTGCGACATCATATGTGCCAACTGCGACATGCGCCAACAGCGACATCATATGTGCCAACTGCGACATGCGCCAACAGCCACATCATATGTGCCAACGGCGACATGTGCCTCATGTGGCTCATGCGGCTCAACAGCGACATCATATGTGCCAACTGCGACATGCGCCAACATCGACATCATATGTGCCAACTGCGACATGCGCCAACAGCGACATCATATGTGCCAACTGCGACATGCGCCAACAGCGACATCATATGTGCCAACTGCGACATGCGCCAACAGCGACATCATATGTGCCAACTGCGACATGTGTCTCATGTGGCTCATGCGGCTCAACAGCGACATAATATGCGCCAACTGCGACATGCGCCAACAGTGATATCATATGTGCCAACTGCGACATGCGCCTACAGCGACATCATATTCGTCAACTGCGACATGCGTCAACAGAGACATCATATGCGCCAACTGCGACATGCGCCAACAGCGACATCATATTCGTCAACTGCGACATGCGTCAACAGAGACATCATATGCGCCAACTGCGACATGCGCCAACAGCGACATCATATTCGTCAACTGCGACATGCGTCAACAGAGACATCATATGCGCCGACTGCGACATGCGCCAACAGCGACATCATATTCGTCAACTGCAACATGCGTCAACAGAGACATCATATGCGCCAACTGCGACATGATATGCGGCTACCGCGACATGCGCTTCATTGCAACATGCACCTTCTGCGACATGCGCCTTCTGCGACATGCTGTTCATGCTGCAGATGAACATAGAAATGACCAGAAATTGTTTTGGCCATAACTTTCTCATCCGAAGTCGAAATCTAGCAAAACAAAAGCCAAAACTGCATGAAATTGAATTATCTACAACATGGAACAATCAAAATATGAAAATAATGAAGTTTGGTAGATCAAAACCCAAGAAATCCGAAAATAATATAAACTTAGATCTACAAAAAAATATCCATCAAAATGGAAAATGCCAAGTTCTAAAGAGGCTTGGAATCAAGTAAGGAAGAGAATGGAACAATAAAACTTGAGATCCATCATGAAGCAAGTTTGCACTTGCCTAAGCTCTCTCTCTCTTTCTCCAGGTGGTTGAAGAAGTAAATGTTGAGAAGAAGAAGAATAATGAAGAGAGAGAATAAAGGAATGGGTTAATAAAGGAGGGTGGTGGTAGGTAGGAGGGTTCACCTTTTGGTTCATGATGAACCAAGGCAACCCAAGCCTAGCCGAACCAACCCAAAATAAACCGAGCCAAGCCAAGAGATATGCAATACAAAATAAAATACGTACACGTATTCCAAGATACGTAATACGAACTACAGGCATTACACTTTTGCCAGTATTAGCTTATCCCTCTTACACACGGAGATAAGCCGAATCGTATCAATAGGATACAACTGTACAACCCAAGCCAGTCATATTCATTGCCTATTCAAATCACACTGTTTTACTGCTAGAAAACTGTTTACTTCAAATTGTTTAAAAGTGCATGATTCTATTATTATTTTAATTGTCAAATTAGCATGAATTGTACTTTGCTCTCTCCTGACTGGAGATAACATTTTTAGGGAACATTGAGGATGCTGAGCTGTTATACTATACAACAGCTAATATGACCCGGTTTTGTACCCTGTTGGAGGATGCAGGACTTGAGGCCGACGAGCCGAACGCTTAGCTAGATTTTCTGTTTCTAGATTTGTTGTTTTAGAATTTTTGTAATTTGATTTCAGCTTTTAATTCAGTTCTTTCGCATTCCAGTTGTACTTATTTCAAATGTTTAATAAAGTTTTATTTCCCGAATTTTGAGTTGTGGCAAATATAGATGTTGATGTGGTTTACTTGCTAATGGAACAGCTTACTGCCGCCGTCTCAACAACGGTGCAGGCTGGACATGATCCGGTTCGACCCAATTATTTGGGATCGGGTCGTGACATGTTTTTAGTGGTGGCCCATGGAGGTCCAAACAACAACTTAGAAAAACATACCTAGAAACAATTAGAACACTAGAACATTGATTTGTCACAACATAGGTCCGAATTATATATAAATATTTTTGTTTGATTATAGACTGGTAGGCTACCTTGCTTATTTGTGCATCCTAAACCTTCCAGAGAATGGCCATTGACAAGACCAATCCTGCTGGCGATGAGGTGTCATCTCCGGATCATACTCCATCTCCTCAACCAAGTCCAGGGTTTATTCCCTCGCAGCTGATTGATCGTCCCCATAATGTATCCAGTAAAGTTTTTACTACACCGGCGAATCCTACCTCTTCTCAAACTGAGCTGCATTTCCTTGGTGAAGTACCCATTCCTGATGCTCCACCAGTACCAGCGAACACCTCCCAAATGGTTGCCCTACTTCAATAAATCCTGGAGTCCCAGAAGGCTCAAGCTGAAGCCCAGCAGAAACAGATGGATATCACGAGAGAAGCCATGAAGAACGTCAATGATGTAGCCTTAGCTATCTCCAATCAAGTTGGTACGGAACCTCACCCTAGGAGGGGTACCCCTGAATCTAGAAGATATTTAGGTCCCATCAAGTACTCTACTTTCTGGCAGTCTTGTCGTAAGAGACTATTGGCTTGTGACTACTGCAAGAGGCCTGGTCATCAGGCCGTTAGTTGCCGCAAGAGATTGGGACAATGTTTGGCATGTGGATCCGTTGAACATCGGGTAAAGAACTGCCTCTTATCTCCCCATTATACCAGAGCACCTATTCCAGCAACACCTGCTACGCCGCAACCTAGGGATTCTCTTCCTATCGAGCAGACCTTGCCTCCTACACCCATTGCAGGAGGGCATGATGCAGACTCGAGGATCATAGAAGAAGATAAAGCAGTTGGAGACTGCTCATGCAAGAGCCAGAACCATGAAGATTAGTACCTAGGACTGCTGAATAGCATTATCTATTGTTATAAGAAGTTGTAACAGGATGTCCTTAGATCAATCATAAGAGTTTTGCTGTAATTTTCCACATGAATAAATTTCTTAGTTACACCTCTATGGCAGATGTTTTCCCTGATAGTCTTTTCGGATTACCCCAGATCTAGACATAGAGTTCACTATTGACCTAGTCCCCGGCTCTCCCCTATTTTTAAGGGATGCTACAGAGTCAACCTGAAGGAGGCCAAGGAGATGAAGGACCAGATCAATGAACTGAAGGCTCTGGGATTCATTCGAGACGGAGCTTCACCCTGGGGAGCACCTGTCTTGTGTGTGCCCAAGAAGGACGGAACAGTGCAAATGTGCATCGACTACCGGGCGCTGAACAATATCACCATCAAGAACAAGTACCCTTTGCCCTAGATCGATGAACTATTTGATCAATTGAGCAGAGCCATGGTGTTTCGAAGATTGATCTTAGATCTGGCTACCATCGAATCAGAGTCAGGAAAGAAGATATTCCCAAGACGGCATTCAACACCAAGTATGGGTAATTTGAATTCTTGGTCATGCCGTTTGGACTGACAAATGCTCCCGCAGTATTCATGAACCTCATGAACAAGGTTTTCATGAATATCTGGATCAGTTTGTTGTTGTCTTCATTGATGACATACTGATCTACTCGAAGACGGAAGAGGAGCACGAAGAGCACCTCAGAAAAGTTCTGGAAAAGTTGAGGAAGGAGAAGTTGTATGGTAAGCTTTCCAAATGTGAATTCTTTCTAGACAAGGTGGATTTTCTTGGCCATATTGTCACAGAAGAAGGAATTCCGGTGGATCCGAAGTAGATAGCCGCTGTTGAGAAGTGGTCTATCCCGAGCTAAATTGCTGAAATCAAGAGTTTCTTGGGCTTGGTTGGCTACTACCGGAAGTTCGTGAAGGATTTTGTCAGAATTGCTGAGCCGATGACGAAGCTCACTCGAAAGAATGAAGAGTTCATCTGGACGGAAGGTTGCCAGGCATTATTTGAGGAGCTAAAGAAGAGACTTACCACTGCACCAATCCTTGCGCTACCCGCAGGAACTGGTGGTTTTTCAATCTACAGTGATGCCTCAAGAAAAGGACTGGGTTGCATTCTTCAACAACATGAAAAAGTGATTGCTTATGCATCTAGGCAATTACGGACTCATGGGAAGAACTATCCCACACATGATCTGGAGCTTGCGGCAGTCATCTTTGCTTTGAAGCTATGGAAGCATTATCTATATGGAGAGAGAGTGAAAATATATACAGACCACAAAAGTCTGAAGTATGTTTTCACTCAGAAGGAGCTGAACAAGAGGCAAAGAACATGGCTGGAGCTGATGAAGGATTTTGGCATCAATCTACAGTACCACCCGGGTAAGGCTAATGTGGTCGCAGATGCACTTAGTCGATACCCTATGGCGATGTTTTTGACCAAGGAGCGGCACCTGCTAGAGGACAATGAGAAGCTTGGACTGGAGACTACACTGCCTGGAAGGAAGGAGCTGGATGCTGATTCATTATTGATGAAGTTGCAAGTAAGCTCGAGTCTGATGGACAAAATCAAGGAGACGCAGTTTCAAAACGAGACACTTTGCAAACTTAGAGATCAAGTGTTGGCAGGAACACTTGAGGGTTTTCTCAATCGCCAACGATGGAGCACTGAAGAATGGTATGAGGCTCTGCTTAGTATCTGGCAAACTGAGGAACGAGCTGATGAAGGAAACACACCAGTCACAATATTCCATACATCCTGGAGCTAACAAAATGTATCGGGATATACGTACCATTGTTTGGTGGTTTGGAATGAAGAAAGACGTGGCTAGGTATGTTGCTAGATGTTTAATTTGTCAACAAGTGAAGGCTAGCAGACAGAGACCAGTAGGATTATTGCAGCCGCTTGACATCTCGGAATGGAAATGGGAGCACATAACTATGGATTTTGTATCGGGACTGCCTCGATCCTAAGGAGGAAAGGATGCCATTTGGGTTATCGTGGACCGACTGACGAAGTCAGCTCACTTTATCCCCTTCAAGGTTAGTTTATTTATCGAGAATTTGGCCACACTGTACATGTGATACATCTACCGGATTCATGGAGTTCCGGTAAGTATTGTGTCTGACAGAGATACTAGATTTACCTCTCACTTTTGGAAGAATTTGCATGACAGTTTGGGAACACAATTGAAGTTCAGCACTGCCCATCACTCCCAAACAGATGGACAATCAGAGAGGACAATCCAGACGCCTGAAGACATACCAAGATTTTGTGTCTTGGAGTTTGGAGGGTCTTGGGAAGATCATTTGCACTTGGTAGAGTTCTCTTACAACAACAATTACCAAGCCAGCATTGGTATGACCCTATTTGAAGCTCTCTATGGACGTCATTGCCGTACACCACTTGCATGGGACGACGTAGGAGAAAGAGTACTGCTGGGTCCAGAGATGGTGACTGACGCAGTAGAGAAGGTGAATGCAAGCTCAGGATTGTCCAAGACAGACAGAAGTATTGGGTTGATAGTAGTAGTCGACCAGTGAAGTTTGAAGAAGGAGATAGAATTTTTGTGAAGTTTTCTCCTACCAGAGGAACAATCAGTTTTGACGGAGCTGGAAATTGAGGCCAGGTACATCAGGCCATTTGAAGTTTAAGACGAGTTGGAAAAGTAGCGTACCGGTTAGCTCTACCAGCTAATCTTGAGAGTGTGCACAACGTCTTCTACATATCACAGCTCAGACGCTAAAATCCGGATCCGAGTCACATTTTGGATAATTCAGAGCTGAAGATTGGACTCAACCTTTCAGTGCCAGAGAAACCAGTTGCAAGCGTAGTCAGAGGTGAAAAGAAGATCAGAATTTGAGCCATCACATAAACTCCTATTTTTTATCTTTTCGTTCTAAACTTGACTGATGCTGCTAAGTTAGCTTAGTTTTGCAAGCTCTCTTTATCAAGCTTGATCATGACAGTATTTTATTGGGTGCACCCACTAATATATTGTCTAATCAGGACCGGTACATGATGGTCTGATCAACCTCGTGTACTTTGGTTCGCTTTTGTATTTTTCTGCATGGATGATATCATAAATGAAACTTGTCCCTAAACCGTCTCATCCACGACTGCCTTAGAAATTCTTATTGTTGGACCTGAGTTACGGGCGTAGTACCCGTACCTGTTTGATTTGAGTTTATCCAACCCCTTAACCCTGCCTTTAATTTCGAGGACGAAATTTTCTAAGGAGGGAAGATTGTGAAACCCAATTTTCGTAAGTAAATTAACATTAATATTATAATATTATTGCTATTATTATTATTATTAGTATTTGTGAGTTTAAAATAAATTTCGAAAATTAAATATGGCTTTTTGATTTCTGGCCAGACCCAAGCCCGGACCCGATTCCCGAACCCAGACCCAGTCCAAATCCTATTTTTGAAATCTGATTTGCTTTTTAAAAAAAATATTAAGACACTTGGAGCTGGTCCAAATTGGACCAGATCCTTAACCACCCTACCCACGTACTTCTTTCTCCACATTCTTCTCACCCTACTCTTACTCTCGTTCACCCGCAGCAACCCCACTCATTTCCTTATAACTCCCATTCACAAACCCATCTCCCCACTTCACACCCTCTCCCTCCAGAAGAGTAAACACACCCACCACCACTACTTGCTACTCTCCCACTCTCTATTCTTCTTCCCAAGAGGAGAACAACCCTCCAGCACCCTTCCCCAAGCAGACCCCGACCCCGGCCTCCCAGCGGCGCCACCGCCGCAACCTCGGCCCCGTACGGACCCGACGCCCGCGCCCCGCAGCCGCTCCGGCGTTCCCCGCCGGCCGAGCCCCTAGCCCCGGCCTCTCGTGCGACCTCCGGCCTCCGCGCCGACCCCCTTCGCCGGCCCCCGGCGCCCCTTTCCTGCCGTCGGCCGCTGTCCCGAGCCGCCCGACAGCGCCCCGCGCGCTGTCCCCCCCGATCCAGCCGACCCCGCGCACGCGCCCATCCCCGGTGCGTCTCCCGCAGCCCCGGCGCTCCACCGCTGCGACCCAGCGCTGACCCCGAGGCTGTCCGCTGTTCTGGGCAGCGCTCTTCGCTGGATTTCAACCCCGACCTGTGGATTTGCGCGTCCCGAGTCCGAGGTAACCCTTCGAATTCCGTCTTTTTGGGTAATCCCTGGTTAATCACAGTAGTTCGTCCCTCCCCGTGTCGATGATGAGTTGGTCCACGAATTTCATTTGGGAAAGTCAATTTTTGGGGTGAACGTCGTTCCCAGGATTTTTTCGAGGAACGTCGGGAAGTTTCTGTTGGTTGGATTTCTTTATTTTCGAAACTTTTCGAAAATGATTTTCTAAATATTTTAGTTTCGGATCCTTCCGATATTGTGCTGTAATATTTTGTTTTAGTTTCGGACTTCTGAATTTGTTTCGGGTTGTTCCGAATTAATCTGTGGAATGTTTGTTGTTATTTTTATATATATATTTTGGGATTCCCTGGTTTGGGATTTGCAGGAAAATATTGGCACACATTTTCCAGTTTTTGGGTTGACCAAAAATAGAGAAAATGCTGCCGGATTTTTCCGTAAATTTAATTATATTTTTAAAAATGATTTTAAAATGGATTTCGGAAATATATTAAATATTTTGGATTTTGGGCGACGACCGTATCGGTCAATGGGCCCTGGCTAAGTGCAAACGAAACTGGCTTCGCCCGGACGTTGAGACATTAGCCTAAAATGACGATTGGACCATATCTGAGACTCGTTATTATTTAATTTATTTTTATTATTTATTTTATTCATATTTAAATTATAGGAAGTTTAGAACTAACGACCGTTTTTGTCTTATTTCAATTTATGTAAATAAATTGTAATGGGCATAAGCCCAGCTGGTTGTTGGCTCTGTGACTTGTAAATTGGTAGCGTAGGATTTTCTGTTGTTTTCTGGTTTTGCGAATTTTTGTAGCGTACGCGCAAACCTAATAATAATTATTTTCATATAGAAATTAATAAAGTTTTCTCACATAAAATCTACAAGTTCTAATATGTAACAAACGATCATGTATTTCTCATTAAAATAAGAAATTTAGTTTTATATGTATAAATATGAAAATACAAAGTTTTAATCAATTAATTTGGTATCGACGAGTTTTTTCTAAAATACAAAGTTTAAACGATCTTTCCCTCGTTATTAATTCAACGCACCAATAATCGTGTTTTTGTTCGTGTTTTGTTAATAAAGAATTAAAATTGATTAGGACACAATTAGAGATTTCAACTAGCGTAGTTAGATTGGTAACCCTGGATTCTGAGTCAGTTTCTCGAATGTGGGAATTCGAGGACGATCCTAATTCCCATCTCGAAGTCTCCAACTTTCCAGTCCAGTTCATTTGAGGCAAGTACATTTTGTGTTAGTTTACAATTATTTAGTAATCATTTTAATGCAAGTTTAAACCACGATGCAACACGGAACTCTCTCTGAGAGCACTGACTGTAACTACTGTAACTTTTTGGGGACTGGGGGAGTAGTGTAATGATTATGACCACATCCAAAACAATAACTTAGGCCAGTATTAGCTTACCCCTCTTACACACGGGAATAAGTCGAATCGTATCAATAGTATACAACTGTACAACCCAAGCCGGTCATATTCATTGCCTATTCAAATCACACTGTTTTACTGCTAGAAAACTGTTTACTTCAAATTGTTTAAAAGTGCATGATTCTATTATTATTTTAATTGTCAAATTAGCATAAATTGTTCTTTGCTCCCTCCTGACTGGAGATAATATTTTTAGGGAACATTGAGGATGCGGAGTTGTTATACTATACAACAGCTAATATGACCCGATTTTGTACCCTGTTGGAGGACGCATGACTTGAGGCCGGCGAGCCGAACGCTTAGCTAGATTTTCTGTTTCTAGATTTGTTGTTTTAGAATTTTTGTAATTTGATTTCAGCTTTTAATTCAGTTCTTTCACATTCCAGTTGTACTTATTTCAAATGTTTACTAAAGTTTCATTTCCCGAATTTTGAGTTGTGACAAATATAGATGTTGATGTGGTTTACCTGCTAATGGAATAGCTTACTGCCGCCGTCTCAACAACGATGCAGGCTGGGCATGATCTGGTTCGACCCAATTATTTGGGATCGGGTCGTGACAGTGGCACACCTTGACATGTGTGTCGTAGACTCAAAATGGGTCAAAATTATATATTGGGTCAAATTATTTTGATCAATGTCGAGTCATGCACTCAAGTTGGAAGTTCGGTCTAGAATTACAGTAAATAATCAAATGGCCTAAATTGACCCAAAGTTGTGTGAAATCAAAAGAATGTTATGGGACAAGTTTGGATGGGACATGATATATCAAATTGAAGGTCATCCTGTCTACTACAAAAGTCATGAAGGACATTTCGAGAGATGGGTATGTGTTGTGCTCCAAAAATCAAAGACACGGAAAAGTACATATATAATCATAATTAAATATATGATATAACCTAATAATTAGAAATACTATAAAATAAAAATAAAAAATAATTCCCAAAAATTAGGGTCCTCACAAGAGAACCGAGCAATACAACGCACGAACCAAGCACCAAAACAAACCACGCAGACAGAGAATTTTTGGCGTGAAAAACTCTTGCGGAAAAAAACTACAGGACGATCGGAGTCCAACCCTTGAGAAGCTTTCACTAATGAAATAAAGGAGTACACCATCTACAAACTTCTTCCGATCCAATACGGATCCCCACAATTGTAACCACCACTTTTCTAAAATGAGGATAATTTTGAACTTTTATAAAATTAATTATTTAATAATAGGTTTAAATCATGTTATTGATTTATTGGTAAATTTTAATTATTTTAATATCATTAAATTAGTGTTTTGTGATTTTATTCTTTAGCTAGTGTAACCTTAGAGCTGCTTAGCCTAGAGACTAACCATGACCATAGAGGTCTAACCCATGTGATTAGATTAGCTAATTACTACTTTTTAGGCTAAGGGTATTTTGGTTATTTTGTGACTTTTGAATTATTTAGGATTTTGATTAATTGCTGAATTTTAGATTATTTTAATAATATTTAAATTGGTGTATTATAATTTTGGTCATTTTTTATATTTTAATATTTTGGAATTTTTTATATTTTAATATTGATTTTACGGGATTTGTTTAGTCAGGTTTGAGTTTCGTTTTGTTCCGACTTGTGTTAGTGACCCGGGTAGCTTAGACTCTAGATGGAACCCCAAGATTAGTTAGTCATGGCCCACAAACCCCACTAATTAAGTTAGTAAGTTTATACTAATCCCACTTGCTTAGAATGGTTAAATTAGAGACTTAAACTTGACCTTTTTGACCACAAACCTTGTCATGACTTAAGTTGACCCAAAGGAGCCTTGTAGGGGCATTTTGGATATTTCACATAGGCCCATTAGGGCATGTATGGCCAGCCACCTATAGGGGGAGAGGTGTCCCTCTCTTTCATTTCACACTTGCCTCTTTTTTCCCCTAATTTGTTCTTCTCCAAACTTGAGAGCTTCCCTCTTGATTTGATCTCCAAATCCCTCCATTCTTCTTCCATCATTTCTTCTCATTCAACCAAGGAGGAGGTGCTAGCAAGGATTAGGAGCAAGGAGCAAGAAAGGGTGTCCATTTTGGAGGAGATTTCGTATCAGAATCATGTCCTTTGAGTGTATCATTGGGATCCCACTTCCAATAGGTATAACCATCTCTCTATTTCAATTTCCCTTGCATTTTAGTTAGATTCGAATCCATAGGATCTACCCCCATGAATGTATAACCATTAGATTTTAATTTGAGGCTCTTTGGAGTCCTCTTTAGGAAATTTGAATAGATTTGGTGTCCTACTTGTGGAGTTTCCAATATAGGACACCCCATGTGTTTGTGTTTATGCAAATAGACTATTTTATGGTTTAATTTCAGTTTTAGGATGGTTAGAGAGTGGATTGATCTTAATTAGGATGGTTAGAATGAGTTTTATTTGGATAGCTATGTTGGTATCCAAGTATCTTGGCCTACATGTATTTTTTTGTCCAAAACAATCCAAATTCGTCATAATTTTTATCAACGTTTTTAGTAGCCAGAGCAACTTAGAAATATCATAACTTTTAGCTCAGAACTTCGATTAATTTTTTATTTTTTTAAAAGAACCGTATCGAAGTTAGCTTTCCAAATATATATTTTAATAAGCCAAAATCGTTCTAGAACTTTCTGTAAAATTATTTGAGTGTCAGTTGTACGAAAGACGAACGCGTTTCGGTGTTTTCGCGATTTCGGGAGCTTCCGGACACAAAAATGCGATCCGTTTGAAGTTTCGGAAAGCTAACACGAAGAGCTACAACATACTTTAATCCTAGAATTTAGTGAAGGCCCAATTGGTGTTTGCCATTAAAATTGTTTTGATTGAAATTTTAATACAAACAGAACAGTGATACAATATAGGACTTAGATGTAGTCCTAGGAGTACACTTTTGTTTAAGCTGGGTCCTTAGTGCCAATGGAGCGAGTGGTAATGCATTGACTTCGTTGACCAGCTGACGACGGTTATCGGTTCTCTGAAGGTGTTGATTGCTCTGGGTGCTGGAGCTTGCTGAGAGGAGGAAGACGTTGAGTGTCTAGAACTGCCTCTCCGGTGATTCTCTGTTGTGGATTCTCTATGTGTTGTGAGTCTCGTGTGTTGTGAGTCTCTCCTGTGTGAAGGAGATGATCCTTCTATTTATAGTTTTGCAGGCTGGCTGCTCATGCGCGCATGCAGGATGCGCCGGTGTGGGGACGCCACGTGGAGGTTGCTGATGGAGGCGCACGGATGCTGTGCCCTGATCGAGGGGGAGAACTCTTTATACTGTTGTTGTGAGCCGGCACGTAGCAGAGAGAAGATCTTTCCGTTGCTGAAATCTTGGACGAGTTGAGTCAAAAGACACGTGTCGTCGACTCATGGTTCGAAGATCTCGGATTTGGTGGAGAGGAGTGATCTGGTGGGCTGCGCCTTGGATTGGGCGCAGGAGGAGGCTGCGGCTCATAACCTTTAGGAGTTACAAACCATTTGGGGCGCATGGCTTTTGAGGCGCATGCAGGCGACTTTCCTTCTGTCTTTTACGGATCAGAGAGCAGTCTGAGGCGCATGGCTTTTGAGGCGCATGCTGATTTGGACGCATGGCCGTAGAGGCGCATGCTGATGGTGGAGTGGCCACGTGGCAGTAGCCGTCGAAATAAAGTCATGATGATGCTGACGTTGTCGACGCTTCGTTTTCTGAAAAAGCTGTCAACTGTTCAGACTTTGGGAGGCGTGCTGCCAACTCTGTCAGTTCAGCATTTAATGTTGGTGACGTTCGATGGACAGCTGAGTGGGCGCGTCGGTTGGCGTTCCACTCGGTATGGAGATGTGTGGGGGCGCACCCTCTGTAATGCGCCGAGTACTGTAGGGCGTGTCTGTGTGATGCGCCTGATGCCGAAGGGCACGTCCGTGTGATGCGCTGTCTGGCTGGCGCATCGGACATGTCTTTTAATGATGCGGCTGTCTCGCTCTTCGAGTGCTATAAATAGCCGTTTGGCTGAATTCGAGGCGTCCGGTTCATCCATTTAATGTAAATTCATTGCACGGAATTCGGAGGGCCATCCACTTGGCGCGTGGGTTTGATCTGCCCGGCCTATAAATAGTGGCATGGAGAGAAGATTTGCTTCTCATTCCCTTACGTACTTCCAACATGAACTTGAACATGCGGGTGCATTCTGTTGACGAAGTGCTCCCGAGGGTGAAGATGAGACGCTGTGTTGTCTTCGATGCACTTGAAGGTGACTGTTACATCCAAAAGACGGAGTCGAGGGCTTCCGAGGCAGGCGGAAGGTGCCTGTTGCATCCAAAGATAGGGATGCTCGGGCCTTGTCTCCGTTATTCCGGAAGAGCCGTAGATCGGAATGGCGGTGCTAGGCTCTCTCTTCCTTCAAAGTGGGTGTCGCCCACTCTGGTTGTGTTGAGAGCTTCCTTGTGCCATGATTTCGATCACGGTCTTCCTTGGGCTTTGGAGGCTCTTTCGAAGCCTCCCCTGGCCACAGCTTTGCCGTGCTCCTCTCTTCCTTGGTTCCAGCCAGAGGGTTAAATGCTTTATGGAAGCACTTATCCGGTGATCCTGGCTGGAAGAGCGGCGCATAACTGGGCTCTGCTCGGCCAGATGAGCCTGGCTGGAAGAGCGGCACATAACTGGGCTCTGTTCGGCCAGGTGAGCCTGGTTGGAAGAGTTGCACATAACTGAGCCGCTGAAGGGATGCACATAACTGAGCTGGATGCACATGACTGAGCTGCTGAAGATATGGTAGGATGCGCCAGGTTGGAGGCGTATGATGTCTGCTGCGCATGACTGATGGCGCATGGTGGCTGCTGCGCTTATCTGGAGGCGCGTGGTAGCCGCTGGCTGTAGACTTAGGATCTTTTCTTTGTAGAAATTCTCTTTTGTACAACCTTTTCTTAGACATGTAATAGACTTCTGTATATAAAAAAAAAGTCTTCTTTCGAATGTCTATCTTTATTGATCTTGCTGTGAAGTTCTTCGTCTGAGTTCTAGCGCATGTAGTGTCTGGCGCATGGGCTTTCTGATTGTGAAATTCCATGCTTCTACAAGACCCCCTTCAAAGTTTTCAAAACTTTTGAATAAGTTTTGGAATACTTTGAATAAGAAGCATGGAGTTCAGGGCGCATGATTTCTGGACGCATGCCTGTTCGGGTGCATGCTCTTCTCAGTTAATGATGATGGTGCCTCGGTAACCGAAAAGATTAATGATGATCTTTTGGTTTTATTTGCTGCTATCCTTGCACATAACCCGAGGCGACGGCTGAGATCATACGTCATCTGTTCACGCGTGCGACCAAGCCCTATAAATAGGTAAGAGTTGGAGAGAGAAAGGGTTCTTCTTCTCTGTGCCTCTGCTTCTTTAGAGTTTCTTCTTCAAAACCCTAACTTCTCCTTCCTCGAGAGAATGGCTCCCAAGACTCCTCGCGGTGCTGCCGGCAAGGGGAAGGAGAAAGCGAAGGAGTCTGTCGATGAGGATGTACCTATCACTCTTGCGACTCTTGCCGACGTTCGTCCTGAGGTGACAGGTGGGTTTCGTCTCTGCTTTGGGCCCTGTGCCCTAACTGCCGACGCGTATAGACTTCGGTCTTTGATGATACGCCGAGGTTCTATCCTGCCGACGTGCATAGGTTTATACCTCTATCATGCACCGAGGTTTTAATGGCTGACGCGCATGGGTTTTATTCCCTGAAGATGCGCCGAAGCCTTTGCTGACGCACATGGGCTCACGCTCTGATAATGCGCCGAAGCTCCAATGCCAACGCGCATGGGCTTACGCCCTGATGATGCGCCGAGACATACTGACGCGCATGGGCCTATGTCCTGATGATGCGCCGAAGCAGATGCGCATGGGTTCATACCCTGGCAATGCGCTAGTCTGCTTGACATATGTTGTCTTTTTGCCTGACTTCCACTTTTGTTGTGCCAGTGTCGATGACGATCCCTTTGTTGAATGAGGTCCTCCTGGACGCTTCTCTTTGTCAGATGGGAGTTGATTTTGATGAGGCGGTGATCAACCCGGCAAAGGATGCTATCCTTCAGGACCAACCTCGTGAGAGGATGCTACAAATCCAGGTCCAGTTGCCGCTTTTCCTCCAGAGTATGATGGAGAGCGGTAAACTGAAGTCTGCTGATTCTGAAGGTGTGACTTTCTTAAAGCCTGCCTTTCTGTTTGGCGACCGATTAGTCTCTTCCGAAGCGAAGATATTGAAGATCATAGAAGACTAGTTCTTTGCTGCTAAGGGCATGATGTTATACATGCGGCAGGTTGACCGCCAGTTGCCACTGACAGCATTTTATCGTCTAGCTTCGAAGAGAAGGATGGGTTGGGAACTTACTCCTTCTCAAGGAGGTGCCTTGGGGGGTTCCCTTTCGATTGACACCAGCTCGAACCAGCGAGACACCTTGACCGCCTCACGAACCGGGGACTGTAGTTTCTCTTCTTTTTATGTGTTTTTGCAACTCTTGCTGGAGAAAATAGCGTATTTCTGTACTCCCTTTTTTGAAAAATAAAGAAATACACTATCTCTTTTTTTTTGTGATGTGTTCATTTTTGATCTCATGAACTTGATGATTTATGTGGACCTATTATCTTTTGCGCACCTTGGTTTTTAGGTACAGATAATAAGTTTGAAGGAACCAACATGTTTGCTCAGAGGTAATGTGGACATGGCAATCATTAGGTTCAAATGATAGAATCTTCCTACTCAGAGGTATTTATGGACGTGGTAGGAATGATCCTGGAGGATACGCTGAACAACTCAGAGGTAATGTGGACGTGGAAGTTCTGCGATCAATGTACGACAACACAGGAGTTGTTTGTACGAGATGTTTACTCAGAGGTAATGTGGACGTGGTAAACATGAAGGATAGCGTAAGCTCACGAAATGTAAGGTTCCGCTTTGTAGGATGTAGAAAGACAACTCAGAGGTAATGTGGACGTGGTTATCTTTCTACGGAAGGATGCCACGGAACAGCTGGGTTCCGGAAGCGTTTGATTTTGTGAAAAGAGGTTGTTTGGGGAAATACATGTCTTGGAGGATGTCAAGAATAGTACTTCTTTAGGAACTTGCCGTTGATGGGCATCATGAACAAGTCCCCATTGGGTTTGGCGAGGCGGTAAGCACCGTTTGAGTATACCGTCTCAATGATGAAGGGTCCTTCCCATTTGGGCTCGAACTTCCCTGGTGTCTTGTGAGTTAACACCATTGGCCTTCTGACTGCTAAAACCAGGTCGCCAACTTGGAAAGTTCTTTGCTTGACCTTCTTGTTGAAAGCCTGTGATATACAGGCTTGGTAAAGTTTGATGCGTTGTTGAGCTAGGAGACGCTTTTCGTCAAGTGCCTCCAGTTCCCGCAGACGACGACGTTGATTGTCTTCTTCTGTGAGTTTGTTTGTGATCGCTACTCGGAGTGAGGGGATCTGGATCTCGAGAGGCAGTACCGCTTCGCTCCCGTAGACCAGGGAGAATGGTGTGTTGCCTGTTGGGGTCCGTACCGTTATGCGGTAGGCCCAAAGACATTCGCCGAGCTTTTCGTCCCAGTCGCGTTTGTTGGATGACACGACCTTTTTGAGCAGCCTGACGATAGTTTTGTTGAACGCCTCGGCCAATCCGTTTGCTGCCGGATTGTAGGCGGTTGAGGCCACGTTTTGAATACAATTCTTGTCACAGAACCTGCTGAAAATGTGGCTGATAAACTGGGGACCATTGTCATGAATGATTCGCCTGGGTACTCCGAAACGGTAAATGATATGGTGTTTGATAAAGCTGACCACCCTGGAGCTTTTTACTTCCGCTAGTGGGACTGCTTCCGCCCATTTGGAGAAGTAATCGGTGATGGCCAGGATGAAACGATGTCCTCTTGATGAAGGAGGGGTGATTGGTCCTACAATGTCCATGCCCCAGGCTTCGAATGGCCAGGAGGCGACTGTAGGATGTAGAGGTTCAGACGGTGTATGTATGAAGTCTGCATGAAGTTGGCATGCATGGCACTTCTTAGCATATTCCACTGCGTCGGCGGCCATGGTTGGCCAGTAGTAGCCCATACGTCGCAGTCGATCTTGCAACTTAGGACCTGGTTGGTGAGCTCCGCAAGTTCCGTCATGAGCTTCTCGAAGAGCTTCGGCCGCTTCTTCGTTAGACAGGCATCGAAGGAGAAGCCCGTTGAAGGAGCGTCGGTACAGCATTTTAGTGGCTGTATCGTAGTAGAATCGAAGAGAGCGTCTCCTGACTGAGACGGCTTCCTTCGGGTCTTCCGGAAGGATTCCGTAGACGGCGAAGTCGATGAACGGGAATCTCCAGTCTCGGACATTAACATCGGTGTTTGTCGGCACGGCGTGAGCCATTTGTAAACATAGGTTGTTTCTGGGACAAATCAAGTCTCGACCAGTTACCGTGACATAGTGTTGAGTCCCAAGGGGCGCGGCCAATGAGGCTGCGAGGCCAGCCAGAGCGTCAGCCTCCAAGTTTTGTAGACGGGGTACATGTTCGATGAAGAACCCAGTGAAGGTTGAAATGATGTTCAATGCAACTTCATGGTAAGGGATCAAATCTTCATGGCGAACCTCGTATTGCCCCCGAATCTGGTTTACGACGAGTTTCGAGTCGCCGTAGGCTTCCAGATGATCCACCCCTAGCTGTTGTGCTAGCTGGAGTCCCATGACGAGTGCGTTGTACTCAGCAACATTGTTGGAGCACGGCTTCGAAAGAGAGTATGCGCGCTGGATGACCAGCTGATCGGGGGAGACCAAGACTACTCCCACTCCTGCGATGATTTGGCCGTTGGGGCCCGTTCTTGAAGCGCCATCGAAGAACATCCGCCAAACGGGGCTTCCTTCAGTGACGTTTGATTCTTGGACTTCATCCGGGATGTCTTCATAGAGTTTTGAAGATTCTGGGATGGGGTGTGCAGCTAAAAAGTCAGCCAGAGCCTGACCCTTGACCGCCTTCTGCGGGACAAACACCATGTTGTATGTCGGGTGGTTCAGAGAAATCTTGTGGGATCCATCGTCTTTGGCCCACCATGATTTCTTCATTGCATATGTCCGCATTGATCTTGCTTATTGCTTTTCTGCATGTACATGTTAGACGAACAAAGTAATACACATAGTAGCAAGTGTGATAAGTTTAATGCGCATTAGGACAATGCTGAGTTTAAGTATAAGTGCTAATGTGATAGCATAAATGTTAGTGATAACATAATGATTAAACTTAATTGAATGACCACAATCAAAAACATAGTTTTGATTTTGGCAACCCGATTAAATTTAAGATAGAAAGCTTATATCACTAATATGTAAACCAATAGGCACATATCACCAAAGGTATAAGTATAAGTAGAAATGCTATAGCGATAGTATAAAGATTAGTGATAATGAAATGCTAAACTTAACATATTAACCATATTCAAAAACATGATACACTCGTTGGGCCAACAATCTTCCCCTTTTTGATTATGGCAAATCGGTTAAGTTTAGTATGGACAGTATAGATGCATGTATCACTAATATACAAAAGACATAAGCAATATCACTGAAAGCATACTACTTAGATTACTTATAAATACATACTTAAACATACTTCTCCTCCTTTGACATGATAAAAAAATGGTCCCCCGTACTAATATATAAGAAATCAATCTTAAGTACATAAATCAGAGCATGAGGAAGGCATAGACAATCATGATCAAGATATACTAAAGAAAAACAATGGAAGAATGGTGTAATGACAAGTGTATAAAACTACATACCAAATGTAGAGTACGAAATAGAAAATTGCTTGTCATAACACAATATGGTTGGTAAAACCAAAGAAATTTGAAAAACAAGAAATAAGTAGTTTACCAACTTGAAATCCAAGGAATAAATCCAAAACACAATAGGATATGAAATATTGCTCCAGTTTTGGAAGAGAACTATGAAATAAAGGATTTCAAACAAAAGCCATGAGGAATAGATAATTGCAACTAATAGATACCAATTGAAAAGATGTAAACTTGAAACATTGATCAAAGAAACCATTAATAATTATAATTGTCCACAAATAAATAGTTGAACAAAATAAAAGAATGATCAATGTAAAATATTGCAATTGATATAAAGTAATCTCATTATTTGCAAAATCTATATGCTTATCCAAGTTCATGCATTTGAACTCAATTACCTTATCATGCTATATGAATACCCTTTAGATAAACATGAAGGTAAAAGAGAAAAATACTTGAGAAAGAGAAATTCAGTCGACTTGAATGCTCTCCCTCAAAGTACTACCAAAGGTGATAAAAATCATGAATTTTGGATAAGTCCTCAACAAGGAAAGCCAGCTTAATTAAGCATGAAAGAAAAGCCAAACCAACGAAAGCACAATAGTCATCAAGATAATATATGAAAGTTAATATTTAAGAAGATGACTTATTTAATCCATATAAAAGAGAGATAAATGATAAAGACAATAGCATATACTCTCACAAACCCTTCACAAATAAAAGTATCATGACCTCATTCACTAAGATATGAAAAAGAAGAAGGTATGGGTCCATGATGAACTAGGTATACGACATATTTAAGGGTATAAATGAATTGAATCAATTAATTTGCTCCCCCTCAAAATATGCGTATCTAGTTCCAAAGCACTTATAGCATAAAATAGAAGACTACAAGATCTAGGGGTAAATCAACTATGGATTTCTCCCCCTTGCTCGATGCATATAAGGCTACAATATCGTCAAAAGACGAAAAATATCATCTTTAGTCAAGAAGAGATAACCAATTAATAGCCACTAAAGATGAGAAATCAAAAGAATATTCCAATAAAGCACATATAATCAAAAGATGGCATACATTAGTCTATATAGAAGAATCTCATATTTAAATATGATAGATCAATGTATGTAATCCTTTGAGAAAATGTCATCATGAAAAAGAATAAAGTTAATTAAGAACAATCATGATGATAGACATAATATAGCTCAAAAATAAAATAAAAAAGAAACTCAAACATCATGTCCATGATTATCTAATTAAGAAATAATCAACCAATTTATTGCTTTGCATGGATTAGATATGTTTTATCGCATATGTACCCATCAACCGGATAATATCCAAACTTTGCTACTTCTAAATGAAAGACCAATAAAGTTCAAATAGCAAAGGTCATATGTGATAAACCATGAGTAGTCAAAGTAGAGTAATAAATTAACTTGACATTTACAAAATTAGATAGTTTAGGACTACCCAATCATTAGGATCATTCATAAAGGAAACAAATGAATAAATATGATCTAATGAATCTCATCAAGAGAAAATCACAAGTCCAAAAAAAAATCTCACACATTAACATGGGAAAGAGTCAATCTTATTTAAATAATTACAAACATAATAAAGAAGAGATGTAAATGATAATACGATAAAAACATGACTCAAAAAGTGAGAGAAATTTAAGAGAGACTTGCTAATGACTAGTTATGGAAGAGAGTTAAAACAAGAAATCACAAACCTCTAAGAGAAAACAAGATTTAATAAAGAATTTGTAAAACTAGTTTTAGAGATTAAGCATATCACAAATCTTGTTTTTGTAAACTAGCATATCATATAGATTGAAGTATAGGAATATAGCTAGATGTGTGAAAGTGAGCCAAAATTATATAGCTTAATAATATATCACAAATAAGCAAACTATATAATCCAAATAAGATTAATGAGAGAAGCCATTAACAAGATAAATGTGCTCATTAATTCTTAAGTCACTAACACAAAAAAAAATACTTGCTTAAGCATAGAGTTCACAATTAAAGGGAATACATTTTGAATGATCAAAATGATTTAGAGACTCTTTACTAAGCAAGGATAAGAGCATAAGATGATAAATAAATGAATTAGACTCTTATCAAGTAAAGGACAAAAGAGATGTTCATGAAAACACAATAAAATAAATCTCTTTGCCAAGTATTGAGATTAACCCAAGATAATAAAATGATAGATCAATCTAGAGAATGCAAAATACTATAGCCACATTAAAATAAGTGTATTCTCTAGAAGTGGAAAAATCTCAACACAAAAGCTCAAACCATAGTAGCTAAATTCATGAGAAATATGATGTAACAATTACAAGTATTCTCATGTGCTACAAAAACATCATTGGGCAACAATAATTCAAAAGGAAGCATAACCCAAGGAATGAGCAAAGAAAGATCATTAAGATCAAGAAAGCTAAATGCTAAGGATAGTAAAAATTATATTCAAAAGCTTTCAAAGTGCACCATAGTAAGTTATAAAGAAGATACAGATTTGAAAATGTGCACTAAAAACGGAGGTAAATATAAAAACAAGACAAAGCACAAAACCATGTGATTCTTAAAAGAACTTCCATAAATAGTCATGAACAAGACACTAATAAAAATTTTCTCTCAACACCCCAACTTAAAGGAATAAAACAAATAAATATCAAAGGTTAGGAATCATTTGTATATAAAACTATATAAAACTATATAGTTCACGAATAGGCATACATGAAAAGATAAAAAAAATAATTAAGAACATGTATCCATAATACCAACCAAAAAAAATCAAGAAGATATCATCAAAAGAATACTTTAAGGAAGAAGCTAATTAATTCAAAAAGAGATTCACAAATTTGATCAAAAGAATCAATAGCTAGAGTATGAGTTAAGCACAAGTTTGAAGGAAACAAGTATATTTAAATACTCTTCAAGTCAATATAGAACTTTAGCTTAACTCATATGCCCACATAAAGATATTTATACAAAAAAAATATCAACATAAGAAATACATGATCTACATAGAGATTGAAATTTTAATGAATATAGTCATATATCCTTAATGAATATTTGAAAGACTGTCACAAATTCAAAAGCATGTATAAATAAACTTTATTAGGCAAAGACATAATTGATTCTCAAGAAGATAATCAAGATAAAGTATGAGAATCAATAATGAATATATTATGTAAGCACAAGATTAAAAAAAAGTATAAGTATATACTTGTCAAGAATAAGAAGCTTGTGCTAAACACATATATTCGCAAATACCGATTTAAAGTAAATAAGACACACTAAATACAAACCGGCAATAAATAATTATTTCAAAAACTTTAAAGACGGAGAGTTAAAATCATATTAACTCAAATCAAAACCAAGCTCCTATGGACTAGAGTGATATACATGCTTTATAAATAAAGATTAAGAATAACAAGCATACATAAATTAAATGTGTCACACTTAATAGAAAATGAGTGATAAACTACAAGTGTGAACTAAACATTTAAGCTAAGTAACTAGTCATGCTAGATAAAATAAATAATAAGAGAATTAACTAAGCATGCTAGTATTATATCTCACATTGATTTATACAATAAGCAACTAAGGATATCAATGTGAGCTAGTAGCAAAACATCAAGAGAAATATGCTAGATTCTACTAATATAAACCATTAAAAGAGAATCGTTTAGCATGTTACCAAAGTGGCTCTAGTGGCCACACTTGTGTTGGTGCAATTGCTTGAAAGATGACCTTTGAGCTTTGCAACCACCAACACGCTCCTTGGTGCTATGTCCCGGTACAAGAAGCTTCACCTACAACATTAGATGAAGACTTTGGTATCCAAATAAACTTGGATCCACATTTGTTAGCTTTAGGGACCCATATACTATTTACTCTAGCATTGGTAGAAAAACTCCTACGAATAGGACAAGTTAAGCTCATGTGTCCAATACGAGAGCAATAGAAGCACCTAATACTAGTGTGTGCACATGTATCAGAATGAGCATGGTTATGAACATGTGACATACTAGAATGATGAATATCTCTAGAATGAGCATAAGAAGATTTGGTTTTAAGAATATTATGTTCTAATAACAAATCATCATGCATACAAGTAAGAGAATCAATTTTAACATTTAAAGCATTATTCTCTTTTTCAAATAAAGCAATTCTAGAGATAAAAGTATCATTTTGTTTCTTTAAAGTGTCAATAGAAGAATCATGCAAATGATTAATCTCATGTGTTTGCCTCTTAAGATCTTCTATTGATGAGGAAAGAGATTTGATTTTCAAAATTAAAGCCTCATTCAAACTCTTTAAAGAAACACAAGATGAGTTTTGAGAATCAAGTCTAGATAATAAAACATTGTTTTCATTTCTCAAAAACTCATTTGCTTCTTCTAAATGAATAACCTTTTCAGAAAGTTCTTCATTTGTAGAATGAAGGTTGTCAAGAATCTCTAAGGATTGTTTAGCCATGGCTTTCCACTTAGAGCATTTCTTGCATTTAGAAGAAACATGATTGTCTATGCTACTAGAAGTAAAACCCTCTTTATCGGAGGAGGAGTAGGAGGAATACGATGCCATAGAAAAATAACAAGGATCTACTCTAAGGATGTTAAGCCTAACAATAGAGTCCTCGCTCTGATACCAATTGTAGGAACCCTAGAGGGGGGGTGAATAGGGTCAAGCTAACTAATCAAGCACTTAGTACAAGCTAATTGGCAATTTAAAAAAAATAAGTGCAAGAGAAGAAGCAAACACAATATCGACACCCGATGTATCCTGGTATCCTCCTAAGAGGCAGTCCAGTCCCGAAACTCTCTCCGACTTTAATCCACTATTTGAGCAAATAGTTACACACGAGTTTGGATCCGAAGAACTCGCCAACTTCTTACACAAGAGCTTTAATCCGAAGGGCTCTCCGACTTCAACCGAGAGTTTGGATACGAAGACTCTCCAACTTCAACCGAGAGTTTGGATACGAAGACTCTCCAACTTCAACCTTTCACAATAGGTTTTGATCTCCTTATACAATAGGATGAAGATCTCACTTTTCAACTCAATAACTCTAACACAATTTGTGGATGGCAAATGAAGGCTTTGTAGAGTTGTATGTGGATAAGCTTTGGTGGTTTGGAAATTTTTAGGCTCAAAGCATCAACCTTGAATGAAGGGGTTCAAGGCTATTTATAACCAAAGCTTGAAAAGAAGCCAAAGGCAACTTTTCAGCCACGAACCGGCATACCGTCGGTATGATCCGGCATACCGGCGGTATACCGGTCTGGAATGCAACGGCTAGAAATATAGCCGTTGGGATCATTTATTGCTCAGAATTCGACCGTTGGAATTTGAACATTACTGAATCGGTATACCGTCGGTATGGACCGGTATGCCGTCGATATGCCGGTTTTGTAGACAGAAACTTTTTGTGAACAAAAACCGGTATACCGTCGGTATACACCGGTATACCGTCGGTATGCCGTTTTTCAGCAGAAAACGATCCTAGGCTTATTTCTACCCTAGCTTTCGATTTTGCCATCCATTTCTTGTGTTTATAATTATTCCTAATACTCATTACAGACTCCAGATATACTTAGACAGGTGCAGGCTTCTTCAGAGTCTTAAAATGATGATGGCACGGCTTGGCTTCTTCCTTTGATAGGTGCTGGCTTTTTTCCTTGGCGACAGCTGTCCAAAGATATCCAGTTTGTAAAAACTGAATACCTTTCGGGAGCTTCGCCCCCGAACCCCCGACGAGGGGCGCTGCCCCCTCGACCCCCGTCCGCTGACCGGGCAGCGGAACCCCCGAGTGCGTGGCTCCGGAGATGTCGTCGGGTGGTTCAGAGAAATCTTGTGGGATCCATCGTCTTTGGCCCACCATGATTTTTTCATTGCATATGTCCGCATTGATCTTGCTTATTGCTTTTCTGCATGTACATGTTAGACGAACAAAGCAATACACATAGTAGCAAGTGTGATAAGTTTAATGCACATTAGGACAATGCTGAGTTTAAGTATAAGTGCTAATGTGATAGCATAAATGTTAGTGATAACATAATGATTAAACTTAATTGAATGACCACAATCAAAAACATAGTTTTGATTTTGGCAACCCGATTAAATTTAAGATAGAAAGCTCATATCACTAATATGTAAACCAATAGGCACATATCACCAAAGGTATAAGTATAAGTAGAAATGCTATAGCGACAGTATAAAGATTAGTGATAATGAAATGCTAAACTTAACATATTAACCATATTCAAAAACATGATACACTCGTTGGGCCAACACTGATGACGCTCGACTTTGCCCGAGATGATGGTGCCTTCGTCTCGGCTTCGTGGGGGGATTATGAAGACTCCTTGAGACGGGGCCACTCGATTATGGTGGACGGTCGTTATTTGTGTTTGCAACGACCGTAGAGCGCTGTCTAATGTATACATGGCATTCCAGTGTGAAAGACAAGAATAATTGAAAGACACTCTATTATTGATAAAGTACGAGATTTTATCCCGTGGGATTACATTGTCTAAGGAGGGTGCGTCTACATCAGCAGAGATATATTCGCCAAGCTCCTCATCTGTAAGCACTGGGGCCGGATCAGGAGAGTCCTCCACCGCTCTGACTTTGGGGTCTGAGAGGGTTATGTGAGCCCTCTCCGGCATTTTGGATGACTGCGGCGGCTTGCCTTTAAGACGCACCTTGAGAGGTGCCTCGGTTGCGCCTCCGATGAGTGGCGCCTTCCCTTGTAATTTTACCACCAGGGGAGCCGCTGTTTGAGGTGGCTTTCCCTTGAGACGTATCTTCAGGGGAGCTTCGTGAGTCGGTGCTTTCCCTGATAGCTTGATGCTCATTGGAGGCGCCTTCTGGGGAGGCTTGCCCTTCAATCGGATTTTCAAGGGGGCATCGGGAGTCATTTCGGGCTCCAAGTCCGGCTCTGTTGCCGTCTCTGCTTCATCATCGGCGTCGTTGGCTTCCTCCTCGTCAAGTGGCTTGTACAAGTCAGAATCGGTGAAGTAGGCCTCAATCCCTTTGAAGGGATCGATATCTGCAAACTCCGTCCGGATGACGCCATTGGTGGATACATATTTCATGCATTGGTGGAGCGTGGAGGGCACCACCATGTACTCATGTAACCATGGTCGTCCGAGTAAGATGTTGTAGTTGACCTCGGCATCCACCACATAACAAGTCACCTCAGTTTTGAGGCTGCCGATGTGACACTTCAGCCGGATCTTGCCCAGTGGCTCGCTCTTGCTAGCGTTGAAGCCACTGATGGTCGTATTGGAGGGCGCCAGCCGGTACATTGGGATCCCCAGCTTTGATAGCAGCGCCTTTGGAATGATGCTTAGGGAAGACCCCGGATCGATCTGAATCCTGCTCACCTTTACCGAACCGATGTTCCCTGTGTAATACAACGGTCGGTTATGTCGGTGATGCTTGAGCAGCATGTCTTGTTGGGTGAAAGTTATGTTTGGGATAACTTCATCCGCACAATGACAGTGTGTACAAGTAGTTGGGAGGTCTTCAGGCTGCTTGATTTGACTGAGAAAGGATTCGGCATCCTTCAGAGCTTCGCAGAGAGCTTCTCGGGAGTCCTTGGAGAGACGCAGGAGCTCGAACAAAGACAAGCGTGTAGGAGTACTGGCCAGTTGTGCCAGAATGTCAAAATTGTGGAGCTTGGCTAGCCCCGAAGCATTTTCTTTCCGCAGAGGTCTGTCGAAATGGGCCTCCACTTGCTTTTGTTTATTGGCTGCTGAGGGCTTGGATGGACCCTCCTCAGGGATGGTGCCAGGAGGCACCACTTCGGCGGCAGCTTCACCGGGCTGGGAGTTCTGTTGTGCACGCGTCTGCACAGGAAGCGCCTCTTCCGTTGAAGAAGAGACCGTACGGTAAGACTTGATCTTCCTGCCTTTTGCTTTGGAGGTAGGGCGTACCTCCGGTTGAGTTACCTCGGAGACGAGGTCGGGGTGAACCCAGAGGACCTCTCCTCGAGATGTGGTGAGTGGGACAAGTCCACTCACATTGTCACGGGTGGGTGGCAAGTTCACCACCTCCATTGTCGCCTTAGGGATGGGGACGACGCCATCTTGTGTGGTAGTCGGCGGCAAGGTGCCGAACTGAAGTGACACCACATTAGCTGACACCGTCTTCTCTTCGTAGTCGACGGAGATTACATCCGCATTGATCATACGCTAGATGTAATTTTTGAGGACGTAGCAGTCCTTGGTCGGGTGTCCGACAAACCGATGGTAGTGACAGTACCTCGGGTTGTCCACTTTCCCGACTTCATCGGGCCGCTTCGGGTCCGGAAGCATGATCTTGTCACCCTGCTTCAGTATCTCAAAAAGTTGCAGGGTGTCGTCATCATTGAATGAATAAACCTCCTTGGGTCTCGGTGCCAGTGGAGGCTTTTGAGTAGGTGCAGATGCGCCCTTCGAGGCATTAACAGTCAATGCCTGTTTCCCCTTTGTTTCTCGTCCGGAGTTGTTGATTGCGGACTTTTTCCCCTTATCGTCAAAGGCGGGGAAGCTAACACCCAGAAGACGTGCATTGGCCGCCTTCTTCTCTGCAGCTTCAGCTTCGATGATTAGGGAGCTCCAGTCGGGAGGGGGAGTAGAGTTAAGCCAGAGCTTTACTGCAGGCAGCATGTTCATACTGCAAGCGGAGAGAAGCGCATGCTCTGGCATGCCTGGAGGTAGCCTGAAGCAGGCCTGACGGAAGCGTTCGATGAATGCCCGAACCGTTTCCTTGTCCTTCTGGCATATCTCAATGAGAGACGCCATCGTCATGTCCTTCCCACCGTCGTAGAAGCGGTCGAGGAAGAGGCGTGTCAGGTCGTCGAAGGACGATATGAAATTATCGGGGAGGCTGCAGTACCAGTCATACGCCACCCCTTTCAGGGCCCCAACAAAGATGCTGGTGAGGAGCGCATCCTCCTTCGGAAGATGCCCTGTCTGCGACTGGAAGTACGTCAGATACCGTCGTGGAGAGTCCTTCCCGTCAAACGGCGTGAGTGTTTGCGGTTTATACTTTGGGGGATAAACCACCTTGTTCCACTCAAGGGGATAAGGCTGGGGAATGCCCATCTTATGGCGCTCCTCCTGCCTGTTCTTGGACTCGAAGTGCTCCCGCAGATCTTTGATCATTTCGACCACGTCCTCCGTGGAGCTAGGAGTCGGAGAAGGAGGTACCACCCGGAGTGGAGCGTTTGAGGGCTCCGACGTCCGGGGTGCTTCTGTGTCTGAGGGTGTCCGTTGGAGGGGCACACTCGACTCTCCATTGGCTCCTGGGTCGGGACCATTTGAAGGTGTCCTGATCAAGGCCGACCGCATCTCAAACACTGCTTGAGTCAGTGCTTGCATTGAGGCAGAGAGGGTTTTGAGTCCTCCCTCTAGTGAGTCTATGCGCTGGACAATGTCCTGTGGCGGCGCATCAGTCTCAAGATCACCCCCGGTCATGTATACTGTCATGACACGGCCGAAAGTGGATGGATTAGTTGAGGCTTCGCTCTCAGCCTCGCTCTCATGTGGGGGAGTCACTTCTCTTGGTGTTTGGCCACCCCCAGCCACATTCTGGAGTTCGTCTTCGACATGCGCATCTGCAAGGGCCTGACTGCCCTCAGCTCTGTCTTGAAGGGCCTCTTCGTTTCCAGCACTACCCCCGGCGGTATCCTGGAGGACATCATCATTTTGAGGGGCTTCAGGGAGGCCATCTTCGCCTTGATGAAGATCCGCCGCAGCTGTGCTTTGGACATCTTCGTCTTCGAAAGGAGGCTCGACAAGGGTCGGGCTACCCCCAGCTTCCTCCAAGAACTTCTTCCTCGACCGAGTGCCTTCGAACACTCCAGAGGTCGAGACAGCTGCCTTGGTTTTCCTCGGCTGGCTTTTGGATGAAGACGAAGAATTGGCAGTCGTCTTCCGGACAGATGAGGAGTTGGAGATCACGTTGCATGAAGCAACCTTTAGCTCCTCTTCTGCTGACACCTTCGTCCCAAGGCGATGTCGGAGGGGTGTCGATGATTGTAGCCGTTGGAAGACCGACTGCTTTGGCGGTACTGCCGTCTTGCAACAGCAGTTGATGGTGACCATTGCACAAGTGTGCCCCGTGAGAGGTGCATCGTGCTTGTTGGTCAACTCTCCTGACCGACGCTTGTGAGTGATCACGTTGCACAGGTCGTTGGAGGAGAGTGCTACCCTCACACCCCTCTCAGGCGCATGGCAGGACCAAGCGCCGGGGTGGTCGGGTGAGTGCTGCGCCCCCTGATCTAATACCAAGAGGCATCACGATCAGTAGTGGGGGAACCACAGCATTTGAAGTGACTTGAACGGACCTCAAACGCACAACCAGAGGAGGCGCGGGAGTTCAAGACCACTGAGTTTGCCTCTCTCGGCTTGGTTGTGCACGCAGTGAATGCGCCCAAGCGAGATGAGGACTTTGAAGGTCGACTCATTGTCGGTACAGAAGCACTTGAGTCAACCTTGTACAGCTTGCCATCGGCAGCGCGCGTGATTGTAAGCGCGTGCCTCTGGCCGGCTGCTGGCATAGCACGTTTGTGGCGCATGGCCCGTGCCGCCTTGGATTTCTTCGTACCAGCCCGCTGGGGCGCATAGTACTCAGCATCCAAATTCTCCTCGCCATTACAGCGAGTGAGTCTGTCAAAGACAGAGGCTCTTTGTGGCGCATCAGAAGTGATGTGCGGGGTATTGGCTGCGCCCCTGCTCCGTTGACGTATCTTCCTCGCCTGAGAGGAAGATGGCTGGGCAACGTGGTCAGCCGCACGCTTCCCCGAGAGATGCGCTGCATCAGCGGGCGCACCTTGACTGCTGAGGACGTCAGCAGGAAGGGAAGGCTGGACGGGCGCATCCCCTTCAACGGTGGTGCCCGAGGCGTCGACTTTGCGCACCCAGACTGCGCGGGTCTTTTTCGGCTTCGACAGCCGCTTCGAAGGACTCGCACTTCCTTCAGAAATGAACTCCTCGTACGCCTGTTGATTGAGGCGCACTACCAGCGTCTTGTGGGAGGAGCCCACCTTCACGTCGTCGGCCTGTGACACGACTTTCTCGGTAGAGGAGAAAGAAGTCCCCAGCAGAGTCGCCAGCTTGTTTTCACCTAGGAGTACACTTTTGTTTAAGCTGGGTCCTTAGTGCCAATGGAGCGAGTGGTAATGCGTTGACTCTGTTGACCGGCTGACGACGGTTATCGGTTCTCTGAAGGTGTTGATTGCTCTGGGTGCTGGAGCTTGCTGAGAGGAGGAAGATGTTGAGTGTCTAGAACTGCCTCTCCGGTGATTCTCTGTTGTGGATTCTCTCTGTGTTGTGAGTCTCGTGTGTTGTGAGTCTCTCCTGTGTGAAGGAGATGATCCTTCTATTTATAGTTTTGCAGGCTGGCTGCTCATGCGTGCATGCAGGATGCGTCGGTGTGGGGACGCCATGTGGAGGTTGCTGATGGAGGCTCACGGATGCTGCGCCCTGATCGAGGGGGAGAACTCTTCATACTGCTGTTGTGAGCCGGCACGTAGCAGAGAGAAGATCTTTTCGTTGCTGAAATCTTGGACGAGTTGAGTCAAAAGACACGTGTCGTCGACTCTTGGTTCGAAGATCTCGGATTTGGTGGAGAGGAGTGATCTGGTGGGCTGCGCCTTGGATTGGGCGCAGGAGGAGGCTACGGCTCATAACCTTTAGGAGTTACAAACCATTTGGGGCGCATGGCTTTTAAGGCGCATGCAGGCGACTTTCCTTCTGTCTTTCGGGATCAGAGAGCAGTCTGAGGCGCATGGCTTTTGAGGCGCATGCTGATTTGGACGCATGGCCGTAGAGGCGCATGCTGATGGTGGAGTGGCCACGTGGCAGTAGCCGTCGAAATAAAGTCATGATGATGCTGACGTTGTCGACGCTTCGTTTTCTGAAAAAGCTGTCAACTGTTCAGACTTTAGGAGGCGTGCTGCCAACTCTGTCAGTTCAGCATTTAATGTTGGTGACGTTCGATGGACAGCTGAGTGGGCGCGTCGGTTGGCGTTCCACTCGGTATGGAGATGTGTGGGGGTGCACCCTCTGTAATGCGCCGAGTACTGTAGGGCGCGTCTGTGTGATGCGCCTGATGCCGAAGGGCGCGTCCGTATGATGCGCTGTCTGGCTGGCGCATCGGACATGTCTTTTAATGATGCGGCTGTCTCGCTCTTCGAGTGCTATAAATAGCCGTTTGGCTGAATTCGAGGCGTCCGGTTCATCCATTTAATGTAAATTCATTGCACGGAATTCGGAGGGCCATCCACTTGGCGCGTGGGTTTGATCTGCCCGACCTATAAATAGTGGCATGGAGAGAAGATTTGCTTCTCATTCCCTCACGTACTTCCAACATGAACTTAAACATGCGGGTGCATTCTGTTGACGAAGTGCTCCCGAGGGTGAAGATGAGACGCTGTGTTGTCTTCGATGCACTTGAAGGTGACTGTTACATCCAAAAGACAGAATCGAGGGCTTCCGAGGCAGGCGGAAGGTGCCTGTTGCATCCAAAGATAGGGATGCTCGGGCCTTGTCTCCGTTATTTCGGAAGAGCCGTAGATCGGAATGGCGGTGCTAGGCTCTCTCTTCCTTCAAAGTGGGTATCGCCCACTCTGGTTGTGTTGAGAGCTTCCTTGTGCCATGATTTCGATCACGGTCTTCCTTGGGCTTTGGAGGCTCTTTCGAAGCCTCCCCTGGCCACAGCTTTGCCGTGCTCCTCTCTTTCTTGGTTCCAGCCAGAGGGTTAAATGCTTTGTGGAAGCACTTATCCGGTGATCCTGGCTGGAAGAGCGGCGCATAACTGGGCTCTGCTCGGCCAGGTGAGCCTGGCTGGAAGAGCGGCACATAACTGGGCTCTGCTCGGCCAGGTGAGCCTGGTTGGAAGAGTTGCACATAACTGAGCCGCTGAAGGGATGCACATAACTGAGCTGGATGCACATGACTGAGCTGCTGAAGATATGGTAGGATGCGCCTGGTTGGAGGCGCATGATGTCTGCTGCGCCTGACTGATGGCGCATGGTGGCTGCTGCGCTTATCTGGAGGCGCGTGGTAGCCGCTGGCTGTAGACTTAGGATCTTTCCTTTGTAGAAATTCTCCTTTGTACAACCTTTTCTTAGACATGTAATAGACTTCTGTATATAAAAAAAAGTCTTCTTTCGAATGTCTATCTTTATTGATCTTGCTGTGAAGTTCTTCGTCTGAGTTCTAGCGCATGTAGTGTCTGGCGCATGGGCTTTCTGGTTGTGAAATTCCATGCTTCTACAATTGGTACAGTATTGGTTTTAAGTAGAAGAGTGACTATATGACATAGACATTTTGTGTATACTATGAGCCTATGTAGTATGGATATCATGTGAATGTAGGTATCATAGGTTGTCAAGAATATGTATGATATAGTACATATAATTAATATATATATATATATATAGGATATATTTATCTCGGTTAGGGCATCCGGAAAACGCGGATCCCTCTAGGCGATTTCTGATGATATCTTCGGCGGGGGGCTCCGCCCCCCCTGACGGGTCGACGGCGAGGGCCTCCGGCCACCCTGGCCGTCCTTTGGCGGGCATCGTCCTGGGCGACCTGCCGACGCTTGCTGTTGGCGGCTTGCAGGAGAAGGCGGGGGGCTCCGCCCCAACTGATGGGTCTGCGGTGGGGGCCTCCGGCCACCGTGGCTTTCAAACGACGGTCGTCGTCGTTCCTGGGGACGACCCGCTGAGGCGTGGAGCAGCAGAAGGTTTGCGGGCGTCGACGGGGGGCTTCGGTCCAACTGATGGGCCAGCGGCGGGGGCCCCCGGCCTCCAGCGCACGTCCGGCGTCGTCGTTCCTGGGGGAGACCCGTCGGAGAGTGCTGCAGGAGATTTGGATATGGCGGGGGCCTCTAGCCATGTCCGTCGTAATGATGGTTCAGCGGTGGGGGCTTCTGGCAATGGCCGTCGCTTGGCGATCGGCGTCCACGGGAGCGACCCGCCTGGGTGCAACTTTGGAGGTGTCCCTTGCGGCGCAGAACGGATGTCGAAGGGGGGACTCGGCCCCCCGAGCATTGAGGATGCGCGTGGGTGGGGCGGTGTCTCTACTACGGTCGGAGGCTCCATCGGTGTTTCTGCCATGGTGGGAGGCTCCGTACCCCGCCCCGGTCCCTCGGGCATTATTCCGGTGGCTCGTGACAAGGCGGCATTGAGGTTGGAACCTTCCACAATGGCGGCGGCCACGTCGAAGGTGGGTGGCACGGCGCGGACTTTCGCTACGGTGGTGGGCGGATCCGCGACGAAGTCGACGAGTGGTTTGCCGAGGGTTGATTTCAGACCAGCCATTATTTACGATGGCCGAAAGGTGGTTGTTTTTTCTCAGTCGAATATGGAGGCCCTCACGGCGCCGTGTGGGCTAGACCTTATTGGCAAGTTTGCTCGGCGGAGACTCCCGGTTGAGACTATTAGAAAGGCCTTTGAATCGCAGGGTTTTAGGGGGTTGATTGAGGTGAAGGCGATCGATGATCGACACGTCCTTATACGGCCCCACGTCGAGAGTGACTTTCTCCGGCTGCGGTCTAAGGACTGTTGGTTCGTTGGTCGGGTTCCGATGGTGATATTTCGGTCGTCGGTGGACTTTTCGCCGCTGAGAGAGGACCCTCGGGTTCCAATCTGGGTGGCCTTCCCCGGGCTTCCATACTGTATGTTTGATACCAATGCGGTTCTTTCCATCGCATCTGGTCTCAGCACTCCGCTCAGTACTGATCGGGCTACGGCGTACTTTTCTAGGCCGGGGGTGACCAGGGTTTTGGTTGAAGTGGACGTCAGCAAACCACTTCAACATGAGGTGTTCTTCCAACTGCCTGATGGTGTTCACTCGCAGCCTGTTGTCTATGAGCGGAGGCCTCTATACTGTGTCTCTTGTGGCCACCATGGTCACGTTGAGAGTGCTTGTGGGCGACCCCAGGTGGAGCATTCTTCAGTGGGAGTAGCTGATAGACCGCCCATCCCCGATGGCCTTGCTGCAGGCATTGTGCGTGAGGAGGACGGTCCGGTGGGTGGCCGTGGGATTAGCAGGGGTCGTCGGAGGAGACGATCAAGGCGCAAGAAAGGGAAGGGGACACGGCAGATATGGAGGCGCATCGGGGGGCGTGATGATAGCACGGGGATCACGCAGCACGGATTACGCGGGAGTATTGATACTCGTGCGAATTCCGTTCCGCCTTCCTGGCACGTGGGGGAGTCTTCCTCGGGCCAGCTGGCTCTATGGTCGGATGACGGGCGACCCATGATGGAAGGACACAGCGCTCTAGGCTCTAGCTTGGATGGGCAGTTGGGCCCTGAGCGGGGCATTGGGCCTATCGATTTATCGGCTCTTCCTATTATTATCCGTAGCCAGCTGGGACAGGGAGTTATAGCGGCTGATTCTGACACCGAGGATCATAGCTTGGTGGTGTGGGAGGAGGCCGATCACGGCCCTTTATCCGTCTGGGGTTATGACTCAGCTCCGGGTGATGATATGGTTTCCCTGCACGAGGTTAGACCTTCCACCTCTATCTCCGAGGGTCGTGAAGAAGACTGGCAGATGGTTCCTTATAAGAAGGCGGCTGGTAGACGGAGGAAGTCGACGGCTCCTCAGTCGGATCGACTTCTTCGATCACATGCTTTCCGAGTTAGGCGGGACCCCCAGAGGGTCCATGGTTAAATTCCTTATCTGGAATGTTCGGGGGACGGCGAACAGAGCTACTTTATCCCGTCTCAGGTCCTTATGTCGGACCAACTCTATTCAGGTTCTTGCCATTATTGAACCCAAGGTGATATCCTCTAAGCTTCTTTCTTATCAACTGAGGTTGGGTTTTGATGATAGCTTTTGCAATGATAAGGACAATATTTGGATTTTCTGTAAGTCGGGTCTTGGGATCAATTGTATTGACTCCTGTGATCAAGCTATCACGGTGTAGCTTTCTTTGAGTTGTTTTTCGCTCCTGGTGCGGTTGTCGATAGTTCATGGTGCAGGGACACGACAGGGGAGGAGGACTATGTGGAGGCATCTTCTGGACGTCCAAGCCAGGGACATTGCCATGCCCTGGGCGGTGGGCGGGGTCTTCAATATCATTGCCTCTCCGGATGAGAAATTTGGAGGCCGACCTCCTGACACGAGGGCCATTGCGGACTTCTTCGATTTCCAGCTGGCTGCCGGGCTATCAGATATTGGTTTCAGAGGTAGCATCTATACTTGGGTGAATGGGCAGACGGGGCTTGATCGACAGGGTTCCCGTCTTGATAGGCTACTCGTGACGGGTAGTTGGCTGGATGGTGTCCAGGTTTCTTGCGAGCATCTTAATCGGGCAGAATCTGATCATTCTCCTCTTTTGATATCCTGCCAGCCAGCTTCTCCCATTCTGCGCAGAGGCTTCCGTTTTCTTGACTTCTGGACTTCACATCCGAATTTTCTTCCGATTGTGGCTCGGGCGTAGAATTCATGTTGGCATTATGATGCGCTTGAGCGGTTGGACATGCGCTTGAGGACGACGGGGCATGTTCTGGCTGGATGGAGCAGAGCTACTTTCGAAGACGTTTTTCAGGAGGTCCGTCGGGCCGAGGATGCTGCCTTGGCGGCAGAGCAGGATTATGAGCATCATCCTTCGGAAAGGGGGAGGGCTTCTTGGATGGAGGCCGTTGCCAGATTGAAGCAAAAGGTCCAGGTTGAGGAGTCTTTCTGGAAACAAAAAGCCAGATTGAGATGGGATCTGGAAGGAGATAAGAACACTCGTTTTTTCCATGAGTGCACCAGGAGCAGACAAAGAAAGGCGGGTATTCAGAAAATTATTCGGGCTGATGGATCAGAAACTGGGTCTACCGCGGAGGTTGCGACGGAGGCGTCTTTATTCTTCTCGAAGCTGTTTAGAGCTGGGCCTATTTCTGATGAGGACGCCTTCCTCGATGTCATCCCTAGCATTATTTCTATGGAGGATAATTCTGATCTCGTTCGCTGCCCTGACAGAGCGGAGCTGTTGGAGATTGTTCGGGGGATGGACCCGGCTAGTGGCGCCGGACCGGATGGCTTTTCTGGGAGATTCTTCTCAGTTTGTTGGGACATTATTACTGCTGACGTGGAGGAAGCAGTTGGTTCGTTTTTCTTGGGTGCACGCCTTCCGGTCTCCGTTTCGGATACCTTCTTATTTCTTATCCCCAAAGTCGAGCACCCGAGGAACCTTTCTGATTTCTGCCCTATTAGCCTTTGCAATTTCTGTAACAAAATTATTTCCAAGATTATTGCTTGCAGGTTGCGGGAATACCTTTCCAAAATTATTTCTTCGGAGCAAAGTGCTTTTGTTCCGGGAAGAGAGATTGTGGATAACATCATTATTGCTCAGGATATGGTGGCTTCTATGAGGGAACCCAACCATCGTGGAAACGTTGCTATTAAGCTGGACATGCAGAAGGCCTATGACAGAGTCAACTGGCATTTCCTCCTGAGGGTTCTTCGGAGATTTGGTTTTAATGAGATCTTCTGTGATCTTATTTATCGTCTCCTGGCGGATACCCGGTATGCGGTTCTACTCAATGGCGCTCCTACAGATATTTTCTCAGCGTCTAGAGGGATCCGGCAGGGGGATCCTCTATCCCCGGCTCTCTTCATTATTGCTGCGGAGGTACTCTCTCGGAACCTCAAGCTTCTTCAAGATTCCAATAGGAGATCTTCATTTCACACTCCGATTGGGGGATCGCGTATCTCGCACTTGGCTTATGCGGATGATGTTCTTATCTTTACTTCGGGGGATATCACTGGATTACGTTCTCTCCAGCAAGTACTGCATAGGTATGAGGCTGTTTCTGGACAGAAGATCAATTATTCTAAATCTGCCTTTTATACTGTGTCACCTTTGGGTGTGGATCGTGCTCGGACTATTTCTACTCTCTTCGGATTTAGTACCGGTACCTTGCCATTCTCTTATTTGGGTTGCCCGTTATCTTGCGGGAGAAGGAATGCGGAGATGTTTAGCTATTTGCTGGATAAAATCCGTTCGAAGCTGACGGGTTGGCAGAACAAGATTCTTTCTCCTGGGGGTAAGTTGGTCCTTATTAAGAATGTACTTTCATCTATCCCTATGTACACATTGGCTGCATGTTGTCCTCCCCGGGCCGTTCTCAGGACGATTGAGAGGATGTTTGCGGCTTTCTTCTGGGGTAGCAAGGATGGGGTGGCTAAGAGGAGTTGGCTGGCATGGCGGTTTGTTACTCGGACTAAGTCCGAGGGAGGCCTCGGGATCAAGTGCCTGAATGATATTATGGATGCCTTCTCTATGAAGCTGTGGTGGAAGTTGAGGCATGGGAAGGGCCTTTGGGTGGAGCTTCTTAAATCGAAATATTTTCGTAAGTGTCATCCTTGTGATGCGTTTATGACTTCCAAGTGCTCCCATATTTGGCGACGGATTTTGCGGGATAGGAAATTGGCGGAACCGTTTATCTCGTTTAGACTTGGGCGTGGTGAGGGTTCAGCGAGGTGTGAGGCTTGGATTCCGGGGGGTCCTCGGTTGGATGGTGTTGCTATTCCACCGGCTGAGGGAGTGACTTCTGGAACCAGGCACGGAAAGGGGAGACGGACTCGGGGGCGGAGTCGAACACAGGCGAGGGAGTCTGATGATGTCGGCCGGACGGGACTTGTGGCCAGCATGGGGGACCGGGCTGAGGGGGAGGGTGCTGATTCGTCGGCTTCACAGCGCTTGGGCACTGGGGAGCTTCGGAGGTCGGCTAGATTGGCCGAAAGAAGGATGGTTCTTCCCCCACGTACGGTGATTGTTAGGGCCCTTTCGGATAGGGGAAGAAAGATCAGAGATTCGAGGGCGAGGAATTCTGATAATGGTGGTCCGGCTATTCGATCTTTTTGGACAGCCACTGTGTCACTCCCCAATCCTGGAATACGTATTTTAATACGTAAACAGATAAATTATATTTACCTTGAATTTATACGATATTTATTATGCAGTATTTCTTTATGCATTTCCCAAAAAATATTCGATAAAATATTATTTCCTAATTTATTTTCTGTATTTGGGCCTACAGTTTTGGCTCATTTGGGTAACCTATTCTTGGTTCACCAATGGTTCATCATGAACCCTTTGGTTCATCATGAACCCATGGGTCCAAGATCTTTATATATAACTCATCTCATTCTCTCTCCTCTCATTTACTTCCTCTTATTTTATTTCCTCTACCAACCAAGGCAAGTACCAACTTGCTCAAGAGATGGATCCATAATTTTGTCAATGATTTCTTACAAAACTATTTGCCAAAACATGTTCTTCTCCTCAATCTATACTAGTTTAGAACTTGGAAATTTCTATTTTGAAGCTTTGATTTTTGTAGATCTAAGTTTTAATTATTTTCGAATTTCCTTGGTCTTGATCTATTTTCGTTGGGGTTTTGTGGGTTCTGATGCTTCCATGTGGAAGAGAATTCCATTTCACCCAAGATGGAACTTTGGAAATTCGGATTTGGAGTTCGGATGGCCAAGTTGTGATGTTTTGAAGCTTGGGGTTCAACCATGGTGTTCTTGCTGTTTGGAGAAGACAGTGAGCAGTGTGCAGAGCTGTTTAGCGTACGCACACTGAGCTGCGCGCGCTCTTTAGCGTGCGTACGCAGACTTGAGTACGCTTCCTGTTGGAAGCGTGTCTCCTTGAGCGTGCGTGACTTTTCACGTACACTGCTCCCTTGAGTGTGCGTGACTTTTCACGTACATTGCTCCCTGTAGCGTGCGTGACTTTTCACCTACGCTGCTCCCTGTAGCGTGCGTGACTTTTTACCAACGCTGCTCTCTCAGCGTGCGTGACTTTTCACGTAAATTGCTCCCTGTAGCGTGCGTGACTTTTCACGTACATTGCTCCCTGTAGCGTGCGTGACTTTTCACCTACGCTGCTCTCTCAGCGTGCGTGACTTTTCACCTACGCTGCTCCCTGTAGCGTGCGTGACTTTTCACCTACGCTGCTCTCTCAGCGTGCGTGACTTTTCACGTACATTGCTCCCTGTAGCGTGCGTGACTTTTCACGTACATTGCTCCCTGTAGCGTGCATGACTTTTCACCTACGCTGCTCTCTCAGCGTGCGTGACTTTTCACCTACGCTGCTCCCTGTAGCGTGCGTGACTTTTTACCTATGCTGCTCTCTCAGCGTGCGTGACTTTTCACGTACATTGCTCCCTGTAGCATGCGTGACTTTTCACGTACATTGCTCCCTGTAGCGTGCGTGACTTTTCACCTACGCTGCTCCCCTGACCCCCTTGCTTAACCATTGGCTCTTGGAGCTTTGGTTTTTATTTCTTTAAGCTTGGCTCTTCTTTAAGCTTGGCTCTTTTGATATTTTATTAGATATTTTATGCCCATTTTATATCCTTACACCTTTTGTCCCGAGTATGATATGAGCACTAATGTGATCCCGGAGAACAAAGTGTTCCTATCCGATACATGTACCTGAATGTCCCAGTTCTTGTTCATGCTCGACAAATGACTCGTAACTCCACGTGGCGTATTTGCAATGATGCATTACACTAAGAAGGGTAGCACATGTTGACATACTGATTGACATGGATCCTCTTTGGGGTACTCGTACTAAAGTACAACTTTAGGAGGATAATCATGCAGGCCACAACATGTGAGTCCAAGATTTCACCTAGGGTAAAATTAGGCAACTAAACATACTAGATGCATGGGGAGGGCAAAATCTCGAGATCGTGTTACACCAGCCGCCTTGAGATATTGTCTTGACGCGCCGGCTGGTCTCCACGGATACTGTGTCATCCGCAACGAGCGGATGACTGTATCCGATTAATTCCTGCTATATATTATATGTCTTGGCAAGGTGGCCTTACGAGGGACCTGTGCTCAATGACACCTGTCTACGCGAACCCCTGGGTTGGCTAGCCTTGCTGGAAAGATACGATCTGAGGATTATGAAATAACATGATGCGAGGATAACCTCGTCCTACTAGAAACTCGTAGACTTGATTGGCCGCGGAAAACGACTTGCGTGTATCTTATTACCTTCCGTGAATAACTGAGGGAAGCGGACTGTCATGGTACGTGATCCAACCCATGTTCTTGTTTGATTGTTGGGTTGGTTATCGTACTATGACAGGCTGTGGACCGAAGTTATGAACGGAAGACTTATTCTGGTTGTGAAGTGCTACTTCTGTGAATGACTGAGGAACATGGTCTATTATGGTACATGATCCAACCCATGTTCTTGTTTGATTGTTGGGTTGGTTATTGTGCTGCGATAGGCTATCGACCGAAGTCACGATCAGGAGAATTTATTGTTTATACCATTTTAACTTATGTGAAAGTTATAGAGTACGATATGTCCCGACTCCATGCGGCACCTTTTGTCCTTGTTTGGTTGTAAGGGTGCCATATGGGTTCGAGAATGTTGCGCTATCCTATAATAGTTGCATAAGTATTACTATTATCAATCATTCTATTAACTGGGTTTTTTAATCTTAACTCTTGTGCCCCTTTGGCGGTACTTGCTATTCGGGGCTGACCTCACTGGTTTTGTTTGGCCAGATCTCGTAGCAGAGCCTGAGGACACGATCTTCCTTCCTGACATCCATGGTGCATACTAGGAGCATGGCGGTTCGGGGACTCGAGTGGGTTTCTTCTCCACCACTCCTGCTTATACTTTTGCGGCGTTTAGCCACCGGCACCTGTTAGCCGGATTATTTGATATTTTGTGTCAGTACAATATTGTAATTAAACAGACTGCAGCTGTGTATAATTTTGTACTCCTGACTCTCTGAGATAGCTAAATTATAAAGCTAGTCTCTCATGACCATTTTGATGAAGTGTCGGGGACGCCTTACTGCTTTATCTTTAATGTTCATTTAGTTGCTGATGTGATTTGATTGATTGAGACATAGAACTCTGTGGGACCATAGGAGACTTGATTGTAGCATGTACCCCCTAGTCTCTCGACAGCCACGATCGTCGTATGACGTTACGTACCTCATATGGAGTAGCTGGCCTAGTCCGTCTCCGTATTTCGGTACTGGGGCGTGACACACTGGTTGGGATCTGTCATTATTTTTGGAGCAGTTTGGAGTAGAGGCAGCGGGGCGGCTCAGAGAGGCGAATCTGACATGTATTTCGGCTCCTGATTCTCTGGTTTGGGGTGAGCGGAAAGGTTCTTTCACGCTGGCTGCGACTTGGAGATGTTGTCGGATTTCTCACCCTACATCATCACTCTTTTCTAATATTTGGGGCAAATGTATTCCGGCGAAGTGGAGCATTCTGATGTGGCGGGTATGTCACAACCGGCTTCCTACTGATGACATTCTTTAGAAGATTGGCTTCCATCTGGTGTCCAGGTGTCATTGCTGTCAGGTTGGACATGGGGAGAACCTTCAGCATATATTTTTTCACGGGGATATTGCTATGACGGTTTGGTCTGCTTTCCGGGGTTTTTTCAAGGCACGGATGCATAGTAACTTTCTGGTCTTTCTTCAAAGGTGGTGGCGGGGTCCGGGCAGTCATCATCAGAGATCATTGGCTAGTGCGATCATTTGGGTGCTTTGGAAGAACAGGAACAAGTATCGTTATGAAGGACGTGGTGCTGGAGTGGACTTCTTGGTTCGGGAGGTGAAGCGACAGTTTCGGAAGTCGCTTTCGAGTTGTCGTCATCTTCCGTCTATTCCACATTGGGCTTTAGAGTAGTGCTTTTATTCCATTTTCTTTCTTTGTACTTGTTATCATGAGGTCGGATGTACTCATTACCCTCTTTTTCAATAAAGGTAACGGTTTTATTTATATATATATATATATATATATATATATATATATATATATATATATATATATATATATATATATATATATATATATATATATTATTGTTAGATAATATATGTTAGTATAGTGTGTGTGTTTGAATGAGATAAGGATGTGTGTGGTTAGTAGAGAGAAGTAAGATTGATAGAGGATATGTGCTAGTATGTGTTTGATGTTGTATAGATGGTAGTGTAGTGTGTGTGTGTGTGTGTGTGTGTGTGTGTGTGTGTGTGTGTGTGTTGTGAAGGTGAGAGAGTTGGGAGGATCATGCCATCCTATTTGACTTGAGGCTAGTGTGGTTTGTTGAGTGATTTGTATTTTGGTTGAGTGGTAGTGTGTTTGTATATAGATGTGTGTGGGTGTGTTAGAAGAGAGGGGGTAGATTTGGTATATGTGTTTGTGTGTGTGTTAGTGTTGGAGTGGAGAGGGATTTAGATGTTGTATGTATGGATATGTTAGTATGTTAGAATCTATGTAGAGGTTAGAGGTATCTTAGAAGTTAGATAGTGATATCTTGTATAAGTTAGATAGTTAGTTGTGTTAGTCTATGTTATTGTTAGTTAGAGCTAACATATGTTAGTTGGTTAGAGTTAGAGATAGATATATACATATATGTTATGGTTAGATATTAGTTAGTGGATGTTAGTTGTGTTAGGTTTCTAAGTTAGAATAGATGGTTAGAAGTTATATGTTAGAGTTGGTTAGTATCTTGTATTAGAGATATAAATTAGGATATAGAGTGATATCTTGAGATACCATAGTGGTATCTTAGGATATTTTGGGTATTTGCCTATTACCTTAAGGTAATGTATTTACCTGCAAGGTAAAGGGGACTTACCTACAAGGTTAGTGGGGTAGTATTTCTTGTGGTAGAAAATAAGGTTGGTCATGTTTGTTATATGTCATGTTATATTATCTTGAGGGTAAGTGGTAGTAGGGGTGAGCATTATTCGGTTTTGGACCGAAAATCGAACCGAACCGAACCGAATAAGAGATTCGGTTAGGTTTAAAAAAATTTCGGTTCGGTTTCGGTTTAAGGAAATCAGTAATTCGGTTTTCGGTTTCGGTTTAGGTTATCGGGTTCGGTTTCGATTTAAAACTGAAAACCGAATTAGGTCATGTGAAATTACGATAATACCCTCCCTCATTTAACCTAAGTATAAAACAACTTTTTCTTTCTCTCTCTTGATTTCTCATTCTCATCATTTCTCAGCACTCAAGAGAAGAGAGCGGCTGCTCTTCTCCGAGTTCTCTGATCTCTTCCCCCTCTCTAAAAAAACCAAAACCCTGACATCTCTCTCTTTCTCTCACCTATCACCACCTCTGCGGCTCTGCCTTCGCCTCCACCTCTAGTCTCACCGCCTCCATCTCCTCACCGACTCTCGGATCTCTGAGTAACTCCTCTCGGATCTCTGAGTAACCTCACTCTCGGATCTCTGAGTAGCTCCTCACCATAGCTTTGTAAGTATTTTTAATTTTTGTTCCTTTTAATTTTTGTTATATTTTCTTTCTGACTTTACATTTTTTTTCTTGGAAGCCAACGAAATGTGTGTGCAAACCTCAGATCTACTTTCTAACTTTACATTTTTTAATTTTTTGGTTATATTTTTCTACTATTTTAATTTTTTTTTCATTTTTTTCTTGGAAGCCAACGAAATGTGTGTGCAAACCTCAGATCTACTTTCTAACTTTACTTCTTCTTTTTTTTCTTTCCTTTTTTTGGTTATATTTTTCTACTCTTTTAAATTTTTTTCATTATTTTCCTGGAAGCCAGCGAAATATGTAGGTGCAAAACTCAGATCTGAACCGAATCTCTTAATTTTTTCGTTAGTATTTTTTTTCTAATTTTTTCGTCCCTGTAGTGATCAGATTTTTTCGTTAGTATTTTTTTATTTTTTCGTTAGTATTTTTTCGAATTTGCGTCCCTGTAATGATCTGAACCGAATTCGTTAGTATTTTTTTTAATTTTTTTGGGTTATATTTTTTTCTACTCTTTTAATATTTTTTTTGGGTTATATTTTTTTTCTACTCTTTTAATATTTTTTTTCTACTCTTCTAATTTGCGTCCCTGTAATGATCTTTAAGTAGAAAAAAAAACGTATATTTCCTACTCTTCTAATCTGTTTAAACTTTAATCTGTTTAATATATGATCTGAACCCAAAACGTATTTTTTTTTGGGTTATATCTTTTTTCTACTCTTCTAATCTGTTTAAACTTAAGTATATCATTTCCTGTTATAAATGTATATTTCCTTGCATTCTCATTTGTTAATACCATCATTTGTTATTTTAATTTCTGTTATAGTTAGTATACTAGGAATATATTTATTGCCCTTTGCTCATACCAACCTCATTTGTTAATTATGCAGGTATCTTGCGATTGGATTCTTTGCTTGGATTTGTCTCCAATCGCTGTAAGAATCACTCTCTGTACTTGTGTATTACGTTTACATTTACTTGTTTTATTTCCTTATAAGTTACTAACAAATATGTAAAGGATGTGGCGATGATGATTTGGCAATAAACATCATACAGATACTACAATGTATCTATTTATGATGTAGAAATTGCCATGCTGAGCTTTCAAAGTTCAAATCCACTTGCTTATCTATGCAGATTTTGAACATGCACATTTTTTAACATCGGATAGATGGAAATCCATAGAAAGGTGATAAAGGTTTGTGTTCTTCATTAATCATTTTGTGTCTATCATTTACTTGTTTTACTTGCTAACAAATATGTGAAGAAAAGGTGATAAAGGTGTGTGTTCTTTGGACTTGTATATTGTCTAATTATGAGCAATGTGACTTCAACAAGGGCTTGGATTTACAAGCAGTTTTTTTTGTGCAAGCAGTTTTTTGGACTTGGATTACAAGCAGTTTGTATGTTGTGTTAGAGATTACAAGCAGTTTGTATGTTGTGTAATTATGAGCAATGTGACTTCAACTAGCAGAAGTGTAGAACTTACCCCAACTCTGTTGTGTTAAAGTCTATTACGTTCTATCATTTCTTAATGAATAAAATATGATGTCTGAATGCTGTTGTTTGTTGATAATCTTTTGACAATATTTTCCAATTGCAGGGATACAATTCACTGAAGGACTTCTTTCCAACAATGGAAATGAGGCCAAATCCCAATGTTCAAATTTAGCATGTCTTGAACGGCAGGTTACATAATTTGTATTACATGTTGCTTGAATGTCATTTCGCATGTTTGGAACCATCTGTTTTTTTTTTTGTGTGTTTAATCAACTGTGATACATATTAGAAGGAAATGTGTGTTATGCAGAGGGAATACATCAAAGCAAAACCAGCTAGAGATGCTTTAGCTAAGGCAAAGATGGAAGCTGAAGCATCCATGATTGAAGACTGTCCACTTCACATGGATAACGAATGGAACATAAGGTAATCTCCCCTGGCTAATTATATAAACTAGTTCCAAATATTTCTACAATGCTTTTCCAGATCAATACCTTTTGTTATAACCTGGGCCAGGGAATTCGACATTCAGAATATAGGGAGCTCATTTTGGTCTGGAACAATTATGTTGTAGTAGCGGAACTGGACATGCTCCTAAACACTGATCAATTCGGCGCATGCTTCTTCGGGTCTGGAACAATTATGTTGTAGTAGTAGAACTGATTTTGACGACTTCTTTTGTTCAGCGTTGTGGATGACAATGAGATTATAGGATCAACTTCTGGACTTGGATTACAAGCAGTTTGCCAGTTTGTATGTTGTGTTAGAGATTACAAGCAATTTGTATGTTGTGTAATTATGAGCAATGTGACTTCAACTGGCAGTTTGTATGTTAGTGTAATTATGAACAGTTTTTTTGGTGCAATTTTGTATAATTATCTGGACTTGGATACAAGCAGTTTATATGTTGTGTAATTATGGGCAATGTGACTTCAACTAGGACTTGGATTTACAAGCACTTTTTTTGGGTGCAATTTTGTATATTGTGTTAAAAAATTTATTTAAAGCCCATAAACCGAATGTGGGGCTCGGCCCAACTGTTTTTGTGTTTATACTGTGTAACTGTAAGCACTTTTTTTCGGGGTACAATTTTGGATATTGTGTGTTACATTTTTTTTTAAAGCCCATAAAACAAACTTTTGGCCCAGCCCATTATTCAAAATGGCCCAACCGAATAAACCGATTAAACCGATTAAACCGAACCTATTATTTCGGTTCGGTTTAAATCGGTTCTCCTTCAATTCGGTTCGGTTTCGGTTGTATTTTTTCTGAAATCGGTTCATTCGGTTTATGAAATTTCGGTTCGGTTGAAACCGATTAGACCGAATACTCACCCCTAAGTGGTAGATATTTTGAGTGGTTTTGAGAGTTATTTTAAAAGTAGCATTCTAGATAGATGGAGGTTAGATAGATGTTGGTTTTTGAGTGGTAGTGGTAGAGGTTTAAGATTAGTGGTGGTGTTGGTATCTTGGTATCTCAAGTACCAAGATTACCTTAAGGTAATGTTGAAGGTATTTGCCTAAACTAAGATATGTCATAAGATGGATTTGATGTCCAAGATAGTGAGAGATGGTGGTTGGTAATGACTAGATAGGTTAGTGTCTAGCTGCCCTAAGAAGCCTAGGTTAGTCTACCAAGGTTAGGATGGGTTGCCTAGGTATTGGGGCAAGGTATTGGGAATACCTTGTAAAGGATAAAAGTAGGATTTTGGGGTAAAGTTTAAGATAGGGTTTTGATTGTTAAGATGGGGTTAGAAATAGGTTGTCTTGATAGGTAAAGGTTAGATAAGGGTAGTTTAGTCTAGTTTTGACTCCCGTTGACCAAGAGTTGACTTTTTGACCAAAGTCAACTACGAGTCAACACTTTACCTAGAATTGATCCAAAACCTAACCAGAGTTGACCAGTTGATTAAAAGTCAACTGTTAGTCAACATTTGCCTAGTTTGATCTAGGGTTGACCTAGAGTTGACCAGAGTTACCAGTTGACCAAAAGTCAACTGTAAGTCAACCCTTGACCCAGATTGACCTAGTTTGACTTGGATTGACTTCCTGTGACCTTTTTGTTCGTGTATCTCTGTGTGACCTAGTTTGGCTCAGTATGACCTAGTTTGACCTAGTTTGGCTTAGACTTGCATATCATGACTTGATTAGCTTTCCTTTCATTATTAAACCATGTTTTGACTTATAGTATCTCATCTTTAGGTCTGTGACTTCACTGAGCTGTTTACCTCATTAGCTCAGGACCTCAGGCGATACATTCACTGATAGTTTTTATTGTCTTGATATCTGTTATATCTGATTCAATTGTAGTGTCTTACTTGATTCCTAACACGATGGTTCACGGACTAGTATACGTCGGATCCTGTCATGATATGTTATTCCTGGATTACTTGGTATATTTATATTACTCGACTTGTTACCTGTACTTGTATAGACATGGACTTGGAGCGGGCTGGCCCCCTGCTCTTGAGTCCCGTATCATGACGTTCCATGTCCGGATCCATTATACTATTCGGGATGGAGAGTTATTAGTGGTTGTGTGATCAAAATTTATACTTGTTCTTCACACTTATACTTGTTACTTGTTCATAGCTATACCCTCGCCTCACGACGGATAAAGCCTGACCCTACTTGTTCATAGCTTTCCATGGTGGCGGCCTGATCCTGCTCCATTGTACACTTGTTCATAGCCGGTCAGATGGAAAGCCTGATCCTGATTCCTAAGCCGATCACATAACGCACTAATAATTCATGGCATATTTTATATTTATTTTATTACATCATATATCCTACTCATTCTACATTCAGTATTTTTCTCACCATGTTATGATATTCAGTACTCACATGTTCTACATGATCTTATGCTAAACCTTGTTTGGAGGCTAAGTTCTGTTCGGGAGAAGGGTTACAACCCCGGTCCTTGTTTGGTTTACGGGTTGTAACTTGGCTTCCGAATAGCTCCCAAGTCATCCTATATCTTTGTCTTGTATTTCATTATATTGTCTCTTATAAATTTGTCAATTCATATGGAACTGATGTTAGTATTTGTACTTGCTCATTTTCCTGACAGGATACTGTTGATATATTACAGATGATTCAGAGGCAGACTGCTCGACCTTCTATAGGTTTGGCATAGACGGTGAGTACTACATGAACATTCATGTGGAGCCGGTGCCCATTGAGGACGCACCGCCTACATAGACTTAGACTAGTTAGGCTTGACTGGACTGCGATCCAGCTAGTACTTGAGACTTGTAGTATACTTATTATTTTGGATCTTGTGTTATGTTTTGAACTCTAACTTGTGTTAGGATCTTGCATCTATTTCCAGTTATTTTCTTCTATCATATCTTATCATATTTCGTGCTATCTTCCTTAGATGTCTTTGTGATTGAGTTGTGACATTATATACCTCCGTGCGGAGATGACTGGTACCCTTATATTTTGTCAAGTTGTAGTATTTATAGACGACCTATACAGCATTCTACCGTCGATTCTACGACATAGGCTGGACGTACCCACGTTCTCGTGCACTTCCTCAGGGTGCGGGTCGTGACAACAACACTTGGAAGCAAGAACAATTGATTACAAGGCTACGAAGAACAAAGATGACGAGTAGAGATTATACCGAACACGATCTTCCTCGAAAACGGCCTTCAATCCTCTTCCCTCCCAAAGTTGCAATGGCACTCTTGCCTCTTTCTCTCTCTTGTGTGTGTTACGTATGTGATTAGGGTTAGGAAAGACCATATGTAAACACCCTAATCCCGCAACACTACCAGAATAGGTCATATTAGTGATGCCAGAAAACGTCGCTAAAATGACAAAAAGCGTCGCTAATCGTATTTACGACGTTTTTAGCGACGTTTTTCTGTGGTCGCGGAATGCCATGTCGCTGACAGGCAAAACGTCGGTAATCGTCGCCATTACCGACGCTTACCGACTCTAAATAAACGTCGTTAATCACCGACGTTCACTGACAACACGTCGAAAAATGGTGACGTCTTTCTGATGTCGGTCAACGTCGGTGAATTTAGCGACGTATGCTACTTTTTACCGACGTTATCGACTCTGTAGAAGAGGAAACTGGGTCGGTAAATGTCGGTATACCTGGTAATTTAGCGACATTTACTGACGTTTAGCGACGCAGGTAGACGTCGGTAAACGTCGCTAAAATGCAAAAAAATAAAAAAAATAAATAACATAATGTCCACAGAATCACATTTTCTTCCTGCAGTTTAATAAATAACAATAAATACACAAAAGCACATTTTCATCCTGGGTTCGCCGACCCCTTCGGTGGAACACTCAACACCGATACATCACAATATACATATGTATCAATACAAACAAGAAAAGTCTAAAAGAGTAAAATATCCAAAGTCGGTAATCGTCGATCCAAATATACAACCAATATCCACATGAATCCACAACCAATAAAGAAAGTCTACACAAACAAATAATCCACCACCAATACTGAAACAACATAAACAAACACTAAAAAAATCCTAACTCGGACTACTGCAGATCTGGAGGAGGGGCACCGCCGCGCCTCAAGGATAGGAACATCTCGTACTCCTCCCGCAAAATCGTCACCGATCCAGAAGGTAGTGACGTCGGTGGAGTCGGAGGTACTGACGCCGGCGGAGTCGACGACGATGAAGGCGCACCCGGAGGACAATAACGCTCCAATGCTGCTAGTCACTGGTGGTAGGAATCCATGGTAGATAACAGCCTCGTACTGCTATCAACCATCGAATCCTGCATCAACGTCAGCCTCTCGCCCATGGACAACTGTGATGCCTACAGATCCGTCACGCTGCGTTCTGTCGACGCTCTAAGATCAATGACGCCCCGTTCTGTCCTCTCAGTCACATCCCTGAGCTCCATAATGCTGCGGTCGAGCGTATCCAATCGTGCTATGAGCGCAGCATCGTCGTCTGGTGCTGCCTGGATCCGTCGTAGCTCGTCACGGACAGACTCCACCATCTGCTGGACTCGGGCAAACTCCTGGGAGGGCTGTGGGCCATGCACACTAGCATGGGAGGCCCTAGAGGACTGTGACGCAACTAGGGCGCCATAGGATCCCGTACCGTAGTACATACCCCTCTGAGACCACCAGCAACGGTCACCCGCAGCTCATCCTCCGACGGAGCTGGAGCGGGCTGCGAGAAAGTACTGGCCTCTCCCGCAGCATGTGCACTAGCAGCCGCCCGCTCCTTAAGCCGTTCATACTCGGCCTAGAAAGCATGGATACTCTATAACTTCTAATGTCTAATGTACTTATTATTACTAACTAGCATGAATATCTATTTGCATGCATATTTACTAAGTTATATCAAAACTAACACGAAGTATTAAAATTAATAAATAGAATTGTAATACTTATATAGGCCTGCTCCGCCCTCTCGTCAATAAGCTTCCCGCCCTTCCGATGTGTGGCCAGGAAGACAGTCACCATATTGGCGTCATCACCCCTCCTTACCTGTAATTAAATAAATCACCTTTTATTAATTTATCGGAGTTGCATTAAAATAATTTTTCTGAAATAAAAAAAAACATACCAAACGACGGAAATGTTCCGTCATCGGAATCGACCCACCGCACCACTTTGACCCCTGCTTCCTAGCCGCCTTGGCCTTCTCAGACTTTTTCTTGTACCTTGGCTCGTCGAATCGAGCCTTCATCGTAGTCCACTGCTCTGGGGTGATCCAACCTTGGATCGACTTTTCGGTACGATCACGAGTTTTCTGATTATTAATAGCGTCGCGGATCAGCTTAGCAGCGACGGCAGAAAACATTCCCTCGATCATCTCGGTCCGGTGCGATGGATAGAAAAATATATCCTAGAAGAGTGCAAACCAAATATTTATCAGTTATATATAATATGCAAAAATTATATGATTCATGTTAAAAAAATATATTTTAACCTTGAAGCGCACAAACCAGTAGGTCTTCCTCTCGTCCGGAGCATCAGAATAGTTTATCCAAGGACCACCATAATTAGTCCTCAAGAAGTGGCCTAGGCGTCTCTGTACCGACGGGGGACGATATCTATACAGACATATTATATTCATGAGAAAAGTTCATTTATGATAAACACAGGAAAAAAAGGATAAACCAAAACACTTACTTTGTACCGTCGGCCCAGATCTCCGTCCTCATCTCCTCCGGAGGTGCGCATGCATCATCTGCCTGATACTGGTCGGTCATTGGCTCAGCCTCCTCCATCTTCTCATCTGTCTCCATCGTCGTATCAGCAGGAGGAACGCTAGACGACGGAGCAGTCTCAGGCCTGGAACTACTCGTCCCAGGAGATATGCCACGTAGCGTCATGGCATGCGGAGGTATTGTCCGATACACAGGAGTACTGGGCGACGAGGATCCAGAGCCGGTACCAGTAGGAGGTACCGAAGGAGTACCCTGTCCTCTGCCAGTAGTACCCCATGCCCCATGTCGGGACACGCGAAACGATCTGGATGACCTGTCATACCTGATAACAACATATGATGAGATACAACAAATAATAGTACATTAGAAATATGAAAGTACAACAACGACAAGATAATAACCAAGACAATATATGATGATACATTTTACAAGAAACATCTAAGTCCAGATAGTATATTCTACAAGAAACATCTAAGTTCAGATAGTACATTCTACAAGAAACATCTAAGTCCAGATAGTACATTCTAAAAGAAACATCTAAAAAATGAAAGTACATCTCTCTCAATCATCTTCAGAATATTCATCTTGTTTGTCTTCCTCGACCTCATCTTCCTCTTCCTCCTCCTCCTCGTCTTCGGTTTCATCTTCGCCTTCCTCTTCGGATAATTCTACATCTTCTATATTAGTCGTGTAATGTATAACTTTTGTGGAGTCAACATCAACAATATTGGTTACAAGAGGTAGCTCGTCCTCCTGATAAGATTTTCATCAACATCAAAAGTATCTCTAGCTTTAGTCTTGCATACTGCCCACTAGTCAGACTTCGTTGCTCCCCGTCTCGGATAAGCTGTGAAGTACACGAGCTGAGCCTGAGTTGATAGGACAAATGGTTCGTAGCCTTGATATTTACGCTTGTAGTTTATAACCACAAGATCATGCTTGTCAATTTTTAAACCTTAATTTTCAATCGGATCGAACCATTCACACTTGAACAACATGATCTTTGCTGGTTCTCTGCCATAATTATATGTCAACTCCACAATCTCTCGCAAGATGCCAAAGAAATCATTTCCTAGATCGACGTCTTTGTAGTTCGAAGATTTGATACACAAACAACTGTTTTTCGTGGAATCAAGATCCAGGAAGCTGTCTCTGATCGGAGCATTTATCGACTTGAACCTAAAGCCATTGACACAGTAACTTGGCCATATTTTAACAAAAGTAATTGGTCCCTTGGCAAGAGTTCTAATTAATTCAATCTCTGGTGAAATTAGACGATCGACCTGAATACCAAAGAAGAGATAGTAAGTTTTTTATTACGCAGTTGCATTAGAAGAGGCCAGTAATTACCGAGTTGCTTACATATTCGCTCAACCAAGAAGGAAAATGATGTCTCATTTCTTGTTCTAATGCTTCGTCTGTTAGGTAGGGTATAACCGACCTCAACTCATCATTATATGTGCTGAAAAATAACGAAGCAACCGTCGATTAGTACAATAATATTAGCTTATACTATTACATTGAGATGACGTAAACTCATCATTAATTACTTATCCCTCTAGCTTCTCCACTTTATCTTCGTCGCAATTGAGTAATATATACAACTAAGAAGCCCTTAGCTCTTCGTCATTCAAATATCTCTTCTTTATTTTTTCTAAGGCTTTTCGGACGCATTGAATACTTTCAGTATTCCATCATTAGATTCTTGATATGATCCGTCGTCGTTTCTCGGAGCCTTCGTTCTATTCGTAGCAACATGAGGTTTGAAATACGTCGAGCAGAAGTTTGTAATCTCCTCGAGAATATAGGTTTCACAAATAGAACCTTCGACCCGAGCCTTATTTTTCACCTTCCTCTTTAGGTGGTTCAAATATCGCTCAAACGGGTACATCCACCGATAACCGACGGGCCCACCAACACGTGCCTCGTAGGAAAGATGAATTGGAAAATGCTCCATGGAGTCAAAGAATCCAGAAGGAAATACCTTCTCGAGCTTGCACAGTGTTACCGCAATATCGTTCTCCTGCTTTTCTAGACGATCAACGAGCAGCTTAGTAGAACAAAGATCTCTGAAGAATATGCTAAGCTCGATCAATGGATCCTAAACAACCTGGGATAAGAACTCCCGAAATGCAATCGGAATTAACCTCTCCATGAATACGTGACAATCATGGCTCTTCATACCTGTCAGATTGTTCTCCTTGAGGTCGACGCATCTTCTCAAGTTCGAAACATACCCGTCTGGAAATTTTAGACCTTGAATCCACCTACAAAGTCTGACTTTATCCTCCTTCTCCAGTGAGAAAATTATCTTAGGCTGCTTCAACTTCACATTCCCCTCCTCTATCAAATGCAATACAGGACGTCTACATATTTCTTCCAAGTCCAATCTAGCCTTTGGATTGTCTTTCGTCTTCCCCTTTACGTCCATTACAGTATTAATTATGTTGTCAAACACATTCTTCTCGATATGCATGACATCAAGGTTATGTCTAATCAGATTGGTGCTCTAATATGGTAGATCCCAGAATATACTCCTCTTCGTCCAGTTATGAGTACGACCAAATCTGTCACACTTGTAGCCCGTAGCAGGCTCTTCAATTGCCCTTGGTAAATCTTTACCTCTTCCCATATCGTGTATCCGGGCCACCTTGGCAGGGGATTAGCCTTCTCCATAATGCCAGCACGAAAAGCATTCATGTTCCTCCGGTACGGATGATCCTTCGGCAAGAATTGTCGATGACAATCGAAGAAGCACGGTTTGCCTCCGTGTTTCAAACGAAAAGCCTTAGTGCGGTCCATGCAATACGGACATGAAAGACGACCATGTGTGCTCCATCCAAATAACATACCATAGGCCGAAAAGTCGTTGATGGTCCACATAAGTGTTGCTCGCATCTAAAAATTTTGTTTTCTAGATACATCGTACGTGTTGGAACCAACTTCCCACAGCTGATTCAACTCATCAATCAATGGCTGTAAATACACATCGATGTTCTTTTTCGGATTGTTCGGACCTGGGATAATAACGGTGAGGAACATATACGGAGTCTTCATGCACATCTAAGGCGGTAGATTATACGGAATGACGATCACAGGCCAACACGAATACTGGGATCCCGAAAGTCCGAATGGGGTAAAACCGCCGGAGCAGAGACCCAATCTGACATTACGCGGATCAGAAGCAAAATCTGGATACTCTCGATCAAAGTGCTTCCATGCTTCTCTATCAGATGGGTGATCCAACACTCCTTCGGTCTGTTTTCGCTTATGCCAACTCATATTTTCTGCAGTTTCCTTCACCATAAATAACCGCTGCAACCGCGGCGTCAACGGCAAGTAGTGCATCAAATCGGTAGGCTTTCTTGCACCGATAGACTTTCCTCTACCACTGCCCTTATAACGATCAGCACCACAAAATCTGCAGGCGTCTTCATCCTTGTCGTCTTTGTAGTACAACATGCACCCGTTGCGACATGCATCAATTTTCTCATATCCCATCCAGAGCGATCTCACCATCCTCTTAGACCGATAAAAGTCTTTAGGCAACTTAGCACCCTCAGGTAATATTTCTATAATTAACTCCATAAGTCGGTTGTAGCAATCTTGCGACATATTAAAATCGGACTTGATGCTCAACAATCTTGTAACCACCTCCAATGGTGAATGATCCTCACAACCAGGATATAATGGAGTCCTTGAATTCTCCAGCAACTCCATGAACTTTGCAGCATCGGCGTTCGGTGCCTCCTCAGGTGCATCATGATTGTCCGGATCGAAACTAGGCCCCGACGCGCCAAAAACCATGTTCACCAACCCATCGTCGTAAGCAGCGTGGTTGTAGACATCCACATAAGGCTCATACTCTGATGCTAAGGACACAAGTTCTCCGTGTGCGCTCCACTGATAGTAATTCGGCGTAAAACCCTTCGAGTATAAATGATACGTGACTTCCACTTCTGGATGATATTTCAAGTTGCGACATCTCACACACGGACACTTAATTTTGGTACCGTCCATATACTGAGGGAACGCCTTGGCAAACTGTAGGAACTACTGTACACCCTCTATGAATTCATTTTGCACATCGCACATGTCATCAGGATGACGGTTGTACATCCACGAACGATTCCGCAGATAGTAAATCAGCTCCATATCCATTTGAGGATAATTCTGTAAGATAGATACAAGCACATCATTGAAACACTTGTAAAAGTAATCATGATACAACAAGTGGTAATAGATATGATGTATCCTATATAGTTTCTTTCCCTCTCTTTACTGTGAACCTTGGTTAACATTAATATTTCCACACCTCGAGGTAGATATCCTATGATACGGAATAGTCGACTGAATAACCCGAATGAGAAGGAAGGAAGTAGGGAGGGGCACTATATACATTCTAGGATTGACTTATTTCGTCGTTGATTTGACTTATTTTGGTAGTGTGAAATGTCAACAGTATTCGATACGGTACCTCGAAGACCTAAATATGGAATATTAATGTCAATTGGTGTTTTGGAATCATAAACATGATATACTAGGTCAATTCTAGGTCTCCAAGTCATTTCTAGGTCACACTAGGACAACTGGGTCAATACCTTGCCAAACTTGGTCAAACTAGGTCACACCTAGATTTTTAGGGCCATACGTTGCCTTACCAAGGTATTCTAGTCTATACTAGGCTAATACCCTATGTATTTGCCTTACCAATATCCTATTCACATAGGTAAAACCATTACTATGGCCTATTTACCTAATTACCTATACACTAGCCTATCCTTAACTCTAGTAAAAACCAATACCCAAACTCAATACCTCATACACTACAACATAGGTATCTCCCATACCCATGTGTCAACCCATTACCTAAACCTATAGGCTTCCTAAACCTATATATTACCTATAGTCACTCTAGGTAAAGCCATTACCTATACTCATAGGTAAAACAATTCCTATCTTGAAGTTACCTATACTTATTGTCCTAGTCCTCATCTGTACACATTATCCTAAGGCCTCATTTGGTTCACCGATTTAAGGAACTAGGAAAGGAAAGTTGTTCCTTTCCTTTGTTTGGTAACCACAAACTTGGGAATCAATTTCCTCACAAGAGGGAAAATTGGAGGGAATATGGTTCCACTCATGACCCATGGGATTCATTTTCCCTCCTCTTTTTCCAACATTTATTATAAAAGTTATGACAAAAGTAACCATGTGTTATTGCTTATTTTACCATTAATGCTTATTTTACCATTGTTATATTTTTGCTTTCCTTTCCTACACCAACCAAACAACGGAAAGAAAATGTGACAGGAATCCTACTTTCCGATTCCCATAGAAAATACAAAGGAATACATTTCCTTTCCGTGAACCAAACGAGGCCTAATAGTGTCAAAGTGTCCACGTGTTGTCAAAGTGTCAAAGTATCAAAGTGTCACAGTGTGTGTCAAAGTGTCCACTTGTGTGTCAAAGTGTCCACGTGTGTGTCAAAGGGTCGTGTCTGTGTCGCATCAGAAAAAGGGAGATTGGGTTAGGGTTTACCGACACAGCGTTGGGGTTGGGTCAGGGTCGCCGGGGCTAGAGCAGCGGCGGAGGAGACTGGTCGGGTCGGCGTCGACGAGGAATAGAGGGTGGTCGTCGGAGGGAATGAGTCGTCGGAGGAATGGGGTCGTCGGGCAGGGGGTCGCCGCGGGCAGGGGTAAGGGGAAGAACGGGAGATTAGAAAATTTTGGGTGAAAAAGATAAAAATTGATCGGGCCAGAACCCTATATGAAATGTTTTAGCGACGTCAGTTAAAGACGTCGCTAACCGTCTCTATTTATTAAAACCTGGCGACGTCGAAAAAGAGGCGTCGCGAAACGTCGCTGAATAAAAAAATAGCGACATTTTGCGACTAGAACGCGACATCAGTTGTCCAAAACATAATTTGTGTCGCTAACTGTCGCTCAAACGTCGTTGATAGTGACGTTCAGCGATGTATATATAAAACGTCGCTAAAAGCACAGAACTTAGCGACGTATTTATCTGGAGTCGCTAATTTCGTCGCCAATATGACTTATTTTGGTAGTGAAAACCTTGACCGTAGGATACGATCCAACGATGATTAAATCATCCTGAAATTCACTTCAGCCCGACAACACAGAGTTCGGGCAGAACTCTGTGTTTTTGTCACAGAACCATTCTGGAACCAAGGGGACAGAGTTCGGCCCAAACTCTGTCTCCCATGTTCCAGTATGCCATATGTTGGCTCCCGAGTTTCTCCATCGACTCCGAATGGCCTCGTCACCCTCCCGAGCTTCTC